>VWYP01009946.1:322080-380070 GCA_013400435.1 Pycnonotus jocosus | reverse complement strand
GGGAGCCCGGCACGGCCCCGGGCTGCTGCTCCCGGCCTGGGGGAGCCCGGCACGGCTCCCGCCGCACGGAGCAGGGACACGAGGGCTCGGGGACACAGGGCTGCCCGCGAGCGGGGAGCGTCTGGCAAGGACCGCCAGCCACAGCAGGCTATGCTGGAAAGGAGAGCTAGGCTTTGCTTTAGCCTCAACTCTCCAGCAGCAATTAGAAAAGTCTCTCTCTTTTTTTAATCTTTAAAAGCTTAAAATCGTTGATTTCTTCTTGTGTTCAGAGACTATAGCCTACAATTTAATTTCAAGCATTTCAGCTGATTTTTAGATAGATATATTCCTACAAAACCAGGTTGTAATTATTCTTTATAAATAATTCTTTTCCTGTCTGTTGCACAACTACAGTATGAAATTCTGAATATAAAATCCACAGCCCATAGAAAATTAAATTCTGTATAGGAATTCCATAGCTGACACAAAACAGTATAACAATTCTGTGGATAAAGAAGCCGCTTTATCACCAATTTTCTCAGCACCCGCACATTTGTAAACAACAGAGATGCACCCATGGCTGTACTACTGAGCTACTTGATCTGTGAAATCCCTCACCTGTTCTGTAATTATTCCTCCTCTCACAATTATATAAAAGTGTCAGAAAACAAGTAGAAAATAAGCCATGCCCACCCAGCAAGAGCTCTGTTATCTGTTAAGAGATATATTTTAAAAATGCATAGAAAAAAAAGACAACCCAAAAACAGAGGAAGGTTCTGCTCTGGCAACACCTTTCAGATTCCATTTCCCACCCAGAAAAGACTGGAAGCTATTACCTGACAAACAACTTAGTTCCCTAAGAAATTAAGTGGGAGATTTAATTTCAGGTGTTGTAAGTAAATGTCCATGTCACAGAATGACAATGCTTCTACAACCATTTTTCTAGGATTTTGTCAGAAGCTGTAAGATTAACTTTGACATTAACCAGCTTCCTTCACGAACTTGTTTTTGTTCAATTAAAAGAAGACAGAAGCTAATGAAGAGGTCAAACTTTGTGACACACATTTCAAGAAGCTCCCAGCCGTATATTTCACCAAAAGTCCTGAAAAATCAGGAGGCTGTAAAGGGAAAGGATTCTGAGTTACAATGAAGGCGATGAACATGATGAGGATGGACACAGTGAAGTAAGAATGGCTGGAAAACGTGCAGAACCAAAGTCTCCACCAAGTGCAGTACCAGCCCCGATCCCTGGCAGGCACTGCCACCACGAGGCTCCATCCCGCTTTGCATTTTCCCTACAAACGGTTAAAATTCTTGTTTTTTCCATTTCCCTTTTCTACCACACATATCTTGCTAGAAACACTTCTGTGTATGGCTGGAGATTTGCTTCTGGCATTTTAGGGCCTTTATAAGGAATACTGACGTGTTTTTCAAATGGTGTTATTCCGCCTAAGAAGTGGAGCTAGGAGAAAGTAAAGATCCCACAAGTATCCGAGTAGCCAGCAGCCGCACACAACCAGTACTCAGCTCCCACCTCTTGCCCAAGACTAGCACACAGCCCTGCACCCGGGCACCCTCCTGCTGCCACCAGCCTTACACGTGCTCCCATGTGCTTGAGTACCAACAAAAAATCCCAAAGGACTGGCAGAGTAAGATTTATTTGTAAATATTTATACTAACTTATCACTTAGGCAAAACAACACAACAGTGAGACAGAGGGAAGCATTTGCTCAGGAATAATGCGGGAAACTCACTCATATGTGCCTCTTAGAAAGGAGTCTGGACTTTACTGCATCCCAGAAGACTGTTCCCTGGATGAACCTCATAGGAGTCAATTTGAGAAGAGAGTCTGAATGACACTCCTGGCTCCTCCTGTGGCATCACCTGCACTTGCACAACAGCCCAGTCTCCAACCCTCCCTCCAGAGATCATTACATCTCTGCCAAGCAGTGCTGTTGCCACCCACTCAAATTCCTACTTCTCTAGGTTGGCATAATTTTTACAGATAACAGTATAAAAATAAACATTGGTACAAATTATCTTTCTGTGGAAAGGAGAGGGAGGAAAAAAGGATAAAATGGGAACAGGCTCATGTGAGTAGTAAAAGAAAATTCACTTCAAGACTTCAATAATCAAGAAGCAAGGAAACACATTGTAAAGCCTCCTCCTGTTCAGCAGTGGGTCACAGTGACAGTGACAAATCTGAGACTGCGATCAACATCCCAGCGGCAGCAGAACCTTCTCCAGCCTCCCCAGGGCCAGAGTGCTGCCCCTGAAAGACATCCTCCATGTGCGTGGGTGTCCCCAGCGTGCCCTCCCAGCCCGGTGGCGGTGTGTCCCCAGCGTGCCCTCCCAGCCCGGTGGCGGTGTGTCCCCAGCGTGCCCTCCCAGCCCGGTGGCGGTGTGTCCCCAGCGTGTCCTCAGCCCAGTGGCAGTGTGTCCCCGGCCTGGCTGGCAGTGTCCCTCCCCAGAGTGCCCTCCTAGCCACAGTGCAGGCTCTGGGAGCTCCTCCAGGGTGTCCAGCACCCGCACCTGGGCACTGCAGACCAGAGCTCCAGCACTGCATCGTGGTGCTCCAGCTCCATCTCCTGGGGAAATCCTGCCTTTCTGCCAAGCCTCAACATTCCGTAAAACTGTTAATGAAGAAGTGGGCTGAGAACTCATCACCATGTGAATTCCTCAATATTCAATTCAATTACAAGTCTCTTCCTAAATCATCTTTTTTTACTTAACCAAACTCTAAACTGACAGAGCTAATAAGCTTGGGAGAATCAGCGTACACCATCCATTTCTGGGAACAGGACAATATTTTCTAAGACGCATTAATAACTATGACAGGATTTATGTATAAGAGAAATTCATTTCAATTTCCTTTTTCAATTAATGGCCAATTATTTGAACTCAGCTCAACCAAAAATATTACTCAAGTATCATTAATCTAACAAAAATTAACTTTACTATACTCTCAGTAAGGAGCAGATATAATTTTAAGGTACAATAACACACTTGAATAGCATGTTGTCCATCTGTATTCTCAGGACCACTGCTCCCCACTGGAGCCCTCCGTCATGCTGGCTCACATTATTGCTCTTAAGGATAGTGACTGGAGCAAAGGTCTGCCCTGGATGCTGCTGCAGGCCACCAGCACATTATCTACCCTACAGTAAAAGCCATTTTACATTAAAAAAAATACTGGTACAGAGTGCATCAAGTAAAAACAATCCGGGGGCGGGGGGAAAGAAAGCATAACCTTTTCCTGAACACCCTGGCAATGCCTGGACTTGCTTTATCCTCAGTGTTCCCAGTCTGGTGGCATCCTCCCCCAGTGAGGAGCACTGGGTGTTGCACAGCCTGGGGCCACCACTGAGCCCGTACTGCTGTGGGACAGCACTGTGCCCCACAGGGACATGGCTGGGACAGGGCACCAGCAAACACCAGCACACACGGCAGGGCAGCCAGGCACCCAGAGGGACACTCAGCTCCCCACAGCCCCAGGGATCTGTGCCCCACGGAGAGGGGTGGGATGGTAGGAGAACACATGGGCCTTCACTGGCTGGTGCCTCTGCCACCTTCAGCACCCCAAACCTCTCGGCCTCAGGAACTGAAGCGCAGCTTTGGCACGAGTATGGGAAGAAAACTTGTCAGAAAAGTGTCTGTTACCACTGGATTCCTTATTTATAACTTACCTTTCTCCACCCCCAGGTGGTTATTGTAGGGAAGTTTCATTTCAAGCATTATCTCACCAAACCCACCCTTTGAAAGTGGGGAGCTGTGTGAGCACAGCAACCTCTCTCCCTTCAATCTATTGGTATTAATAAAATTGTGCTTGCAGCTTGAGGCTCTGGTGGTGTTTAAGCACATCCTTTTAATATCAAAAATGCTGGTTTTGAAAGGTTGGGTTTTGTTTTGTACACTGCAATTAGGAGGAGAAGGCTGAACTTCAACACATCATATGTTGAGCCCAGTGGCATTCCTTCATTGCAAGGTCACCTGTGGGCCTGAGCACGCACACAGACAATGGAGGACTGTTTATTTTTTTTTTTTAATAAACCTATACTGGGAAGTAGAGCAATTTCCCCATTGTGCAGATGCTTCTGCCCATCAGGTAAGAGCTGTGCCAACTACACAGCTCCCCCTTTGCTCCCTGAACACTCCAGGCATGAGCTGGTGGTCAGCTCGTCCTTGGAGGTCTGGTTTGCCAGGAGTCCTCAGGATTGACTTACTCCAGGAAAGATTCTCTCAATCTACAGAAACCATGTGTTCAACACAGCAGGAAGGCTTTAAGCTACACAGGAGTTTCCTCTGCCTTCTCTGAACAATGAAAAGGAAGCCAAGGATTTGCTAAGCAATATAAGACCTTAATTGAGTACTCCAGAAATCAATAAATACAAGGCACAAAACTAGGCTTGATCTAATTACAATAAAATGTCACTGATTATACTGACATGTTTTCATATAAAAATAGTTACGTATTTGATGAAAATACCAATGTATTTCTGACTGATATTTATCTTCAGTACATTTTCTTATTCCAGAAAAAAAAAACAAAACCTTATTTACCATTAACTTGGGTTATTCAAGAAGTATTGACATACCCAATTATTTTTGAGTAATTCTTCGCATACGAAAGTTACAAGATTTATAATTTATCCCTTACATGAAATATACCAAGTACAATAAAATTAACAGAGAATGTAAATAATGGGATGTTTGGTAAAATCAATGGAAGTGCAAAGATCTGGTCTATTGCAGGTGAAGTCCATTCAGTATAGTCACAAAAAATGCAATGTACTGAATTTTTCAGCTTCTTAGATTTTTACTTATTTCTTTCTTCTTCTATCTGTCTTTTCATTAATTTTACATTCTCTGACAGAAATCAAGATCTACCCCCTATATAACAGTTTATACAACAAAAGAAAGTACCATGCTTTCAAACAGGGATTTACAGGAGGCTGTTTCACACAGCTTTGCCAAATTATTTGAGTGTCTGGAATATAGCACATGAGCCAGTTTACCCATACTCGACTGCTATTGGTATTTCCAGTCAGACCTGGAGAGCAGCAGAGCTGCCAGTTTAGCTAATCTGAAATTTCTGGGAAGCTGTTGTCAGCCCTGCAGAGGCTGTCACCCACCACCCTCATCCATAACTGCTGCAAGCTCAGAGCTCCAGCACTGCCACCTTCCCAGCACTGGCAGGCATCTGCTCTAATGCAGCAGCTCTCTGCCAAGAGATTCATCTTCAGGTCATTTTTAAATCTGATAAAGCTGTGCCTCTCCCAAGTGTGACACGAACTGCTCCATCCCCGTGCACCCTGTGACAGCCCTGCTGCTCCCAGCACCTGGCCCTAATGACAGCCTTGAGCCAGGAATCACTGCCCAGAGCTGCCACTCCCAGCCTGACCCTCGGCTCCTGTGAGCTGACCCCTTCCTTGGACAGGGACCTGCTGCCCCAGCACCTTCCTGGCCCTGCACTTGCTGCTCTGGGGTTTAGTCTGTGCATGTGTTTCATCAGGGCTGAGTGGAAGAAAATCCCACACAGTCTCACCCTGCCATCATTCCTGGCAGGACAAACACAACCCACTGAACCACAGCTCTCTCCTTCATCAAGGTGCCTACCCTGCTGCCCACAAATTCCAGACCTAAAACCAACTGCTCCTACAACAGATTTGGTATAATGTGACCATAAATGACAAATCCTGATATTAAGCTTTATATCCGCGATGATGCAAAATGATCTATTTTGATCCTTACTGCAATGTAGATTATTAGTTTTGAACACCAAGTTGCTCCACTAGAGACACCTTATTATTACACTGGTTACTTATTTCTCATGTGGAATTTGACCTGTGCTGGTGTGAGCTGGAGACAGAGGCTGCTGACAGTCTCAGATATTGCTGCCAGTCTTATCAGAGCCAAGCTGAGTAACTGTGGACAGCAAAACCTGGTTTAGTTTTGCAGGAGCTAAGACAAGGAAAGCCTTACAGAGGAAGTGATGCCAAAACTGGTAAAAAAGGGGATGTGAAAGCAGCAGGGATAAAGGGTAGCCAAACTATAACTACTTGGGCTTCTCCCTTTCTAAAGCAAATTACACTATACAACAATATATATGAGAAACACTTCTATTTCAGAGAGGTAATATAACGAAACAGCTACCATCTGCTGCCAAGTCTGTGCCTTAGAAGGGATGGAAAAAAAGCCCACAGAAGTTACAGAACTTTGCAATCAAACAGAACAAGGAAACACAGAGACACATGACATCGTACAAAGCAAACCACACTGGAGATAAGACCAAAACTTTACCCTAAATGGACACAGCACATGTGAAACCTCTGCTCACACAGTCACACATACACACACACTGAGCAGAGGAGCTGGAGATCTGCCAGTTCAAACCACACATGTGAAAAACCATTTCTATGAATCTTTGATTCCTGACAGCAATGCCAGGATCTGTGAATGAGGACTGTGAGCATTCAGTGCCAAAAAGCAGACTCCAACAAGTCAGAAGCTTAAGGAGCTCAAGTGCATCCTCTCTCCTTTCTAGGTTTTTGGGCTTTGGTTCCAAACCACTACTACTACAGTCTAACAATGAAGGTATAAAACACTTCTCTAGCACTCAGCATTTCCTCCCAGTGATAGTAACACAAAACATCATTGAATAATTGCTCTTCCTTTGGGTTCTGCCTTTTCCACACTAAGCAGATTCAGCTCTAAAAGGTTCTTAAGGCTTACAAACAGCCTATCACATTGAGTACACATCAAACACTTCTGTAAACCCATTTTGTATCTTTACAGTCACCACTGCAACAGAGGGTAATTTAACCAAACAATAAGAACCTGGTTTTGGTTACATTATTTCTATGGAAAATAACATGGGTACTAGCTGTCCTTTTTCTCCCTTCCCCTTGATTGAATCAATATGTTGACAGAACTTTTTTCCCCCCGGAAGGCCCGGCTTTAGTAAATAAAGGATTAGAAGAAAAAAAAAAAAGGCAATATTTATGACAGGAAAGGGAGAAATACAAAGGTGGTTGGGGAGTTCTGCAAGAAACACAGTGCCTAGAAAATAATGCTGGTATGTGAAACAAGAAACCACATTAATTCTTGAACTGGGGACTTTGCAAAAGACAGTTCTTCACAGAGACACAAACAGCACATGCTCTAACTGGGATTCCTGTTCAACCTCTGTAAGAGCCTTTTTATCCACCATAATGCCATCAAATCAATGTACCTCATGCTAAATAAAATAATTTCAATACTATGAAGTACTGTGGCTATTCTTAGACACAAAAGAGTTATATTTTGTTATGGATTGTGTTAGTCTTCTATGCTGTTTCCCAAATTAAGATCAGAGGTGATTATCCCTTTCTCCTGTATCACAGAAAAGTCTTGGCTGGAAGGGAGCTCTGGAGCTCACCTGGCTGAAGGCAGATCAGGTAAATGCAGAGCCCCTTGCAGCTGCCCTGCCCACATCAGGAGATCTGTGCTGTAGGACCCCCACAGGGTCTCCACCAGTGTGTGGAATCATCTGCATGCAGCTCTGACCTATGAAGGACTCCAAAACATGCAGCTCTGTCCTACTGCTTTTACCTTCCAGCACTTTCTGAACATCTACTGAGTATAGTTTCAACATTAGTGACTGAGGTTTGTCCCACTAAGGCTCAGTAAAGCCGATAATCTTGTTTTTATCTTCTCTGATGAGCAAGAGAAAAAACCCCACTGATTCCTCTCCTTCAGTTTCATCTTAGCTGGGCTTCTAGCCAGAGTTACTAAAAAATGAAGAAATAAAAGCCTTTCCAGGTTCTTATTCCCCAAGCTGGGGTTTGTGTGTGCTGGGCAGCTGGTTTTTTATTGTCTGAACTGTGTCCCAGGTGCCATCTTTGGCTGCCAGGCAGCACCAGGTCCCCAGCTAGGCTCCTCCAAGCCACCACTGCCACGGAGCAGCATACTGGGGGAGAAGGAAGCTTCTGCCCTGGGAAGAAGGGAGATGTCACTGCTTCACCTCCAAAGGGCTGTTTTTTCCAGTACAACCTAGCAGTGATCACTTGGACAAACAGCAGTTGTGTTGGCGCAGTGCACAGCCCTGGCAACAACCACACAAGCCTTTCTGCTCTGCAGGGAAGGCAGTCCTGCACACATCATTTTACACATACCTAAACACCACTGGTGTGCTAAGGCAAACTTGTGCTCTGGTTGCTGTCACCACACCTCAGGCCAGTGAGGCTGTGAGCCAACTCTGGAGATCCTGTACACAAGCCCTGAACCCTTGCCAAGCTCATCTCCAGCTCATCACACTCAGTACTGGCACCACCTCACACTGCCAGGCTCTGAAATGGAAGGTGATTCTGAGCCACCAAAGTTAGTTGTTGGAAGAAAAAAAATCCTTTGACAACCATTTTAAACAAAAGACTGTCTGCACAGATATTCTGCTCATTTTACATGGATGCACCACTGGGAAGTCAGCATGTACACATACCACAGAATAAACACTCTTAGCAGTAAAACACAGTAGTAGTAAAAACATAATCATCGTCAGGATGGACACAGCTCACAGTCCCACATGGGTCAAAAATCACAAACAGAAGAAATTCACCTTCGGTTAAAGTACACTCATGAAATAAAGAAATTTACCGTGAAATGTTCCTGTGATTTATAGTTCTCATCCAGGTAAACTCGAGCTCTGTTGTAATCTTTCATTGCATCACTTGATAACAGTTCTCTGAAAGAGAAAGAAAAGACTGACCATGTAAAGGCAAATACAAATGTACTGCATTGCCTCAGCATTGCTCTGTGCTGTGACATCCCTGGCATCACCCTGGGGAGAATTTCAGGGACAAAGGTGTCCCCTGACACAGCCACCTGCCTGCACGCGCCAGAGGTGCCCTCAGCAGTGTGGATTCAGTGCGGCTCGCGAGTTTCCCGGTGCCATTTAGACACGAGCAGGAAGGGCGCGGCTCAGTGANGTTCCCGGCCCCGCCGCGTTCGGATGCGATAAATTAAATTAACCCGGGACAAACGAAACCGGGATCTGCCACCGCTCACTGATCGGTCCTGCCCTTGTCCCCCCGCCACTTACTTCACGAACTTGTCCACATGAGACATTGAAGCTTCATAGTTTTTCCCTCCGAATTCTTGACAGTGTAAAGCCATGAAATGGGGCTTGTGTGCATGGACAACCTGGAACAGAGAAAAAAGGGAGTTTTAACGCTCAGCACAGCCTTATCCACAGCTCAGCACACAGCATGAACAACAGATCCAGGTGCTCAGGGAGGACTGGCAGCTGCCACCTGAGAGGTAAGTGGAACACTGGCAAAATAAGCAGCAAGGGAAGCATCACTTGCTACCCACATAAAAGATTCATAATACACAATTATTATCTCAAATATTCTTAACTAATATTTCCTTTTTTAAACTATGAGTTAGTTCCTAGGCTATATATATATTTAAAATATATTTTAGTATTTATATTTAAAATATAAATAAACTTTTCCAATTCCCCTCAAAGATGACAGGATTAAGATAATCCAAATCTTTCCTTTGTCTGGGAGGTAGAAGACTTCAAACATTTCAATTCATTTGCTAGCATGGATTTTTTCCACTTTCACAAAATTTCTCAGTGCTGTTTAGCAGCACTTCAGCAGTTGTGTTTGACATTTTTATTTATGGAGTATCTTATTTACAAATGTATTGAAATAACAGATGCATATGCACACCTGTTAACACAGGAGGCATGGAAATCCATCATGCTATTCCAGGTGTTAGTCTTGAACACTGCAAATATCTTAGATACTATATAGTCAGCACTAGGATGCAATTACCATACCAAAACCATAGAGTATTTTTCCTCATACCTCAAATCAAATATAGTGTTTATAAATTTGCTGCTGTTTTGAACACACATTCAGTGTTACTCTGTCCTGTGGAATTTTCTCTGCTTTGTCTCTATTCCAAACTGCAAAAACCCAAAATGTCTCTGTTAATACTGAATCTCTATACCTTGTATTCCATGGCTTATTGTGAATTAATGGACACAAGCTCTAGAACAACTTCCATTTTAAAAGGGAACAGTCCAAAACAATCAACAGTGTGCCAGTGCAAGCATACATGGAGAGAACTGTTAAAATCCAAAATGGGATTCGCTCATTTCTGATGGGCGGCACTGGGTTGCCCCAGCCAGCAGAGGCCACGCTGTCCATGCAGGCATTGGGAGGAGCTGCAGCTCCTTGCAGCACATCCCAAACCAGCTCCTCTGCAGGGCTTGGTGCCCAGCAGGCTCGGGGTGCTCTGCCCTCAGGGTCACTGCAGCACAGCCACGAGCCCTGCAGAGCTCTAACCTCAACACACACCATGAAGAACAGCTGAAGAAAAGGGACTGCTCTCCCTTTCTGCTCATTGCTGCTGGTGCTCTGCAACTCTGAAAAGGTACAGATGCAGTAAACCTTTGCAGTCCTGTTTTTAATTATTTAAATCAACAGTGACTACTATTACTGTTAAAAGGTCTTAAGGAATCACAGACTGGGTTGAGTTCAGAGGGACCTTAAAGCTTATCTCATTACACCCCATTGGCAGGGAAACCTTCCACACGAGTAGGCTGCTCCAAGCCCTGTCCAAGCTGGCCTTGAACACTTCCAGGGATGGGACACCACAAAAGCTGTAGATGTCTGTTTAAAACAATAGTGGAGATGCCATTTGATGTGATGACAGAGTGCAAAATCCTTCATTCCTAACTACACAAATAATCTCATTAGACAATCAAGCTCAAAGACAATGAATTAAAGATCAGCAAAATCTGAACTGCAGCAGCTTCCAGTGAGCCAGATGCAGTCACAGGGCCCTGCTTTGAACTGGCACCTTCCTGTGACAGCAGCAGAGCTGCCCAGCTCGGGGACACAGCAGCAGGGACATCCAGTGCCACAGCCTGCCCAAGGCTCCTCAGAGCACGTGGGGCACAGGACAGTCAGTGACACAGTGACAGCGAGGCCCAGCAGCGGCTGCTGGCTGGCAGCACATCCCTCTTTCCTCAGGGACATTCCTGGAACACTGCTCTCCATCAGAGCCCTGCACAGCCCCTGTCAGCAGGCAGGGGGCTCAGCACCCACGAGAGGGGCACCGGGACTCCAGCCACAGAGCCCTGTGAGGGGACACCCCTGGCAGTGTTTTGTGCATGCCAAAGCCAAGGAGAAGCCGGTGTGCTGCTACATCCAGGTCACACAGTGAACTACAGCACTGCCAACCCACACCAGGGCACCCTTGCACAAAGCAGGGAATGTCCTGCCGAGGGTTTCTGAGTCATTTCCAACAGTCACTTCCTCTGTACCTCAGCTTCCCGGGCACTGAAACATCTTGGCACTGGTGAAGTGTTCTGAGGTGAGCTGCTGGCAGTGCTACTGGATAAAGGGAAAAAGTAAATACTCCCACTCAGGTGTTTGATGATCATTGAGCATTTCTATTAGATCATTAATGCTGGTATCTGCCAACAGGGATATTAGCAGCTTGCTTTAAAGCATGCCATCTTTGGTAGGGATGGAGAATGAGCCAGAGTAGGTCCCAAGAGTAAGTTTAACTGGGGAGAAAGGAGAGGAGAGAAGAAAAAAAAAAACAAACAGGCAGGTGAAAGACCAGTTATCTAAAAACATACCTGAAATGCAAGAAATGATACCCAGCTGGGACATGCTTTTCCTCTGATATGTATTTCCTACCACAGATTTACAAACAACTAAGACACAGTTGCTGAGAAGGTGTCCCTGTATAGATGCTCCTTTCTCCCCAAGGCATGGCCCAAGGGCCCACTGGCAGCAGGCTGCCATCAGAGTCCAGCAGCAGCAAGTGACAATCAACACTAAGTTTACCTGGCTGGTTCACTTTGTTCGCTCTCTGGAGAGCAAGACCAACCAAACGCAGCCCGTGAAGCAGAACTCTGGAACAGAGCTCATCTGTGGACCCTAACACCAGGCCATCCCAATTCTCCATGTACTTTATTGCTCCAAATCAGTTCTAGATTCCAAGTCCTGATATCTACTTGGAGGGCTCTGTGAAGCCACAATCATCAGAAAGCAGTCGTAGGTATTTAATCTGTAAAGCCAACACACCCACTGTCACTGTCACAGGGCAGCACATGCAGTAGCACCAGCTGTGGGCACGGCAGAACGTGCTGACTTTGTGTCACTCATTTTAACTGCCGTGGGCTTGCTTCAGGAAGAGCTCTTCTTACACAGCTAATGAAAATATAAACTGATAAGACAAAAACATAAATATTTCAAGTAAGATTTAGGCACAATCTCACAATCATGATCCATCAGCCATGGAGTCCTGCAGTGAGACAACACTGGAGAACAACTCTACTGCACTGAAGCAGCAACACAAAACACTTCCAGGCTCTGAAGATGCAAGACACAGGGGTTTTTTTGTTTGCATACAAATCCTTGAGAACTTGAAATCGTAGTGGGTATTACAAAAAATAATTATGTCATTTTTTAATGGGGAAACAGCATTAGCTTAATAGCAGTGAGGTCTTTGTGGCATTCCTTGCAGGTTAAGCCACTAGAACATACCTGAATATTAGTTATGTCCTCTCATATAATAAGTACCCTCCAACTAAAAGCAAATTGGCTCTGCTTCATTACCTTTTACTAGTTTTCTACTCTTATGGAAGAACAAACAGTACATAATAATGAGTAATGAATACTTCAGAGCTGAAAACTCTTTAACGAGGTTAAAGATCATACATGAGACCACATAAAGAATGAACTTGCATCCGCAGCAGCACAATGTATTTACAAAGTTGGACATTATTTTCAATTCTGGATACGCAAAAATAGCATAAAGGGAGCCACAATCAGGAGTTATTTTGGGGGATGTGGGTAACTAAGCAAGAGGCTCCAGCTCAGCTGAATATGAACACAGAACTGGTGAGAAGTACAAGCCTGGCATCCTCTCATTGCTCCAGGTGTTTGCCTGTTTGGACAGGGGATGGGGAGGGGAGCCAGGCAGGGCAGGGTGAGTCAGGCTGGGCTGGAACTGGGGCAGCAGCCAGGACAGGACACAGCCCCACGCTGCTGGCCAGGCCTCGCTGTGGGCACAGGGGCGAGGGCACCAGTGTTAGACCTCAATCCAAGCAAAGCACGAGAGGAGCTTGAGCCTTGATGTTGCACAAATAGGATTGCTTAAAAAAAATAGCAAAATATGAGCTTAAGCTTTCTTGTGAGCTGTGAAATACAATTTAGCATGTGTGGTCCTAAAGCACTTCAAGTATTTTCATTTTCTGTAAGCCTGAAGACGAGATGAAGAGGGCTCCTCCTGGGGACCAGGCACCCAGAACCCTGCAGCACTCAACTGCACACAGCCAGCATCCCCCTACCATTGTCACAGGCCATAGATTCAAACCAAAAACAAATAGCCCAAACAGCCCCCACCTGAGGAAAACATCCTCTGAAAAAGGGCTGAGACCTCAGCTTGGAAGGACTGCAGGGTTTTTTCACCCCCTCTAGTTTAAAAAACCTTTAATCACCCCTCTATTTTAAAAAGCAGCATTAAATCGACTAAAATAATTAAAACAACCTTTGAGTGGCTGGGTGGGGTTTTGTTGTGCTTTGAGATTCAGGATTTTTTGGTTTGGGCCTTTTTTGTTTGTTTTTCTTCCTTCTCTCCGAAGGGTAACATACAAAGTTCCCACGCAGCTATAGCAAGACGACCTTTAGCTATTAGGTAAACTTTTAACTTCTGTATTTCTACAAATAAAGGCTCAAAATACTCTCAAACACATCAGGCAACATGGAAAATTACATTAGGGAGAAAAAACCCTCTGGCTCCGAGTTTGCATCTAAAATGACCACGTGCCACAAAAAGATTGTTACTGAATCAACGTGGACTTTCAATAGCTCCATTTCCTGAACTCCTCCTGCCCCAAACATGAGGCCCATGGAGATGAAGAAAGGGCAAGGGATGGGGAAGGAAGGAGTGAAAAGGAAAAAGAGTCCCAAGTAAATAAATAAGTCAAGAAAAGTCCTCTCTGTACTCCTACACCCTTATCTTGCCAACAGCTTCCTTCATGTTCTTTGAGCTTGTTCCCCCATGTTTTTTCCTGTGCACTCACACAGAGGCTGCAAACCAGGGCATGGGCACTTTGCACTAGTGGGACAAAATTCCCATGTGCATATTCTGTGAATATTGTCATTTGCATGGCAGCCAGGTCACCAAACCATCCCACTGCTTGTTAAGCACTAACATCTAGATCATCAATCATCCCATTCCTTGATAAGAACTGAAGTCTTTCCTATCACACATTAAACACTCCAAAACACTGTTCTCAGGCTGTTTCTACTCACTACCAACAATCCCTTTCCCTCCTTGTTTCCAATGTAGGTTTTTGGAGTAAGAGAATTTTTACTGGAAAGAGGACTACAGTCCAAAATCAACTCTTTCAGACCTAAGTTACCAGTAGCCATCTGCAGTAAGGAGATGGACACAATTCCCAGCACCAGATCCTGCTTTCAATGGCTTTTTCCACTATTTGATGCAATGCTTAATTATCAGGGCCACAGCCTGACATACTTGCTCACAAGCCTTTTTCCTTTTGTTTTGATTCCGGCAGTTTGTCTTCAACTGCAAATACAATTTTCTGCTTTGAACGTTAGAAACCAGAGCCAACTCTGAAAACTCTGGGATTTGCAGTATCCCTCCCCCACAGTGCTTGCTTCTCCTCCTGGTAGGAAGATGGGTTTGCTGCTCAAGCGGCACCATGTGGCATGGAGGGTGGCACAGAGCACACGGAGGCACAGTCCTGGCAGCCCCACCGAGGGCAGGGTGGCTGTACCAGGGGGTGAATGTGCTCCCTGCCCTCGGCTGGTGCTGCTGCGTGTTCCTGTCCTGGTGCATCCCCTCAGCTAGCCTGGACACCCTCCCAGAGCCACTCACTGTGTGATCCCACTGACCATCCCCAAACCCACACACGTCTCTCCAGCTCAACAGGCCAAGCAGAGCACACAGTGTGCAGTGCCAGAGCACTGTGACACCCTGGTGCTGTCACCCTGGTCCCCCTGTCACACAGCACTGAGCTCACTGCTCACTGAGCTACAACAGGAGCTGCCTAAAACCAGCCTGGAAAGGGTCTTTGAAGTAATCCTTTCCCTATTTGCATTTCTTGGAGAAACTGTTTCATTTACCAGCATTAGATCTGCCACATTTTTCACTTTAAAGATGTAGGACAAGATATTTGTAGATCAATGCTAGAAGTTTAAAAAATTGAACATGTGACATTTGAATCTTATTTTAGCCCTCTATAATGCTACCACATCCTCAGAAATGCATATGGCATATAAGTCAATGGTAACATATTAAGTGACTTGTATTCACCTGTGACAGCAAGTAAAATCCCTTATTTTGATTTACTGGATTTTATGAACAAGTCCACAAAATGCTCTTTAATCAATATGCTCTTTGACATAAGTTCAAAGACATTACAGCTTTAATTTCTAGAAATATTGTAAACTTAGAGAGGTAATGGTGCTTCCTTTTCTGTGGAGAACATTTTGACTGCTTACACAAGGACCTCAACCTCAGAAGTTATGCAAACTGCCCTGACACAACTGCATATGCAAATTGAATTCCTCAGAAGAATGGAAAAACTGCCGTCTGCGGTTTATCTGGTTTCAACTTTACAAAGAGGCATGAAGAGTCATTTTCCAGCGCTGCTGCTGAGCCTCAGCTCACAGAGCTTTCACACAGAGTGTGTGGAATTAAACACAATAATCCCCCTGAGGCTGTATACATTTGCTGGGTCGGACTGAAGCCTGAGCCAGAATGGTGCTAAGTGACTTTTGGTACATGCATGTTTGTCTCTTCCCTAAGGAGCTTTTGGCCAAGTTTTGTTCCACTTCCTACTGTGTTGGAGAGTGGCGTGAGCAGCCAGCCCACTGCTGGGACCCAGAGGGGAAGCAGGATAAGGCCAGCAGCAGCCATGGGCAGCACTAACTTTGTCCTTCATCTGTTTTCCCTTTCTTTTTCCTTTTTAAAATACACTTCTCAGATTGCAGGGACAGAGGGCAGAGGTATGGAGAGGGAACAGAGCAGAATCCCCCACAGCTGAGAGATGGGCTTGGGTCTGCCTCAGCAACACTTTCCCTGCTCTGGACCCTGCCCTAGATTGGCCTCATGGAGCATTAATAGATAATTTTATTCCTCTTTGGAATTGTGTACACACAGTATTTACTGGGCCAAAGACAGATCACGTTCAGTCACGTATGGTCCCTGCCCTAAGATAGCAGCAGCTCATTCTTTTCCCCTCCCCTTCCTGTTTTCCACAAACTATTCAGAAGCATTTCTGGAGTGCTCATCCCACTTCAGTAAACAAATGAACTTAGAAGGAGTCTCCTTGATAAAGATACGTAAATAAGTCACGTGATGATGAAAGGCATGCAGCCATCTAAAAAAAAAACCAAACCCAAAATAAAGTGTTCTCTCTGTTTATTTGTATTTCCTGCATAGGAAGTTTTTCCTGAAGATGTGGAGGGCTGGAATCAGAACTGAGATGCTTGAGCAGTGCAAGCATCATGTACATACAGCAGCAATCAGACAAGATGGAAGAAGAAAAATAAAGAGATGAATCTGAAGTTGGCAGATACTAAACAGTGTAAGAGTGGTTATTGCACCTTGGATTTTTGCAAATCTCTTACAATTGCCAGTAAAAGTGAATTGCAGTATTTTACATCAATGTAATAAAAGTCACAGACTGCACTGGTAACCTGAGAATGTAAAGCCTCATGGGATGCTTTCAATTAGAAAAGTGAAAGATTAAATACTGCTAATCATATTTTCTGCACACAGTTTCACTCTGAAATTTGAAAAGCACAATTTTGTTGTTTAACTGTTTTTCTGTAAGAGATGTAGGACTGGATAAAGGAATCTTGTGGCCCTACAGTGGCAGGTGGCACTCTTCCGTGGCCAGGTCAGGCAGGGCTTGGAACAACCTGCAGTGGTGAAAGGTGTCACCTGGCAAGGTGTGATCCAGAGGCTCTCTAAGGTCCCTTAAAGCCCTGCCAACGCAAACCATTGTGGGACTCCAGACTCCCTCAGTTCTGTCAGCAGTGACAGCAGCTCTCACACATCCCTCATCCCAGGGATGACACCTCCATGCCCCCAGTGTTCATTTCCTGTTGTTTATTGCCATATTTCTGCACAAAGACTGCAAGTTAAGCAAGTCTCTACTACAATAACACAGTGTGTGAGAGGGGCTTTTATACTTTAGAAAACCCCTCACACCAGAAGGTTACAGCACATTTTATAACACAGGTTCAGTGTCAATATTTTCACATTACCAAAAAAGAAAATTTTAAGAAAGAGCAGACACAGATTTATTGCAAACCAATGCCCAAGACTGTCATATTTCAATTTTAAGGTAAACTGGACTTCCCAACAGATTTTTTTTCAGAGTACTCAAATATATAACTTACTCAGTAGACTTAAAAGATCATTTCATGCCAAAGTGAGGTCAATTTTATAAAACCTGAATCTATTTTTTAGGCAGAGAATTGTTGGTGAGAACAAATTATGCTTATATGCTGAATTTTTGTAATGATTACTAAGAAATCCAGAAAGAGACATATTTTTCACAGCTGTCTTTCACTATAAAATAAAATCACTATAAAATAAAATCACTATAAAATAAAATCACTATAAAATAGTGATTTCACTTCACAAAGCAGAAATCCTGATGTTCCCAATTAGGTCAATAAACAAAGATACGCAGAACTCCATGAGAAAATAAACTTTACCTTACCTGATAAAATTCCCGAAGCCAATTCTTCTGTAAATTTTCTGGCTGAAAAAAAAAGGCAAGAATTAATTAAGAGTAAGAGAAATCTATTTGTACAACAATATTGTGATATTTTGCTTTCCTCAGTGTATTCAAGAAGGGAGCTTTTTTCACAATTAAAGCAGAAAGTACAAACATGAAGATATTCCTCCATGATGCCACTGGACAGACCTCATCTCTTCATTCCTGAGCCCCCTCTGATTGTCACCAAAAGGTGCATTTTGTATATGACTGCACAGCATTTGTACCCACACGTTTATCAGGCAATGACACACCTCAACTACGTCCTGTTAGAAGGGCATATTCACCACCTGGGCATCAGAAACTTCACCAGCCCGCCCACACCCAGATACTGCCACTTGAGCTTCAGGTGACACAGGGTTACTTCACACAAGTTGGTTCAGAGGAGTGACAGTGCTTTTGGGGATGCTCCAATCCATCAGACCTCCTGCCAGGGACAAACTCTGAGAAGCATTCTCAGATTTCTCCAGAAGTTACAAAAACTGAAGCAGCAAAATTGCAGTTAAGTGCAAAGTTCTGTCTTTTCAGCAACAGATCCCAGCCTAGACATGATCACAGAGGGAGAGAATTGATTTATTGAGCCTTTTCTTCAATAACAAGACTTCTGGATAATTTTTGCATCCTAATGGGGAATAACAAGTCAGGCTTCCTTGTCACAGCAGCGGCAGAACGTGCAGAATTGGTGGAAGGCAGCAGAACACATCGAACTGAAAACCAGAGAGACCTCATCCCTGACAAACAGCTCTGACACCAACTGCCCAGAGGCAAATACACAGGCATGAAACTTCTGCTCTTCCCTATTCTCCCACGGGGTTTGCTATTTTGAAATAGCTGGATACAGCTCTGAAACAAACACCAGAGCAGGAGAAGCAGCACTGGAAGGTGCCCGTGAAGTTCCTGTGTAAGCAGTTCCAAGAGGGAGGGTGCTGGGGAGGGCTCTGGGGCTGCCAGCACAGCCTCATGTGTGAGCCCCGGGCTGCTGGGCTCTGTGACAGGGCCCTGCCGGCCCGACTGCTGTGCCCTCCTCGGCACTCCCTCCTCCGCTGCCACCACACCCTTTCTTTCCACTTTGACCCCTCTGTGGTACAATTCTGTAACCTACCCCTCTGCCTCAGACTCCTCTCCAGCCACTTCACATAAATGAAACAATTGCAAGTTTTGAAGGACTGGCGATAACAATCAAGTAGAAAGATAATTTCTCTTCCTCTTATTTTTCTGTCTAAAAATAGGCACATTATATTTCATGTCTTCCACAGACTTTGGACTTCTTCCTATCCTTTCTCTCCACACTCTGTCC
Organism: Pycnonotus jocosus; assembly: GCA_013400435.1. Classification (NCBI taxonomy): domain Eukaryota; kingdom Metazoa; phylum Chordata; class Aves; order Passeriformes; family Pycnonotidae; genus Pycnonotus; species Pycnonotus jocosus. The sequence continues at coordinate 360,964 of VWYP01009946.1, read as the reverse complement.
TTCATTAAATTCTCATTCTTTTTGTAACATAATGGAAATTAATCTTTTCCCTGTCCTCTTTGATGCTGAATCCTTTCATACCCATTCACTGATGAACCAATTTCTCCTAGGTCACTAATCCAAACCCCACTTTATCAGTCTCCTCCTTTCTGGCTATCCCCACCTCCAGCTGGTTGAATCTAGTCCTTCTCCCCTGCCCACAGGGCAGCTGCAGCTCATGCTCTCAGGGATCCACCAAAGAGCAAACAGGAGAAGCAAAAGAAAGCAAACACTTACAGACATTAACACTTTGTTTGGAATATCTAGAACTATAAAGTGGTTTGTGTTGGAAGGGACCCTAAAGATCATCCAGTTCCACCTCCTGCCATGGGCAGGAACACTTTCCACCAGCCCAGGTTCCCTCATGGGCTGTCCAGCCTTGGACACAGCCAGGGATTCAGGGGCAGCCACAGCTTCCCTGGGCACCCTGCCCAGCCTCCCAGGGAACAATTCCTTCCCAATATCCCATCTAATCATGCCATTCCCCATGTCCTGTCCAAAGTCCTCTCCAGCTCTGCTGCCTCTGAAAGGAGCAGTAGGTCTCCCCAGAGCCTCCTCTGCCTCGGGTGTCTGTCCCCTCCTCTCCTCTCCTGCCACCCTCCCTTGCAGCTCACGGCCCCAGGTCACTGTGCCCACCCTCCTGCCTGGGAACACCCAGTCTGCTCAGGGTAATCTGCCCGCTTTAAGCACAGGCTGCTCCTCAAACACACACCAAACTCTGCCATTCTCCAGGCTGAGCTCAGTAAATGCTCCCACGCCTGGAGGAGCACGGCTCTGCTTTCATCCTACCCTTCAGGCACACATTTTGACTCCACTGAGCCACTAACAGAAACCCTTCTCAAAAGAAACTTTTCCCCTCAAACAAGCACAGCTTCCAGACAGCAACACCACATGGGATCCATATTAAAAAAACAGGACATGCGTCCCGCATGTGCTGCTCCCCTCCATTAAAAGCAGTTTTGACCTTTTTCTGGAATTCTAAATCCCACTAAAACTATCTCTTTTCATGATGAGTTTCCACTTGAAGTCTATTTATGTCACACTGGTCACTGTAATGGTCAGGTTTATAAGAAAAACCAGTCAGCTTGTGAACACATGAACACCACATGAGCTGGTAATAGCCCAAAAACAAGCGGCTTTTCAAATCCAACATACAAATAGTCTCTCTTCTCCCCAGTATTTCTATTTCCTACAAAATTATACTCAACAGCCAACAGGAAAGCTTTAAGCCTCTTGCAAAAATATACTCAGATGGGGAAGGAGTCTTTTCAAAAAAGTGAGAGAGGATATATATTTAGACAGGGTAGGGAGCCTTTCATTCAGAAGGAAAAAGGGAAAAGAACTAAATGAAATTAAATTAACAGCCTGGAAAATTTCTTTTCAGCTTTGTTCAGAGGGAAATGGAAGAAAGCCAATGAATTATAGAAAGCAGGTTCTATTTTGTGAAGTTTATTTTTAGCAAAGAATAGGCTCATTTTTTAAGCTAAAAGGAAAAAAAATCTTGACTCACTTTGTGAAAACTGAGCTCCAGAATCAATCAGAGGACAACTGGCCACTTGGACTCTGCACACCATCTGAACATCCCAGGCACAACCAACCCCAATTTTTACATGCCCCAAGAGCCCCACACATGCTGAGGATCACTGGAAGCCTGTGTGAGTTCCAAATGTCTCCTGGCATCCCACAGCACCACAGGGCCCTGCTGCAGTCAGAGACTCTTGGGGCAGTCCCAGGCAGGACCCAGAGCCTTTTCATCTCAACCTTTGTGACACATAAAGAAAAATACAAAACACAGGCTATTTTCCCCTGCCTTTACTATACTTGGTTTTCTACTTACTTAATGAAAAGCAAAGCCTTTGTTCAAGTTCTGTTTGACCAGCAACAAGCTTACTCAAAAACTTATTTCGAGTTCATCAACGTGACTGACCATCACAGTTGTTTCAACAGAATTATTTATGTCATGTTTTTTAATCAATATTTTTGATATCTTATATTGTCTTTGTAAGTTTACTAGCATCCTTTAGATATTTACATGATATAAATAATTCTGTTGAAACAACTGTGATGGTCAGTTCAGATTTTCAGAATTGCTGGTGAAAATAATTCAGTAGATCTGCTGGCAAAGTGACCAGGCTTACATAGGTCTAACATGCATACAGACACACCCTCAGAACAGGACACTGAACTGTGTTTAACCATGTTTTCTGCAGGTACCCAGCACACAGACACTGTTCATCTTCTGGCACCCGGTGAGCTCAGCCTGGGCTGTCCCTGGGCACACAACAAAACAGGAGCAGGGCCAGGGCACAGCCTCTACAGGCTGATTGCTCTCCACAGCCCAAACACAGCATAAACCCAGGCAGGCACAAGCACAGGGCAGTAACTACTGCTGGATAATGATTTATAAAGACTGGAATAAGAGAAGTCCAGAGTCTTGAATCTCCTGACCCCAGTGAACTGCCCATGTTCACTTCAAATTTAGCTTCTATTACTGACATCTTACTGAAAGCTTAAAAGCTCCTAGATATTTGAATAACCAACGTGTTAAGAGCATTAACGAGAGTTAATCCAACACCACACAAACTCTAATTGTTAACAAATAGCAAGATTAACCACATTAATACACTCAAGTTTTCCATTGCTTTGTATCCTGATTTTGGAATGACACAGGGAAAACTGAAAGAGTTTAAATCAAATTAATCTGATTTTGCACCTGGATCAATAAAATAGACCTCTGGCAAAATTCACAATCACAACCACCACCATGATCTCTCCCGTGTATTTGTGGAGTTTCTTTCTGTATTTGTTTGAAGTGAAATCTTTTAAACTCCCCCAGGTTGAACACGGGCATATCTACAACTGTTCTTTTGAATCTGTATGGTACAGAAACATGCATAGGGGAGCAGCACGTCCAGACTCACATCTCCCAGGAACTAAAGGCCAGTGATCCAAACAGCTCTTCCTGCGGGCTGAGTTTTATGGAGGCTTGAAAACATCCCACAGGTTTTATTAATTCAGTGGTCTGTGTCAGCTGCAGTCCTTTTCACAGCCATGCTGTGCTGGCATCGTGAAGCAAAACATCCCCAGGCTCCCAGTGCCTTCTCCACAACAAGTAAACAGACTGCTGAGAGCACCACAGGTCAGTCACTGCATACAGACACACGCTGCTAGCCTGATACACCGACAGCTCTGGGCATCTGAGCCCAGAAGCTCAGGGAGTACCTGCAGAGCAGGAGGCGGTATAAAAAAATCGCCTTAAATCAAGAAGGTACAATGTGCTCTGTGGAAAAATAAAAATAATAATGTAATTTTATCTAAGTGCTCATGTTTGCAGACAGTAACTTCTGTGACCTAAAGCTCAAGAACTAAAGGTCATGAGCTGCATGCCCTGATGTGCAGCAGTGTCTATCAATTTATCTGAGTAATAAATGCTCTTTCCTCAAGAAGATATATCCTTATTTATGAGCCAAATGCCATGTGATGGGGCACTGCTCTGCTGGTGCTGGGGATGAAAGTCCCAGCCTTTCCCAGAATCACTGCAGAATCAGTCCCAGGAGGGATGTGCCAGGAGAGTGTGAGCTGTCAGTGAGGCAGATCCAACACAGCCCATATTCCGTTAGAAAAAAAAACCCTTCACACCAAAATACCGCAGTCCCAAGACAGCTGTGAATTTACCACCAAGTAAACCCCATGGGAGCTCAACACACTAATAAATACACAGTGATCTAATAGAAGTATTTGACAGCAGAGGAGACAATGACAGTTGTTTACATCCTAGTTCAGAAATAACGGGGTAAGGGAGATACTTAGAAATTAATTTCAATTTGATCTAGAGATGTTTTCAGGATTGGTGGGGGTTTTTTTCTCCTCCTTGCTGCTATGCAAATTTCTGTAATAAATGCATCGTTGGCCAATGGCCCAGTAGTCCACAAAGCTTATTTTCAGTTTTATTCACAGCTGCCACATGAAAACACCAACCTTGTTTTGGTGATGCTCAGGGTGAGCCCAGCAGAGGTGGCTGGAACTGACAGGGTTCTCCTATGGGATAACACTCTGTGCCAGAAAGGCTCCCACCAACACACAGCAAAATGCTCAGCTGAGACAACACATCTCATGCTGGAAAGGAGCTCTGGAATCATCAGGAGTGATCTGGAGTCCCACAGGCACAGCCTTCAGTGGGAGCTCAAAGCCCCAAACCCACCTGTCATGGGTCCATGAGGCACACATGGCACCAGTGCCCAACAGCATCCAGCAAGGATGGACAGCCAAGGGCTGCATGGCACAGAGCTGCTGGTGCTGAGCCTCCAGGAACACACCTGGCCATGCTGGGGCTGCCAAGGGCTGCATGGCACAGAGCTGCTGGTGCTGAGCCCTGGGGACACACGTGGCTGTCCTGGCACTCCATGCTGCTCCACACTGCATTTCTCCGAGAAGTGAGTCTCTGCCCAAGGCTGCCCACCAGGAGACTGATGGCAGAAGCTCCAGGTAGCTGAGGGAGGGTTGGTACAAGCAACCCCCAGGACTTAAGGCATCACAGTGGGATCCCAGCTTGCTCAGCTTAGGTGAAGGGATCTGAAGACTCTTTTCCTGGCAGGTGACACTGAAGCAGCCTCCTCCACTGCTGTGTGTCACAGCCAGGTATCCTTGAGCAAAAGCAAAGGTTTCGGGTTTGCTTTACACAGGAAGGATGGGGGAAACCACCCACCAACAAACCAACTGAACACAGGAAGCCTCAGTTGTCCCATACATATTATTACCGACATCTTGGTTATTCAGGAGGCAATACTTTTCCCTCCTACACCCTTGGGACAGCCCAGAACAAGGTTTCGGTGCTACCATTGCACTTAACATGCAGTTGCTATAAGAGCAAAAATTTATGAAGAAAATAGCTAGATGATTCTTTATGGTAAAAATAAAGCATAAAAGGAGAAATAGGAATCTTCAAAACTGTGGACAATTCAGAAGAAACAATTTAGAGAAACAAAGTCCTGAAAGGAAAACAGTTTTGCTCAATTAATAAAACATTGCTCATGCAGTTTCAAGGAAGCCAAAGCACCAGAACTGATACATGCAACTGGAAATAACCATCCTCAGTATTCCCTCAAGTTTCCACAATAGGCCATCAGACATCTGGCAGAGAGGCAAGCTTAGAAAGAAATAAATTGGCAGAGATGTGTGCAGCCCTTTGCAAAGTGTTTCATCTAGCCAGCTTCAGCAGAAGCAAAAGCTCAAATGAAATACACAGATACTTTATTACTGCTTTCAAAACAGATGTACATTTAAATCTGGCATTTATATTCGTTTGGAAATCTAAATAACAAGCAATACTGAAACGGTGGTTTTAGATGTCTGTAATGTTGCTATCTCCACATATTTATTTGAGTATATAAATCTTAGGGATTGTGTTTCGGCCCCAGTTACAGAAAAGAGGCTATTGTTATATTGATCCATTCACAGCTGTAAGGTCCTTGGGCTTCTACACATAAAAATTGGATGTACAGTCAGTATTTCTGATTTCAGTCAGAACACACCTTGCAATAATACACCAGGGCTCAATCCTGTTGTTACAGTGGAAAAACAAGCAAAAATCCCAAACGGTATGGTTTGAAAGAGAGTATTTTCCTGTTCTGGCATCCCTCATACAAAAATGCATTTTGTAGTACAAAATAGAATTTTAGCAGCTTTCATGAAAGAAGAAAATAAAGAGTAAACACATGGGATGAAACAAAAAAAAAAAAAAATCCAAACTGATTTGTGCAAAATTATGTTAATTCATATGAGGTTACTACAGTGCCAAAAAGGCAGCAGTGATGGCAGTTCTGGAATTCCAGAAACCCTTCACTGCACTGAGCACTTATGGGCAGCAGCTCAGCATTCTCGTGGGGGACACCTGTCCAATACTGCCCAGGAGCAGGGTGGGCAGCACCCCTGTGAGCACACCTTCTACCCCACTGTGGGAGGAGACAACTCCAAAAAGCAGTTATCAATCCCCAGCCCATCTATGTGCACAGAGCTTTCCTCATTGTGGGGGGGAGGCAGAAGCAAAGCTCACTCTTGTCACTGAGCAGTCCTCCTTTTCCTACCTCTTTTCTGAATCTCAGCTCCCCCTAGAAGCTAAAGCAGCAGAAGGGTCCCAGTTGTGTGTGCAGGCAGTGGGGGAAGCCCACCAGCACTGCCCGAGGTGCCCAGCCCGTGCCCACCCAGGGCAGGAGCAGCTCCTGGCCAGGACACGCTCCCAGCCCGCTCTGCTCCCTCATCCCCTGGCCCCTCTGCAGCACCAGCCAGCCCTGGGTGAGGACTGGGGGCTGCAAACACGGCAGCCCCAGGCTGGGCAACACCTGCCATGGTGCTCCATGTCACCTGAACTGGGGTCAGGGTGGCAGGAGCCGGGCTCTGCCCACTCTGCAGGTCCCCACTGCAGGCTCTCAGGGATGCGTCCAGGGGCTGGAGCATCCCCAAGGATGCAGATCTGCAGCTGCCTTTCAGACCCTTCCCCACCCCTCTCTGTACCCAGGCTTCCTTCACCAGGCAAAGAAAAAATCGTTCTTGTGCATATAAACTCTTCAGGGTTTCACTTTGCCTTTTTTGCCATTAGCTTCAAAGTAAAAGTCAACTCTCCTGTGGGTGCGTTTCCCCAGGAAATCCTGCCCCTTGTTCACTCTTATCCTTAAAGAGAACCATTTCCTTTGGCTTGAAAGCAAACTGCCTGTAGCCCTGTGCCACAGTGAATACTGTTTAACACTAAATATAGACTCTGAAGGAAGGAAACATCAGGCAGACAACAGCAGCAAGGAGTGTCAGCATGCAATGCTGGATGAACACACTCGGCTAACACAAAACCAGCAAAATAACCAACAGTGAGATCACAGCTTCTCTTGAGTTTGAGGGGGAAAAAAATCCACGGTTGCTGAAAATAAATTTTAGAAATATCTAAAGCAACAAAAGCATGCACAGATCAGGAAGACACCCTGCCAACACTTCAGCCTCATGGGATCCTCACTGCTTCTCCTCATGTTAATGGTTACATCCACTTGAACATTTTATGTTTTTAAGCATATGGACTTTGCTCAGCTCTGAAAACCTAGAGGTTGTTTTACTCTGGGAGGTGTCCCACACTGCACAAACCCAGCATACGCTACCTGGTGTCCCCTTCTCTGCTGGTCACCCCATGCCCCAGCCCCACAGCTCCTCAGCCCAGCCACTCTCAGCTTTCCCTGGGAAAACGAAACCTTATTCCTAATACCCTGAACTCAACCTTGTGTGCCAAACCCCATGTGAGAACCTGTGACACGAATAGTGGCATCTAATTCCAGTCCTGTCTTCAAACCATTGTGCTGTTCCCACGACACAAGGCACCAGTGAGCAGCAGTGTAACCTAAACTGGGAGCTGCTACACCCCTTTGATTATTCCCACTCAAACATCTGGCTGGGAAAAGAGGATGCTGGAGCTTGCCAATGCACCAGCTCCCACCCTGCGACTTCTCAGTGGGTACCAAGTCCAGGCTCCAGCTCCCACTGTGGGCACCATCCCCACTGCTGCCTCCAGACCACCCTGTCCCCAGCAGCAGTGACCTCTCTCCTGCACAAACTCCTTCCAGCCTGGCCCCACAGATAACTTCTGAGCTCCCACACCTCCAGCTCAATGTGCCAAGATCCCTAGGCAAGGAAAACAAAACTAACAGAATACATTTCTTGTGTAAAACAAATGGCAACAAACTCAAATTGAACACCCAGTCCAAAAGTCTTTGCTTTTGCCCAAGGAAGTGCAATAAAGGTTATCCAAGTACAACCAGAAGTCAAGAGATAAAGCCTGATTTGTTCCCTGGTCTGGTTGTACACAGCAAAATGAGCCCCCTGTGCTCCAGGACACACAGACATGTGAGGCAGCACTCCCAGCACAGCTCAAATGCTGTGCTACCCTGTCCTGTCCCTATTGACAGCTTGTCTACATTTCCTCCTCTTTTCACATTAAGTGTTGATACATGTTTATGCAGTTTCCATTTGTCTCCATTACACTCAGCAGGACAGTACATTCCACAAGTACCATCTTCTCCCAGCATCACTGTGGATGTGACAGCCCAGAAGTGCCGTGACCACCCCAGAGGGGAGCACCAAAACTCTCAGGGCACTCACAGTCCCAGCTCTACCTGAAAAAAGGTTTATTTGTAATATGCATTTAGAGTTGTGAACAGATTAATTGATTAATTAAGTTACTGTCAAACCAGTGTGACCAATGGTTAGTGATACAAAAGGTATTTAATACCTAAACCCTCCCTCCTGGCTGCAAAGGGGCTGCTAAAAACCAAAGTGGTAGTTGTTACCAAAACACTCTTGCAAAGAGAAAAGCTGTCACAGCAAGCTTTGGAAGAGCTGCTGAGCTTCCATCACGTCCTATTTGCATTTCCTGCACAATTTCCCAGGCTTTAGGCAAGAGGCTTTTTGTTTGAAACTAACGGAAAACAAGGACAGATATTAACAAAGGGTAAAAATGTGTGTTATTTTCACAATTTTCGGTATAACTCTGCAAAACAAAAACAATTGAGCTAAAGCATCTCTGTCCTACAGCTAACCTCATGCTTAGGTGTGGCAGAGTTAGGGCCCAAATCACCTTTCTGCAGATTTTCACTGACTACTGGTGAAAGGGAAGGCTCACATCAGGCAGCAAGTGAAGAGTACAGAAAAGAGAGCACATTTTCAGAGTACACCTGCTGAAAGTAACAAGTACCTGCAAAGCAGGAGTTCATCCAAGGAGCTGAGGTGCATGCAACCCTTCCCAGGCATTACTGGGAGCACAGCCTGTGTGTGGAGTCAGCTCCTACAGCTGCATCGACTGCCTCAGCACTCAAAACTCGTGCTTTGTGTTTGTGATTCAGACCTTTTTAGATTATTGTTTAAAGAAAACTCCAATGGCCAGGTGAGTATCTCAGACACCATTCCTATGAAAAATATGACTTCTCACATTTCTCTCTGTGTGGCTATACGAACTTGAAAACATGAGTCAAGCATTCATTAAGGTATAACAAGCAGAAAGCAAATGAATAAGACCTCAAATCTCCCGATTTCAGGTTTGTTGCTGCAGTTACAGTACTAGGCTGGGGTTGGCAGCTCCCCCAGTGCTGCCCCTGATCATCCCATGACAAGGACAGAAACACCTCAAACTCCTGCCCCAGGTGTGAAAAGAAAACTGTTCACTGCACAAGCAGTGATCTGAGAGTCTGCACAGCTGCAATCGGCTCCAAAAGACTCAGGTGCTACAAAACTACTTTTCAAAGCTTCCTTTCTGTAAAAACCAAAAGCAAATTTATTTGCCATGCTTTATAAAATGTCTTTTGTACATGTGCTTGATATTCAGTAGCACTAGTTTCACACAAGCAAAGTCAAAGGGTAAAGCAGGGCAGTGAGCTGGACAAACGAGAATAAATTGCAGAAGTTCCATCTATAATGGCAGAAATGTGAAGTACCACCGTGGCTGGGACAACAAAGCTTCACTCCTCAGGCACAGGGTGAGTGAGTTTTGCCACCCCAGCTGAGTGCCCCAGGGCACCTTTCCTCCGAGGCTCCTGTGATCTGCTCCCCATCTGCCCCTCCATCTCCCTTCAGCCAGACTCACATTCTCAGGTTGCATTTCCCAGGTAAACACTTGGCAGCTTCATTCCTGTTTGCACCTTCCATCGGAGCTTTCATTGCACCACATCCTACCTCAGCTCCCTGGGTGGGTTCCTGTGACATCCCGAATTACTGCAAGGAGGGGTGCCAGCCCCACAGTGGTACCCAGTGTGCCAGGCACTATACCCAGCACAGGCACTGCAGCCTACGCCCCAAGTAATTCTTTAACTAGAAACATATATATGTATTTTTAATGTATGCAAATATATGTTAAAATTATATGAACTGTGAAGAATGTAAGAGTACAGGGAGCTCAGCAGGCTAGAAGCCAGCATAGGAGGCCGTTGTTCACATACACAGGCTGTTCAACTCCTCTCAAAATTTTAACGTGTTCCCCTGAAAGTTTGTAGATTTCCACGAGGCTTTGTTCTGCAATAGAGCAAAAACATCTCCTGGCAAATCCAGTATGAGAGCAATCAAGACGGGAAACTTTGGCCAAAAACAAATAAACAAACCAAGCAAACCAGAAGTCAGTTTCCCACTATTGACACAAAATGTCTTGGCAAGGCTGAGCAAGCCAAGGGTTTTTACATGAAGTTAGGCAGCTTATCCTCAAAGTAGTGGAACATAAACTAAATGAAGAGACATGACAAGGAGCAAAAGACCTGTGAATCTGGCAGGCCAGACGGGATCTGTGTTTGAGCACAGCCCAGACATGCATACAGAAGGTGGGGAAAGCCTTTTACAGCAACCAGGTGCAAAGCAACAACCCGAGCAAGGCAGGCAGCAGGACTGACCAATGCCTGGGCAGAGGATTGGCAAGGTCACCACTGAGCCTGAACTTGAGGGGCCAGAAAAACACCGTCTGCACCGGGCTTGGTAGAACCAGTCCTGAAGAGTGGGACTCCTGAAGAGATTCTTGAGCTCATAGGGAAGTTGCTCCACAGATTAAGAGTAGAAAAAAAGATGACAAGACTTAGCAATACACAAACCCACAGATAAAGGAACAACAACAAAAAAATGCAAAACACCTAGAAGTGTTTTCCCCCCAACTCATTAAATAGCACTTTTCTCTTCTACACCCATCTACAAAATCATTCACAAGACACAAGCCAGGAATAGAGCCTTCCAATTCAGAAGCTGCATCTCCGGAATGTTTTTCCTCATTGTAACCATGTCTTGCTCAGATAAGAGACAAGACTGCAGCAAGAGAATTGATGCATACATTTCTCCAGAACTACTGAACTCTTCCCAGCCTACTGTACATACACAGTCTGGCACACTGGACTTGAATAAGGACATGCTTGAAAATTAAAATCCAAGTCAAGCACTGCAAGAGCATGTACTCTGGAACCTGCTTATCAGCAGGAAAAGTGTTTCAGAGAAAAGCACTCCCTTTTGTTACACAACATTCACCATCCACTGCTGCTGACATGACAGACTGTGGCAGGAACAGAGGGAAGACATCTTCAGTTGAAAAACTTACTTTCCATCTCCAACCCCCCCCCTAGAATTAGAAGTCAGGGTGAGTCTGCCGCAAGGATAGGCCCTGGGAAGGGAGGTGACTCCACACTGGTGGGCAGCTTGCACTCCCCTGGAACATCCTGCAGCTGCTGTGATCACACTGCCACTGCTAAGGGGGTCAGACAACCCTACTCTATGTACGAGAAATTTAAAAAGCCAAGCACAAAATCCCATTTCCACAAACATGTTATGGACACAGTTATTCAACCAGGCTTGATCCAACACTAAAACAAAATTGCGTGGCATGGTGAAGTACCAGTGGAAACCCCCCAACAAGCAGCCAGCAGTAACACTGCAGCCAAAATTCATCCTGTGTCCGTGGCTCCAGAAATTCAAAGCCACTATGGAAAATACTGTATATTTAAACCCAACTATTCAGAGATATCCTGTTTGCAGTGAGGTAACACCTCTATTTTTCTCTGTCACAAGGAAGTGCACTTCACCTAGTATCAACATTCCTCATGATGCTGGAATGGCTCTTTTCCTGTTTAGGAAAATGGGCTTCAGTCTTCAATTAAACTCTGAGAAAAAGTAAGGACAACTTTATTGACTTTTTCTCCATGAAACTTTTTTCATATTTTGAAACATTCCAAATGAATTGTGGGTTACACTCGGAAAATCCACCTGGAGTTTCCNTTTTTTCATATTTTGAAAAATTCCAAATGAACATTCCAAATGAATTCTGGGTTACACTCAGAAAATCCACCTGGAGTTTCATCTGATCACCTGTAAGAGAAAACTGCAATGGATTCATCACTGGCTACCATGGCACAAGGATGCATTTCAGGACAATGCTGCAGATTTGGTGACACACTCACAAGGACAGCCATGCATGTTTGTATATATTTCTCTAGGAAAGCCCTGGAAGCATATATTTATGCTGAAATATGTTGATTTTATTTAAAAAGCAAGAGTGAAACTATCCTTAAATTCAGGATTGAGAATTAGGATTGTGAACACGATTGCCATTCCTTTGGGCTGGAAACAGCCCCACAGTCCTCAGGCTGGAGCTGCTGCCTCCAGAGCAGAGAGAGCCTACAGGCAGCATGAGAGGGAGAATGGAGGCTGCAGCTCAGGAGCCACCACCCTCAAGCAAACCTGGGCATCAGACTCTATATTGCCAATTTTCTCTGTGCCACACTTTTCTAGGTTGACAAACTGTTCTCCACCTTGTGGCACCAACAAAATATACAGCCTATTCCACAGGAAAAGAGTTATGGAAACTGTCAAAACCTCCAGCAAATAATTCACCATCTCATTAATTTTGTTTAAACAATAGCAACTGTTTCCATCCTTGAAACGGACTTCATTTTTCAGAGCAGCTCAGCACTGAAAACTTTGTCTCTCACCAATTCCAGCCCCTCTGGAAGAGTGCAGCAGTTGACATTTGCCAATACACCCACCCCAGCAGCCCCACCAGGGTCCCACCACAGGGAGCAGAGCCTGGCCACACCCAGGGTCCTCCCAAACCCCTCTGAGACACAGAGGCACAAGGAGGAGTTTAATAGGTGGCCTGAATGCTGACTTAAACTTCAGATCCATATGAGAAATTGAATTTCCTCCCTCAAAACAGTTAAGACCTGTACTCAACTGCCAGAATACTTTCTTTATTCACAAAGCAAAGTACAAGTGAGGGCACTTCACACAGTATTTTAAGAGAAAAACTGAACAATTGAAAATTCTCTTCCTGCCATGTGCTTATAGCCTTCTTACATGCTCAACTGGATTTTGTTTCCCTATTAAGTTTTCATACAGATATTTTCCGTAGTAACACAACATTTACTCAACTGCAGTTATAGGTTAATAAAAATAACTGGAATTATTTATTAATGCACTCTTAGTTAGTATCTGGTATATATAGGCTGTTGTATGCCTGTTTTATATTTCTACTTGAAACTAAAAGCGTTCGATATCCTGGGATGAGCTACATCCATCCCCGTACATTGTCCAGCTTCAGAAGTCACCAGAGTCACATGAGAACAGAAGCTTCAAACTCGCTCCCAAATTCCATAGCAAAACATCGAGTTCTTTATACTTCTTTTCCTGGGGCTCAGCAGCTCAGTTTTCCACCCGAGCTGCCAGCACAGGCATCCTCATGTGACAAGTACACGGTGAAGGTGCTGACACTGGAGCTCAGTGTCAGCTCACCTGCTTGGCCAATTACTCTGTTTTCAAAGCAGATAGTTCAAAGTGACAGGGGACAGCTTAATACATGCAAAATAGAGCTAACTCTTGTTTTCAACCACAACTGGCCTGTCAGAGGCCCTTAAAGGCACACCAAATGTCTGAACTATGTTAAAACATGGAATTTTCCTCCCATTCTCCAATTTCCAGTCTTTAATTAACAAGAAGATATTAGCCATAGTGATGATTTCACAGTTCATACAGATTTGAGTGCAAAACACAGTAAATGATGCTGTGAGCACTCCTGAGGGCTCAGCAGGGCCCTGGGGGCTGCAGCCTTCCCTGGGTTTGAGTCTCCTCATCTGACTGATGCCTAAAGCTGCCATGTGCTGCTTCAGAGCCAACAGCCACATTCCCCAGGCAGAAATTAGGGCATTGTGACAGGGAACCTCACCAGAGCCAGAACAAGGAGAATATGGTGGTGGTGCAAGGCATTTCCCCAGGGAGCAGAAAGTTGGTTCCTGCACCCCACAGCAGGGCTGGCCCTGGTTTGTCCTGGGGAGCTGCTGTCCCTGTCCCACAGCCAGGCTGTGCTCCAGCCAGGACAGGCTTTGAAGGGTTCCTGTTTTCAGTGGGACAGCACAGCTCTGATCAGCATATTTACACACACCCTTCTGTGCAGCTTTACAGTCAGAAATCATTCAGGATGACAACAACAGATTCACAGCCAAATCCCAGCTGGGGTTCCCTGAGCCTCCATCAGACTGGGCTTCTCCCTGGCACCATCCCACACAGATGGGCTGTCAATGAAGTGACCCAGATTATACATGCTCAGCTTGGTTCTCCACTTCAGCTGTGACTTTTAAGCTGTATTTACAACCCAATGACAGGAGTGTATATGGGCAGATTCTTAAATCCCAGACAGAGCCATAGCACACACAAAAACAACCACGAGCACTTAGCACAGACTGGTAGAAATGGTGTTCAGGGCAGCCACGGATCTAACCCAGCTGGATTCCAGCTACAGGCTGCACATTCCCTGAGCCCAAAGGAACACTGTGCCTCTGTACATGGCATGGGTGTACACCTGTTTATCCATCTCTATCTGCTATGAGGAATTAAAGTCCTAGAAGTGCAAACTCTGGCACTGGCAGACTTTTGAGTGACACTTGTGGCTAGAACAGCAAGACAAGCCATGGTGCTGCTGGGAGTTAATTACACAGCCGAGAGACAACAAGACCATGCAGTTTACAGGGAATAGCGGTGGAAACAAGTGTTACTAAACCCAGCACTGCCAATATTAAGGTGAAGATCTCACTGACTTTTAAAGGCCAAGCAAGTTGATTGGGTCAAAAGTTAATTAAACACATTTTACTTCCAATTATCTGCCATTTCACATTGGATTACTACATGGTTAAAATACAAGCAAGAAGGGTCTAAGAGCATCATTCCATATTTACAAAAGAAAAAAATTCATTTTTTAATTACAAAGCCCCCAGCTTCACTAGTATTTTTAAGGAGTTTCCTAGAAAATTTGGATAACTATGGATTACTTTTTTTAAAAATAAATTCTTCATTCAGAGTTCCAACACAACCACAAAACTAGATACACTTCACTCAGTAGCCTGAAAACTCGGAGTCAAGGTTACTCAGGAAATACCTTCTAATTCCATCAGAGGTGATCCTGGAAGCAGCCCTAGGCTTCCAGAACAGAAGTGTATTGTTGAAGGCAAGTGCCTGCTCTTGAGAGCTCTTCAGTGGGGATGTTGAACACACCAACTATTAACAGAAAGGAACAGCGAGGAAGAAAAGCATCATTGTTCCCACACTGACCAAATCTTGCATCTACTGTAAATACATTAGCAAACACTTAACAGCACAATGCCTTTGTATCTTCTGTACCTATGCAAACATCTCATTATGGCTTTACTTCCCTTTCACAAGGCTCTCACATCCCAAAACATTCCTTCCTATCAATATCTTGTTGACAAAACAAGAACATAATCCTGATTTCTTCGCCTTACTGTTGATAGGAGTGAGATTGCTGAATCTTCTCTGAAGAAAACCACCAGCCTTAAAGACAGGTATTTAGCCCCCAAGATCAAACCTGAGGTAGTAGTCTGAGCACTGCTGTTCAAAATCAACAGATTCTTTCCGAAACCACTGCTACCAAATGGTATAATAGTGCAAAGACACAGCGTTTTTAACTGAAGTGTCATATCTTGTAAGTGTGACTTAATTCATTAAACAGACATTTCCACTATAGGAAATAAAGCAAATATACCAATTTCAATAATTTTTAAATATCAGTAAAAATATTGAGGACTTGGTCTCCAAGTCCATTTTGGAGCTTTTGAAGCATTTTAACCTGCACTTCACCCTGTATTATCCAAGATACATTATTTCCCACAGCGACACAAAGCTTTCAGCACAGACCTCAACAGCGCCCAAGGCAAAGCTGGAACAGATGCTGAATGTCAGGCTTGCTGTTCCCAAGCAAACAGCTTTGTCAGGCTGCAGAGCAGCAGGAGAGCAGCGCAGTGAATTCCAGCTTGCTCCATCCAGGGAAACAGGGAAATGCAAGCCATGAAACATCCCCAGATATAGCTGCCGTTTTCCCTTAGAGAGCATTAACCCCCAAACACTTCCCCACTTACTTCAGATCTCATTAAATGCTTACATTTTCTCTTAAGTCCCACTCTCTCAGCTGGCACCAGGCAGCTCATCCCAACTGCTTGGCCCCACAGCCCATCACTGTCCCTTCCCTTGGGTGGGTGAGATGAGGTCAGGTCCCCCAGCCCACCCCACATGAGGGTGCAGAGGAGCAGCCAAGGAGCACCTGAGTCACTGAGTGCATTTTCACCACTGGACATCTGCCTTGGCACTCCAGCTCTGCCTCACCTGCAGAGCTAGCCCAGGCCCATGGGCCACCAAAAGCCCCAAATACAGCTTTTCAGCAGGGTGATGGGGAAGAGAGACAGACTGGGGGTCATGAGCTGAGACAACCTGCCCTAAATTCCCTAAATTCCCCCCACCCCCGCAGTTTGCCCAGTGTCTTCCTCTAGAGCAAGTCCCATTTTTGTGACAGTATTTGAAACCAAATCAGAAAAAAAGAGGTCCTCAAAAGTGCATTAATCAACATAGATATCTAAAGGAATTCTATGGGGAAAACAGGAAAATATCTGCCTGGACTTCCTAACTGTGAAAACACTCTAAACTTTTGATCTGGTTTGTGCAGGCACTCACCAGACAACCACCTGCACACTGAATGGAGCCACCCAGATGTCCCTCAGTGCTGCTGGCCACGATTCGATTAACAGAGCTGCCACCACCCCAGGCTGGACACTGTGGGACACACAGCTGCCCCGGCAGGCACTGCACAGACACCTGACTGTGGCAAGCACAGCCTGTGTGTGGCTGCCCAGCCAAAAGCCAGCTGCTGTCAGATAAGCCCAGGCACCTCCTGGGGGAGGCCATTCTCTCACATCCTGCCCTCAGTTCTGTCCCAGCCTTTGGTACTGGGAACTGTTGCACGCCCTATCAAGGATGATTTATTTGTTCCCTGGTACGTGTAGCAGCATCTCCCTCACCCATCTTTTGTACAAGAGCAAGAGGAAGACATAAATGTAACAGAGACAGATTTGGAGTTTATTACTACATTGAGAGTCTGAGCTTAAGGTTAAAAAGTCTTTTCCTCAGCCTTATTAACAGCAGAGAACCAGCCTTCCAATGTCAGCACCCAGCAGGCAGCTCATGTCCAAACAGTTTCTGATCCTGCTATGCACAAACGTGAGCTGTAGCACAGCTAAAGGCAGCACGAAGCCTGATGTCCTGCACAACTGGGCACAGGCAGAGCCACTGCAATATTGGGACACAATACACCCAGAGCACTGGCAAGGCTGGGATCCAGTGTGCCCAAATCGAGAGGAGGTAAATCCTCAAAAGATTTTGCCAATGCTGGTTTGGCCCCTCCACCCTCCCAGCTGCTGCAGCTCAGTCAGGGAAGCTAAAAATATTTTACTCTCTAAAGATCCCTTTTCCCTATGAGGCGGAGCTGTGGTTGCCACAGAGATGGCAGCATGCAGTCCCCAGGGACCACAGCACATCCCCGTGAGGGCACAGAGCCCCCCGAGAGCCTCTGCTGAAGGGGAGACCACGGCTGCAGCCAGGCTCACCTGCACGGCCAACACAGGGCTGGGCACTGTCACCCAGACCATCAGCCTGGCCTGACTGAGAAGGGAGGAGACTCCCTCACTGCACAGCAAACATCCACAGGAACCACTGCCTGATGATCCAAAGTACTCCATAATGCATCATTTGAGTACCAGTTCATTACAATTCATTAACACATGATCTTGCTTATGAACAATTGATCCTGATGGACGGGACAACTATTAAGAACTCATTTCATTTTCTGTCTTACTGTCAAACACAGTAATTCTTCAAAGCCAGGAACACTGCAGGCACAGAGCCTTCCTGACAGTGCCAACAGGCTCCCAACAAATCCAGCAAGCCACGGTGCTCCTCACGATGCAAAGCTGAGCCTGCTTTGAATCTTTCACAGGCCAAGAAGAAAATGTCACTGGTATGTTTTGAAAGGTTTGTCCTATTTTAGTACAAGGGATTGAAAATTAAAGTTCTATTGCTCTATTGATATGTGAACAGCAGGAAAAATGCTAAGAGAAAGGATGGTACAGTGTAAAAATGAGGACATATACAAAAGATATCTAGACAAAAAGAGGAAAAAAAATAATAAAATACCCCTGCACAGAACACTTACCAAAAAAATAATCCCAGATTGATACATTCTCTGCACAGTCTTGCAGAAAGCTTGATATTTCAACCATCCATAAGACATATTAAAAGACCATGCAACAGGGTGCTTTTGAAATAATAAACCACCAAATTTCCCAAGAACATCCCTAGTATAAAAACCAAATGAATACAAAGTGAAACCACCTTCCTCAAATCCATGGCCCTCAGCAGCTGAGTGCTAGATATCCCAGGTCAGATCCCTCTACATGTCCTCACACAGCCAGTCACAAACACCCTCCATCCAAGCCCTGATTTTTAGGGAAAAAAAGAGTATTATCTCCATTTATTGCTCTTATTAAACTCATCGATTTCAAAAGACTTTTAATCAGTCCAGTTTTAAGGATGTACATCAATAACAAAAGTGGCAATTAATTCAATTAATAATTAATAAAAAGCTTACTGTACATTTCTTCATCCAAAGGAAAAAGGGGGAAAATATGCAATCAATCAATCCCATTATGGATTCCTGAGAAGTCCAGATACATGATATACTCTGTGGACAGGAAAAAAAGTAGTTTCTTCTTGCCTTTAAAAAGACTCTGTTGCCAAACATTGGAGCAAGTCCAGAGGAAGTTTTTCTGCTGCTCCCAGGGCTGGAGCCAGGCAGGGAGAGCTGGGGCTGTCCAGCCTGCAGAGGAGAAGGCTCCAGGGAGAGCCTAAAGCCCCTTCCAGGGTCTAAAGGGGCTCCAGGAGAGCTGGAGAGGGACAAGGGCCTGGAATGACAGGACAGTGGGAATGGCTTCCCACTGCCAGAGGGTAGATTTACCTTGGATATTTAGGAGAAATCCTTCCCTGGCAGGGTGGGCAGGCCCTGGCACAGGGTGCCCAGAGCAGCTGTGGCTGCCCCTGGATCCCTGGCAGTGCCCAAGGCCAGGCTGGACATTGGGGCTTGGAGCAGCCTGGGACAGTGGGAGGTGTCCCTGCCATGGTAGGGGTGGCACTGGATGGGCTTTGGGGTCACTTCCATCCCTACCCCTCCTGTGACTCTATGAAACACTGAATACAAGGGTGCAAGCCAGTCTGGCCCTGTAAAGCAGGGTCACACCTGCTTATCTGCTCCTTGAGATCTGTCCCATGCACAGAACAGGTAACACCCTCACACAGGGCACACCTGCAAGTATCATTTCTTTCCTTCATTTCCCAATGGTTCCCACACTGGCCACAGGAACAATGTCACCAATCCCAACAGGTAGAGAGCCAAGGTTGTCTTAAACTCAGCAGCCAGAACAGTCATTCAATCCATACTTAGTGGAAATCTTCAAATTAGCATCACACATGATGTCAATTGAAAGGAGTTTTCTGTAGAGTCTAAAAATCCAGCAGCTCTGTTTCCATGAGGTTCTCATTCTTGAATAATTTAAAACAGGCAGTCTCTCTCTCTGTTTCTTTCTCCTCCCTGCCCCATTTCTCATTCCTGTCAGTATTCACAAACATTCTGCAATAGCTTTCAAAGTTCAAAAGGAACCACAACATCACAGCTGGCCTCTGATAAATTTCACCTACATTCCCATACACTGGCTATAGAACTTTTAAATTAAATATTTCTATTCTCAGCAGATTAGACTGTTGAGAGAAAGCAGATGCCAGGAAAGCTGGGAGTATCATTACTGCCAAGGGCCCCTGCAATGCCTGGGAGTTAATTAGGTGAGATAAGAATGAAGATGATGGCACAAAGCAGCCCCACAACCTTTGCTGCAAATCCAGCAGGGGAGGAACACTGGAGGAGCTTTGCAAAGCCTGTCTGCTGGCACACCTGAAATCGAGCTTAACCCCAAAACACATGAATAAAACATGCTGGCCAGGCATCTGAGAGACAGGCACACCGGGAACAGCTTGTAGGACAAGTCAAATCTGCTCTTCCCTTCATCAGCACGGAGAAAGCTCCTCACTGGGAGCTTTCCCAGGGCTTTGTGCTTGAAAGGAACAACACAGTTACCAGTCCAACACCCTCTCCAGAGCCTTAGTGAAAACTCTGATCCCATCCCCTCCTTCACTGCCATGGAAATCTGCATCTTAAGGATGAAGCTTGGGAAGAGTTCCAGACAGAAGGACCCATTCTGCTTGTGCCACCTGGGTTGTTGTGCTTTGACCACATGTGATGCCAAGGGAAAATAAAAGGATCTACTTGCAGAACACAGCCCTAAGCTGTGTTTGCAAAGCTCTTCTTCTGGGAGAAGCCAGAGGAAGGTTGGAAGAGAAAAAAAGCAGGAACTGAGTCATGCCCAAATTGACTGGATGAACACAAACTCTGAATAAAGGAGGCTGTTTCCTGCCCAACAAAACTCTATTGCAAAAGTGCACCCCAAACATACACCACTGTACCTGGCCAAAGTCTTCACCTGGAGCTTTGGCTTTGAATAATTTCACTGCAGAATTCATCTCTGAAGATGCAGCATGTCTCACGGACAGCTGCTGCTGTAAAGAGAAGGATTTATAAGAATTTCAGCCCTTCGGTACAAAAGTACCTTTGTGGAAGATGAAAAGACACCAAAATGGCAGGTTTTATCCTGCTAGATATCTCCCTGCACTGAAAACACTGGAATTACATTACAAAAATCCATGGGAAAAACAGCTCCACTGTAAGAGTTAGTAAACACTGCACCCTGTCACTCAAACCCAGCCTTCAGGTTAGTCTTTCCAGCTCTGTTTTCCTAAGAGGAACACATATGTTTCTATCATTATAGCCTTACCCTGAAGATACAATGCCCTCAGTCTATATACAGACATGCACAATTCTTGATGAAAGCAGACAAAATACAATAAAAATATTGCACTAGAGCATAAAACTTGGTTTATCAATTTTCAGAAAACCGTCCAAGGAGATGGTTCAGGAAAAGAAAATTAAAATGCAGTAATATTTTCAGGCAGCTGTTAACTGCAGTCACGGCATTTGTGCCTGAGGATCAGCTGGAAATCCACATTATTTGCACTGTAACACAGAACATCATGAGAGAGGCTCCCAAGGAGCGTGGGAATGGAATGGCAGAGTTTGAAACACATGTGGCCAGTCCTTTACAGCCAGTGATGCAGCGAGATCATTTGCACAGAATCGCTTTTCCAGTAATTACTACAACATGAGTAGAAAAAGTCATTTCAGTGAGTATCTGAAAAAAAGCATGTTAATCCCTAACACAAAAAGGTCTCATCAAAACCTTAAAAAATTTGCTAAGCACAGTTATTAATACTTTGCCTATCTGCTTTGATTATATTTGACATAGTTTCCATATGGAAACTTACACTAAACTTCATCAAGAGCTTTACTTTGTTTAAGACATCAATCCATCTAATGTAATAAATATTTGCAGATATAGGAAAACATCACCTTTGTGGGTTATGCTTACACAGAAGAGTGAGAGAATTCACACACAGCTTCACTCCAATGCTTCCTACTTCCTTCCTGAATAATACACACCTTATCCTCCAGCCCAGTTCTCAGCTGTTTCACTTTGCATACAGCTATTTTGGCTTCACTGCTTGCATCTGTGGAAAATCCTGTTTGTTTTCTTTGCACCAAGAGGGGTCATCGAAGTTACTTACATTGATAAACCTTATGAAATCTCCCCTTAAAAAAATTATTGGATGTAACAGCATCATGCTAAACAGCCAAGTTTAAAAAAAAACAAAAAACCAAAACAAAACAGAGTTCATAAACTATTTAGAACAGATACTAGTCCTGTCGTCTTTCCATTCCTGTCTTCCCTTGTACACAATCATAGTTTTTGCATGATATTTAATGAAAACCCACTAATTTATGCAAGAAATAGAAACAGCCATGACAAGGTCAAAACTTGGATAAATAATTTCACATCATTTTCATTAAGACTGTCATTACAAGTTCACATCTAACACTCAAAGTACTCAAAGTTATGATGCTCTCAGGAATCAGCCAGGTAAGCACCTGGCCCCACATCTGGAGATGCCCTAAGCTGAGCCCAGAGCCCTCAAACACAGCCCCTGGTACAGCCCCAGTGTCACACAAGCACTGGCAGGGCTGTGCCCCAGTGCTTCAGCACAATGCTCCTGCCACCCACTGCTGGGAACCCCAATGCTCCTTCTACCCACTGCTGGGAACCCCACCAGAAACATGGGAAATCCTACATCACCTGCCCTGTCCCAACCTTGGGATACAGCATCTGCACAACTGTGACATTCTGCAGCTTTAAAACACTGAAGCTCAGGCTCAAATCATGATGAAAATACATGAATTGAGAAGAGAAGTGCACTTCAACTTTTCTGCTCACTAAATACAAAGATGTGACAGTTCATCTGCCTGACAGGTAGGAAGGAGGTAGGAAGGACTGACATCAGTACAAGAGCTACACATTGCTGCAACATACTAAGTAATAAAAACCACTCTAAAGGAAGAATACAGCAATTGTGATTGGGGTTTTTACCTTTAGCTATTTGTCAGGTTTAAAAACCAGCAGAGTATTAAACTTGGCTTATCTTGAAAATAACACATTCTGCTTGACTAATTTAAAAAATGGTCTATTCTAGACATGCTAGTCCTAAACACTGTTGAACTACCAAACTCAGCAGTTACTTGGTAAAACTCCAGGAACTGGCATGTTTTCATTTCCCTGTTATCTCCTGTGCTCCATGACGGAGCGTGGCCGTAGCCACCAAAGGAGCAGCAGAGCTCTGTGCTCAGCCTCTGCTCAGGCACCAGCTGTGAGCACAGTGTACCTCTGGGGCACAGAAGCTGCCAGCAGCTTCACCCAAGAACGGCTGCTCTCACAAACCCGACCCCTGGGAGTGTCTGTGCTGAGTTTAAAAAAAAGAACAGCAACTTGAGAAAGAAAACTAAAAGAAAATCCAGTTCATGGATGGCAGGCAGAGCTTCTTGGGGCTACAGATTTCAGGGGGCCTTGCCACACAAGGATAGCAGGCACATTCAAAAAGTATTCAATTAAACAAAATGAGGTAGAACAGAAATCGCACATTGCCTCCTTTTTCAAAGGCCAAATGGGATGCTCCCGTGTTTGCAAAGAATGCTCAAAGAAGTAAACAAGATGCAACGATAAATTTCAGAGAAAGTCTGAAGTGCTGCTCAATGAAAGTAGGCCAGTTTTGCTCCCTGCCTTTGTGCTCTGCAATTTACCAGAGGAGCAAACATCAGGCAGTCTGGAGAGATGAGACTTCAGAGAACTGCACCCCTCAGTTTTATCAGCACACCTGCTGAGCCAACCCCCCCCATCACAGCCACTTGCAGAGTCCCATGAGGAACACTGGCTTTTCCAGAATTGCCTCTTGCCATCCTTCACTTCCACAGCAACCCCAGCTGTGTGCTGACCTCCTCTTCAGACCTGCTCAGCACTGAGCAGCATCTCTGTACTGAGTTAGGGCAGGTGACACGCACCCAACAGCACAGGAACTAACGGGGGCAGGGGGAACTAATTAATTAACTAATCAATTAATGTACCAAACAAACAACATGTAGAGCACGGCCACTTTGCTGATGGTGCAGCATTCCCTGAAGTAATCTCACCTCTATTCCTACTTATAATGTTTAAGCAAAGGCCAGCATGTTATGAGAAGAGCAGCAAGGCTGTAGAGCAGGCTCTGTAAATCCAACCCACACAGTGCCAGCAGCAGGCACCCAGCTCTGCTCACACGGCACTCACAGCTTGTCAGGCACCCCAGGCATTTAAATAATCTGTACATTCCACGTCCTTTGGCATTTGCTTTGTATTTTTCCCACAAGGTAAGACACTTGCTGTACTCCAGGTTCTGTATCAGGCACTGAATTTTGGGAAGGTTTTACAAGCAGTTTGTTTTCCCATATGGAGACCTTGTCTCCCCAGTACACATTATCATTTACAATGGATTTATACTGCCAATTGTACTAGGGGCTCTCCAGGCACCATAACATTAATTAACCACAAATACTACCTGAGCTCAGTTCAGTTGTTGCTCCTGTTTGAGATCCCTAAACAGCCAGTACATCTTGCAATATACTACAGAAATATTTATGCAACATGGCTTTGGACACGAGAACTTCCATTTTATCCATCTTTGAGGCACAGGCAGTGATAAAAGGAGGAGAAAGGTACAAGACAGAAGGGAGAACACTGCTCCAAGAAAACTCACTACCATGGAGCCTGGGTTACCCTTCCAAACCCAGAAGAGGATTAGAAGGACCAAAGAGATTTACTACCTCTCTAATACCTCACTTAAAGCAGAGCTCACTAGGGCAGTATTTATTGTGACCTGTTCACATCCCATTTTCTTCAAGTTCATTGTCAGAAGTCAGTCCCTTTCAAAATATTAAAAAAAAAATCACACAACCAAAACCCCCAAAACAAAACAATAAAAAACACCACCACCACAAAAAACTCCCCAGCAAACAAAGAAACAAACCCCATTCACACAACCAACTAACTGCATTTCTAAACTCTGGAGCTAAATCCAGCTGGCACATCTGAAGGCACGGGCACAGTGCTGCAGCAAAAGGCACTGATGGACAAAGGCTGGGTGCTGAGGGAGAGAGCAGTGTTGGGGTCAGGGCCATTTCCACACATCTCAGGCCATTGCAGCACATCCCAGTGCCAGCCCCAGCAATCACAACAGGAACCAGAACCAAAATAACCCTACAACTCAGTGTTTTCTGAACTGAGGTCTGCAGTAGTTAGTCCAGACTGGTTCAATAGCTTTATCAATCACCTTAAGCTACAAGGTGAGCACCCATTCCAGCTGTTTTTTATGACTTACCATAAGCTTACTTTATTATAGAGGCCAATTTGCCTGTAGATCCCTTGGTTCAGGGGTCAGAGGGAAAACGTGACAGATGCACAAGAAGTGGGGCAAAGACAGCACCACAATGGAGCTGTCAAATCCACCCAGCTCCTGTCTGCCTTTGGAGCCAGCCAAGCAGGCCAGCACCTTCCCAGGAAGGGCCATGAACTCCAGAGCAGGATGAGCTGTGAGCAGGGCTTTGATCCAAAGGTCTCAGGACTGCAAACACAGTGCTCAAACCAGCATCTTCCCTGAGACACAGAACTGAGTGCTTCCTGAAGAATGCAGCTTCTACCCTCTCTTCTCTGAGATCTACTTCCAAAATGCATTAAAGAATGCCACTGGAATTCAGGGTTACTGAAATATTTGGAAAGAGCACCCATTTGTCTCCCACGGCAAGTCACAGCTAGTGCTTACAGACACACAGAAAAGTCAAATGAAGCAAATACCCCAATTCCAGATGGGGTTTTGGCAAATCCACCTATTGTATTTTCACATGATAATTTGCTTATGCTCTGCAGAAGGAACACTTGCATAAGCCCACAGATTATATTTACAGTGATGTGCCTCAGGTTGGGCACACAACAGAAAGGGATACACTGCCCTGAAACATCAGGCAAATAGCCTAGGAAGGCTGTGAGCACCTCTCCTCTACCAGCACTGACACCATACACCTCCTACTCTTTACCTTAAAATACATACAACCAAAGGAAAAATACTCATTTTAAGCAAGAAAAAGCATGAAAAACAGAACAGAACACATGGAATACTCTAAGAAGCTGTCTTTGTGAATGTCACATTTCAGAAACACTGGAAATTCCTACTTTAACAAACAACTTTGTAAGTTTCCCAACTTTTTAATATGCTCATTTAATGAAACCTTCCATTTTCTTAAAGCTTTTAGTTTCATGGATTTAATTAAGAGGTCTTAGAAGAAGTGCTGTGAAGACAAAGTAAGAATTTCAGTTCTGCCAAGATGTCAGGAAAACAGCTCACATTTTTCAATTAATTAAAATACTACTGAACCTTCTGAAAAAGCTGAGCAGCTGGAAGTATCTCCTTCTAGGACAGTGTGACGCACAGAAGCTCAGCGTGTGCACATTTCACGCAAACACAGTTGAAGTGCTGTCTGACATTCTCCCATTCTCAACAAAAGCTTTGAGGAGCTCTAAGGAACACAGTAACATGACCCAAGCATTTCCAGACTCCTTAGAAAAAACAGCTTTTCACTAAAGCTGAGATTCACCATTGGCTTGTTCTTGTATTTGGAAGAAAAAACAGTAACAATGTTCCTGCCAAGTATGAGGCTACGTAACATTCACTTTTAACTGTCTGAGGATTTGGGAGTTTGGGGATTTACTTGGGGTTTTTTCTTGGTTGGGTTTTATTTGTTTGGCATTTTTTTAAACAACTGTCTCTTATCCAGGATATACATTAATACTTCAGTATTTGTGTGACATCCCAGGGAGATGGCTGTGATTCTGGATAAGAGCCCTGTCCACCCTTTTCTGCTCCAGTCTTTGTTCCCATTTCTGGATCCCACTGCAGAGGTGAACCCCAAAGTCACAAACTATCCACAACTGAGCAGCTCCTGTGCATTTCTGGGGTGTGGCACAGAGGGGTCTATCCATTTCTAGGACACGACCCTGCACAGGCTTTCATGATAATAAACCCATGCCCAGCTCCTCGAGCAGCAGATGAGGCAGACTCCTCCAACAAATAATCCACAGCTGCAAAGCTGCTTTCTGTTGGCAGAGAGGGATGGGGAGATGGAGACACAACACTGCCGATAACCACGGCCTCAAGAGATCCACCCAGGGCACCGTGAGACCTGCCCTGGCTACTTGTGCTGTCCTCTGCTCGGCCGGGGCCACTCGCTGCCCAGGGAACCACCTGCGAGCACCCGGTGCCCAGCAGAGCGCCCCATCCCCGGAGGAGCCCCTTCTCAGAGTGCCCCGTCCCCGTCGCTGCAGCCCAGCCCAGCCCTGGGGAGAGCCAGCCCCGGGCCACAGCTGCGGCTCGGGCGAGAGCACTAAGGCAGCGGAGTCACCTGGAGAACAGGTCTGGAATCCCGGCGCAGGGCAGGGTCCGGACCTGCCCCGCTGCCGGCGAGGCGGCACCCACAGCGCAGCGGGCGAGCCCGGTCCTGCCGAGCCGGCCCAGCCCGGCCCCGGGCCACGGACAGCCCCACAGGGCTGCAGGAGCCACGTGAACCGCCCCAAAGCCACCGGCAGCCTGTGCTCTACATGACGTGGGGACTGAACAAAAACGCTAATCAAGAGGAATAGCTGATTTTTACTGTCTGTCTTATGATGTCTTTTCCCGGTTCTCAGCACAGTTGTTTGGACCAATCGTGCTTCAAGCACAAACCAGCAACGCTGCAAACAGAGGAGTAGATCAACAGGAAACATACAAGCGTAGCAGTTTTTCCTGCCTTTGAATCACTTCCCAGCATGTGCCTCTGCTGCAGCTTCATTTTGGGGTAAATACCACATTAGCTGCCAGTAAACCCTGTGGATCCACTGCCCTGACTGTCCCAGGCTCTTGGAACAGTCTTCTGGCTCTTTCCCACCTCTGAAGTAACTGGGAACAGCGTATTTTTTTGCTTCTGAAATGTCAACAGGAAAGCAAACAAACAAAACCCATCAGAGCTGCAAGCCTGACTTGGAGATTCCAATTCCCACACACTGAGGGCATGAGGAAGCTTTCACAATATTTAGAGACTTTATAAGCTGACAGACAACATGCATGGTTTTCCTCCAATTTTTAGGAAAGCATGCACATGTTCCAGTTCCTGGACCAGTCACTCTGCAAAGCTTCTGGAAATGGTCTACATCCATAACAGAAATGCAGATAAAGAGAGAATGAGGATTTGCCACAAAATGTTGAACAGAGAAGTATGCTGTCATCCCTGGCAAGTGCTGGAAAGTAATGGCATCAGCAACAAAGATAAAACCAAGGAAAAAATGTATAATGTCTGGCTACAGTCACACCGTGTGGTGCACTTCTGGACTCAAGCACAGTCTCCCAAGAGTCAGGTGCTCAGGGCCTTGTCCAGATGGCTTCCAAGTACCTCCAGTGATGGGGCTATCACAACTCTGGCATTTCCTTATGGGCCTTTCTTGCACTCTTCTGAATGCAGCAGCTTCTACCCTTATCTGCTTAATATACACTTTCATTATACAATGAATGTTCACAAGAGTTCATTATTTTAAAGAAACACAAACAAGGCTTGCACTGAAATTCACCTACTTATCAAGGATGTCTCCCTTCACCTGGCTGATACAGTTCTGTCTTCATCCATCCTGGGAGACAACTTTCTGTTCACACACTCCAGTGACACTACAATGATAGTCACAGCCTCAAGAACAAGCAGATCCACACAACACTCATATAATTGAGGGAAAAAAGTGGGAAAGGAACTACAGATCATTTTTTCTGAGATAAGTAAAAGGTGCACAATGGTGATAAATAACAAATACTTCAATATTTAGTAAGGACGGCTGAAAAGGGTTTGTTTCCTTTTTGCTGAAAGGATGTCCCACAAGACAAATGAGCACTGGCTTCAGAGCCTGGCGAGCAGTGGAGCCACGATCAGGCCTGTCCTCCCAGCCCAGAAAAACAACACTGCCAGTTCACAAAAATAAACTTGTTTTAGCAGAAGATTTTTGGGTTACATCCAGTTCTCTGAAGTGCGTGGGTTGGTCTATCGTACTGTCCCACCCAGTTCTTGACTTCATGTGCCTGGCAGCATTCGAAGTTAAATATAAAAAATACCCAGTTCTTCAATTTCTTCCTCTAATAAAAAGCAGAATAGGAATTCTAGATCAAAACTTTCACTACAAACAGATAGCTTTGAAAAACACTTTGAATGGTCAGGTCAGGGACACAAGCAGCCAATGCTTTTGTCAAAGGGAACTTTCTTTGTGCAAATCTGCTGCAGTGCTGGACCCAATGACAGCTGTCTGCCCAAGAGTGAACAGAAAGGTCTTCAGTGCCCAGAGAATCTGAGAAAAGCACAAACTCTGCCCTTAAATAAAAATTCTGAAGTAATTAAAACAGAGCCAATGCTGGCTGAAGGGACTTCATGAGTACAGACTTTCCTCAAGTGATTTTTGTACCATTTCTTTTCACATTCACTTGGCACACTGAGTTCAGCGTACAGTTCTGAGCTGTTCCTACAGGAAAACTAGTTTTGCTTTTCCAAAAGGATTGGTAAAAGCCTCTAAACTTAGAAAATTTGTCACACCAGGAAAACAAAAAACAAAGCTCCCACCACATCACTTTAAGGGCTCTAATGAAAGAATTCCGAACTGGGTCCTGCTCCCAATGCCTGTGTACCTCTCACTGTTCTCCCACTGCAGTGCCAACAGTGCCCCCAGCCCAGTACAGAGGTGCTCCAAAGAGCCCAGCCATTAACATACAGTGCCTTGCCAACACATTTGAGCATTCCAGGACAATTAAGTTTCTTTTCAAGAATGCAGTGGGAAATGGAAGGTGAAGAGTGAACGTGTAGAGGCAGCTCCACCTCAGGTGAGGTTCAACAAACAGGTTTTGGATCCTGCGTGTTCCCATGGTACCCAGAGCCTGCGATCGGCCTCGCACCAGGGGCTGAACTTTCTAGAGAAGGTGACATTCTCCACATCCTGTAAACAGTGTCTGTGAGCCTCACCAAAGCACAGGCCCACACGGAGCACCTTTCCCTGACTGCACTTACTCCCATAACTAAAGGAAGCTGCTTTTGCGAGCCAGGAACCTCTTGTTAAGCAGAAGGCTCACACAGCTCAGATTATCTGAGCCTTTGTTTTGCCAGGAGCTTCTCCAGTACCCCAGGGTGCTGCATGCCCATGCAGGCTGTGCTGCAGTCTGCATGAGGTGCTCCTCTGCCTTCCTTGAGCTGAAGCTGAAAGAAGAGGCCATTGCTGTGGCTCTCAGCCATGGTACACACAGTCTGGCTCCTCCAACAGCTCTCCCTTTGCACACCTGCTCCAGCTGCAGAGCTGTGCTCACCTGTCATCACAGCCCTCCACTGCACTACCTTCAACTGCAGAAGCTCCAGAGCACCCTGCCCAAACCCTCTCCTTTAGGGCAGAGAATGGAGACGCCGTGCCTGCAGCCTGTCCCAAGCACGGGATGCTCTGTTGGAGGGGCGGCTCTCTGGGATCTGCTGCCACTGGCTCTGGGTCATGCAGGATGTTCATGGCTGAATGCAAACTGAGCCCTGACTTCCAGAGCCTAGCCCAGCACTCCCACCATTAACCACCACTCCTCCTGGAACACACCTTTTGCCCTGAAGGCAGTCATTTTTTTCTCCAGGCTGTTTTGACGGTCAGACAATCCTGGGCAGTGGCTGCCCAGCAGTCCCTGTCTGAACTGTGGTGGCTCCTGGTCTCCCATGCTGTGATCTGCAGCTGTGAGTGCTGCAGTCCAACACCACGGGCTCCAACTCTGAGCCTAATTTAACATGACATATTTTGTATTGCAAGGGAAAACCTCCAAACCACCTCATTCCAGCACCATTCAGTACACTGTCCCTGGGCATGTCTAAGAGGAACAGTGCATGGCTTCCAGATGAAAACCAACCCAAATCAACATTTTTTCCTTCTTGCTTTCAAAGACTGAGCAGAAGCAGGATGTGAGCAAATGCCGCGGGTCCAGTGCTTCTGGAGCTGTAATTGATCTGTAAGGAGCAGGCAAGCCCAGACCAGGGATGGTGGAGAGCAAAGCCCAGACCCACAGAGGGTGGGGAGCTGGCCAGCTGACTGCAGCCTCCAGCACAGATGCAGGAAGCAGGCAAGCACAAAACCATGTCTGTTTTAGAAAAAAGCTTGTGTGTGAGAGGTCAGGATTTCTTCTCCTTTACCCACACATTATCCAAAAGCTCTGGCTGAGCAGAACCCCTGGCCAGCCTCTGCCCAGGGCAAGCAGCCCTGCACACCACACATCACCCATCCCCTTCTTTCTGGCTCTGCCACAATCCTGTGTGACATTAAAGCCTCTCCTGACTAGAGCTTCTGGCTGTGAACTGTATTAGAAAGAAACCAAGGTGAAACCAGGAAAAAGAAGAGACAAAAGAGACAGGGACAGAGGGATTTGGCAAGGAATATAGGTGAGAGAGCTTCTCACCAACTTGGCAAACAGTACAAGAAATGATCAGAAGCTGTTTTACTGCAGACAGACCAAAACCTGAAGGGAAAATGCTTCCAGTCACAAACCCAAGTGAAAGGAAAGCTCTCCACATTGCACCTTGGCATTTGTAACCACATCCCTGAGCCATGGTCCCATGAATCACAGCCCAGAGTCTCAGCTGCACTGCCGAGTAATAAACACCCAGGTGTCAGTGACAGTCACACCCCCAAGAGCTGCTGGGTCTGACCTGAAGGTACCACAAGAGAACAAAACCCGTGACAACACCACAGGTTAAATGCTTTCCTGAGCTTTAATGTTCTGCTTTCAAGGATATCATTTGTTACAGCTGACTGACTCATGAAAATGAGTGCTTAACAACTTGAAGACATTAATGAAAACCATCAATTATATCTGACTTCAAATATCATATAAGAACAATGAACACTTTTGTTTGCTTCAATACATGCTTTAACTTCAAGTTTTGCCAATAACAGGAAAAGTGTTAGAAATTAAAGTGATTAAATAAAATATTTATATTTTAAAATGATGTACAAATACTGATAGTAGTGCTAAGAGCGTTGAATAACTGCTACACATCACTGGAAGAAAAGAAGCCAAGGTAACATTTTACTTCTAGGTTTTTTTCTGCTCTTCCCCAGAATGATGATTATTGTGCATAATGTGACCTTCTCCACAATATGAAAAAGAACATATTTCTGTAGAAATTTCAGCAGGGGAAGATGCCACTTCAATAACAAAGATGCCAAAAGGATGCTAAAGGACTCTGACAGGCCATTCAAGCAGTCACTGAAGTCAGCAGGTCCTGTTTTTCCAGGACCACCTCCAGTTCTCCACAAAGAGAGTGAAAGACTGATAGAGAATTTCAAATAAAGCATCAACCTACACTAACATAGATGCATTTTGAGAGCTTCCACATACTAAAAGCATACAACTGGCTTGCAGTCACACCTGTCTGCCTTTTTCTTTTTTGTTCTTCCAATTTCAGGTAAGAGTTTAGGGGCAGAGGACAAGGCAAAGCTATAGCCAAAGTGGCTGATCTTGTGCAGGGTGGTGGAAGAGACACCATCCAGAGCCACACCTAAAGCCAGTTTGTCTCCCAAGGTAGTTCAGCCACTGGATTTCCTCTTCCCACTCAGCTGCCAAGGCATGGCATGCCCATGGTGGAGAGGAAACTGAGTTTAACCTGGTGGGATCTGCCCTTCAGCAGAGAACAGAGTGTGCTCAGGGCAGCCACACTCACCTTCCTGATGGTGCACAAGGCACACACAAAGCTACAAATCATAAAGACTCCTTCAAGTGACTCACTTAAAATCATAAATGACGATTAAGCAAAGAGCTTTCCAAAGGAGGTGAGTACACATGGTACCAGAAAGGGAGTGTCTGAGGTAAAAAGAGGAAATACATTCATGGGGGTAGAATATATAAACAGTATGATGAAATAAATAATAGAAAAGGGGAAAGAGAGAAATAGTAAGTAAAAACCAGATCAGCTTTTTATGTAAATCATGAAATCTGAGGGTTTGACTGGTATTCTGTGTCTTTAAAGTCAAATTTTGTGGTAGGAAAATTGATGGTGAGAACTTTGGAACAGGAACAGAACCTTTAAAGTATGGTTCTTGTTCAAGTCAAAAACTATCAGACCTGCATGTAAAGCTTCCTTCCTATGGTATCCTACACACATGGCATAATTTTATACTCAAATATGAAATAAAATAGGAACTAAGTCCTTTTAAACCCTTCCACTGATACACTGGTGATTTGTGGAAGCCCAACAAGCTGCAAAATGCCAATTCTACTGCTTTAAAACCACATTAAAAGAAAGGTGTCATTATAATGCACTTTGCCACTATTACCTCCTTGTGTTCCTTGTGCTCTTGTTGTCAGTGATAACACTTAATCACAAGGAAAAAAAAGATAGTCTTCAAGATAACTCTCTGAGCATCTTCCTTAAGGAAGGCTAAACACTGTACCAGCTCTTAACAGAAACTCTTTTGCTCAGAGAATTGTAAAACTATTTGCTAAAAGAAAAAAGTGCTGGGTTTTTGCTAAAGAAAAAAGTGAATTTTTTAATCATACAACTCCATCTTGGAGGAAACCTCCACTTTCTGTGCTGCCTGTCCTGTTACTGCTCCAGTAATCTTCAGCAAATTAGAGCTTCAACTTTTACAAGTACAGAGATGCACAATATTGTATCACTGCTTTATTGCACATCTGCTTTGGGTCTTGCTCCTCATTTATACTTTAAAGAGGACCTTTCTCTGCAGCTCACACTCAGCTGTCACTCTGAGTACACCCCAGGGGCTGGTGGTGAGCAGGACACACAGCCTGGAGTACAGCTCCACGATGCTCTGAGTGGGGCACAGGTTAGCAGTGACCCCCAGCACACACTGACAGGTGTCCTTAGCCTACCCCAGGGATGCCAAGAGCTGGGATCCCTGCAAGGTGACACCCAGGACAAGTGTCCAGCTGTGAGGGATTGACACTGACCCTGTGGAACTGCACAGTGTGAGCACATCACCCACCAAAGACGAACAGAGGAGGAGTTTCCAACAGGTACCACCCCCAGCCAGCCCAGAGCTGTTCCAGGGACCAGCACTTGCTCCTTGTCCCAGGACACCTGGAGAAAGCACCTGTGCAGCACAGGCACTGCTGCTGCTGCAGCTCCACTGTGGGGCCCGAGCCCACAGCTGCCCACACACAGCCCTCAGCTCAAACCCAGAGCCTCAAAATCCAGAAAAGCATTTTCAAGCCAAAATCCCCTCCCACAGCATCACACTACAGGGCACACAAAGCCAGGGCTATTCCACAGCCAGGTCTACCTCAAAGTTCCACCTCCTGCACAGGGAGTTTAGAATGGAGTAAAACAAGAAAGCCTCCTAAAATACAACATAAACATGAGCGTGGCAGAAACTGAAAGAAAAACATTTGAGAGTGTGCCACGGAAAACCAAACAAACAGAAGGCAGCAAGAGTATTTAAGAAATTAACAGGGTCACTCCCTCAGCTAAAAACAAAACAAAACTAAAAAAAAAACACCCCACAAAAAAGCCCAAACCAAAACAAACAAACAAAAACAAAAATCCAGAAAGCAGACACCAAACCAACCAGAAACTAGAAAGCACAAAGTGCACAGTCAGATAAAGAGAAGTTGAAGATCACTTATTTCTACAGTTCCCATAATAGAGAACACTAAAAATGCTTTTCTGTTTGGCTTTCTTTGTTATTGCTCAAAAAGTACACAGCCCTCAAATGCAAGTCTGAGCTGTGAGCACACAATCTTACAGCATCAAAGAGAGCAAGACAGTGACCCCCTGAGCGTGGGGCCCTTGTGAAGCAGCCCAAGTGCTCAGTGCTGGGCTCAGCCCTGCCAGGCTCAGCTCCCACAAGGCTCTGGGCAGCACAGTGAGGATGGACACATCCAAAGCCAGGCCAGGACCCTTCCCCTCCAGCCTCTCCCCCTCCTCAGTTCTGCTGCTCTCGCCCTCACCAGGCCAGAACACGAGGCCAGGTGCCTCAGCACCCTGCCAGGGGCTGACACAGCCCACACTGGAAGAGCCCAGACAAACACCACCCGAACCTGGACAGGCTGCGTTAGTCTGATCTTCCACTGCAGGGAACAGCAACACTGCCTGACCCCAAGGGTGGGTTGTTTCTCATGAAATAATAAGTTTCTTTTAAAAAGTCACAATGAATCAAATGTTACCTTCCACTCAATCTCATAGCTGTGACTTGACCAGAGGGTGCCTTGAATTGCAACATGTTACTCTTAATGCTTATTGAGAAATCAAAATCTAACAAATACATTTCCCATCCTACCACACTTGAAACGTTCCACAAAATTCAAATAATTAATCATAGGGGGAAAAATAGAAAAACCAAAATGAAAGCCAAAAAACCTTTTATAGTTATCAACTAATACCAGCTAAATACACAGATGTCCAATACCAAAACAAACCTACACCCTACACTGCTTCAGAATCAGAAAATTAGGATCAGACATGATAAAGAGATTACACTGTGATCACCACCCATCAGAAGGGCCAGCTGTTTTGAAAAATTATTATGGGAACCATTCCTACTTCAAATGCAATTGATAGACTTCAGCTTTTAACAGAAGTAAAAAATACTTCAAGTTCATAGTCAGAATTAAAGAAAAGTTTATTCATAATAATACAACAGGGCTTGAAGCAGGAAGTTCCACCCCTGCCCTCTCTGTGTACTGTATGAAAAAGGGACACATTCACCCAAATGTGGATAGGTGAAGGCCACCTTGGAATGTCAAAGCTTATTGCCTGGCACTGTCACACAGTGTTCTGTACAGTCAAAGGCAGCAGGGGCACAGGTAGGGCAGTGATGCTGTTAGTCATTCAGAATCCTGGGTAGCAGCACCATACAGCAATCCCCTGGCACACTTCTCCTCTCCTTCTCTTTTAAACTAATAAAATAACATGTTTTGGTTAACTTTTACCTACCTCATCATCATTGCACATCTACTCTGACTAAGACTGTCCTGAGAATTTAAGAATTACATAGACCCAGGGCATGAAGGTGGAAGGATTTCAGAAGCTCTGACCTGATTTAGGCTCCTTCACTGCAATTTCAAAGACAACTGGAACAAATGAACTATTTTCCAACTCAGGGAGGAATGTCAGAACCTGTACAGCTAAGTCTGCTGGGCATCCTGGAAATCCTTTCCCTGAAGAGCAGCATGGAGACACTTAACCAACACAAATTGTCAAAGTTATCAGCAGCTGACCCAGAGTAAGACAAGATTTTCAGGTGTGAGCACCAAGGTGGTTTTCCAGTGTTTGTGCCTGCACCCAGATGAACACACAGCACAGGTAACAAAACTTCTGGGGCAGCCACAACAAAGAAATTGCAAAGATCTCCAGCTGTCCCCCTGCAGCAGAAGCAGCCCCAGCTCCCGGCCATGCACTGAGGGAAGCTTTCTCCACAAGGGCTCCCCTCACCTGCTGCTCTCCCAGGTGTCTGCCACATAAAAACAAACAGCACTGAGCCATTTAAAAACAACTGAACAAAATGAAGGGGATATAGCAGACTGGAAAAACCCTCAGGACATAAATTAAACCCCTGTACAGCAAAAGCAGCACAGTGCCAGGCAAATGGATTCTGTGCCCACCACAGCACTCGGCTCATTGCAAGGTACATGTGAAATTTTGTCAACACAAATAGAGGAAGCAAGGAATCAGAGAGGGAGAGAAAGGGAGAGGATGGGATCACAGGTTTGGGTTGGAAGGGACTTTTAAAGATCATCTAATTGAATTCTTCTGCCACAGGCAGGGGCATCAGAGGAGGGAGAAAAGAGAAAGAGTGACTCATGGGTAGCCTGAACTCCATCTTTTGTTACTGTGTATACTGTGATAAAACCAGGAAATGATTCTATAGCAAGAAAATCATTATATGCTTAAATAAACACAAAGGTACCAAAAATCATACGCATTCATATTCATGAGATGCACATGTTCATGTAACTTGGAAGAATATTTGAAGATCTAATACTCCATTACATTTTTAATGAAGCAGCAAACCTACTAGAGGAATGAAAGGAACCCAGCTCCGTCCCTCTTCACTTTGCTATGTTTATTCATGAGCTCCCGGGTCACCACTGCAACAGGTAATTAGTGGATGGGGATGGCTGGCAGGAACAAACCCATGTGTTATCATAACCTGCTTCTGGCAACCAGAAAGCAAAAAAAGCAATTTTCTCCTCTTTGCAAAAGTGCAGGCAGGTCAGCAACACCACTGATCCAAGAAAGACTGTCCCACCCAGGCAAACCTGCCTACCAAAGGTATTTTAAGCTATAAAATACTGGTCTCAGGAGCATTTGCACACAGAAGCAAACAGTGCTCACACAAAACACTCCTGAAGTGCAAACCACGCTGCTGCCACACAGCACCACTCAGGGAACAGATGGAGCACAGAGCCATCAGGGTTTGCTGGCTGGGAGGGGGCAGGAGCCTCACCCTGCAGGGCCCCCATCACCAGAGCCCCCTGTCCACAGGAGCCTGCCAAGAGCAGCCTCTCACACGGGCACTTGCCCCGGAGCTGTAGATGGGAATACTGCCCAGAGGGCTCTGGCCACAGCAGATGGGATCCCAGCACAGGAGCCAGCAGCACTCTGTGAGTGTGGGGTACCTGGCCAAGCTATCTGCCAGTGCCCCTGCCCTGCCTTGTGACAGCACACGCTGTCACCCTGCGTCCAGGTCAGGCAACATCTGACCGAGAGACTGGTGTTTAATTAAAATATCTATCACCCACTGAAACCAGAAATACA
Organism: Pycnonotus jocosus; assembly: GCA_013400435.1. Taxonomy (NCBI): domain Eukaryota; kingdom Metazoa; phylum Chordata; class Aves; order Passeriformes; family Pycnonotidae; genus Pycnonotus; species Pycnonotus jocosus. The sequence goes on along the minus strand of VWYP01009946.1, from coordinate 323,676 downwards.
AAACATGAGTTAAAGGAATGGGAAGCAGTTTTCCAGCCCAGCTCTGGCACAGTCCATCAAAGCAAAGTCCTTTCTCAGGACTAAAATCATTCCAGGTCACAGCAAAGAAACATGTTCCTCGACTGCACAGGAAGGGCCCAGCAAGCAGAAGCAGGCACTTCAGACAGCTCCTACACACAACTTGAGAGCCAAGTCCCCAAACCCAGTTAATATCACCTTGCCTACACCCAAACTGCACTAATGTAACTCCAGAAGCCTGGCCGGGCAGCCACCAACCCCAGCTCCCACAGCCACACATCAGGACCACAACCACAGATATTCGGAGCAGTTTTTCCATTTCCCGCCCTGCAGTGGAACTGATCCAAACAAGCCTGGGTTTGCTGCTATAGAAAACTCAATTTTCCATGGGAAGGCAGTTTCTGTCTAGAGCTGAAGCGTGTTCCCTGTGGCACAGCAAATGCTGCTCAGCCAGCGTGCTACAGAGCGCCCCGAGCCGCCAACAGCGACCAGGAACAACCAGGAAATGGCTGGGTCTGACAGCCGGGATTCCCGCAGGGACACGGCTCTCCAGTGCCTGCTCCCACCGACAGCACTGCTCGGTGGCACAGAGCTGTCACCCTTGGCTCCAGCGGTGGAATAGGAAAAAGGCAGGAACCACCTGCTGAAACCACACTGAACACACCAGCATCACTCACACAGAGATACCGTGCATGCCCAAGGCCACAACCATGACAATCACAATGAAATGAACATTTTCACAGTGTTCATTCAATATGAAGCGGCACACTTCAGCGTAAAACTACCTGTGGTGATAACAATAAAAGTCTACTTCACTTGAAGAAAAGGTGAACTGCATCCTTCAACTACAGCTGTCACAATCAAAGTATGAACATCAGAACAGCCTTTAAAGTTATGAAAAAGCAAAGCAGACATTGAAGACCAGACAAAAACCCCCCTTGGGTTACTGCATCTCGGGGCTCTGTGCATCGGGCTTAGAGCAAAGCCCCTCCTGACACACAGCAAGAACAACACACAGCACAAGCCTGGACCCAATCCTCTGCCAGATGTGTATTACTTTATATCGGGCAAACCCCTGGAAGTGCTCCCCTTGCGCTGTGGGACGCGTCTGCGTTGCTGGGGCCCAGGGGCGCTTTGCCACCGGCTTCAGCGGCTCTCGGCGGGCAGTGTCCGGGGTGCGGGAGCCAGCGATGGTCAGCATGTGCCTTCATTCACACACCGAACCAAACCGAACCGAGCGTTCCTCCCTCTGCTCGCCCGTGCCAGCTGCGGCTGTCGCCTTGTTTGCGGCGATGAGAAACGCTCCGGAGGTTTGCCCTCACACTACCCCCAAGAGAAATTACGCTACATTTTCGTGCCACACCGTGCCCGGCAGCCGGGGAGGAGCGCCCAGAGGCGGGCAGGGCGCTCCGGGGGCTCTGCCGCTCCCCGAGCAGCCTCCGGATGCTGCGAACGGTGTCACACGGTGACCACCTCGGGGACGGGGACAGGGACACGGCACCGGCTCCCCCTGGCCGTGCCGCCGCCCCGCGCTCGGGCAGAGCCGTTCCACCCCGGGAAGCGCCGGGACACCGCCGG
>VWYP01009946.1:289240-321921 GCA_013400435.1 Pycnonotus jocosus | reverse complement strand
TTTGGCAGGGGCAGCCCAGTGGGTGCCTCGTGCAGCTGCTGCAGTGAGGTGAGGCCAGGGAAGCAGCAAACACTGCTCATCCCACTGCAAACAACATCAGGACAGACAGGGAAAGGCAAATGGTGACGTTTGCACCTTCACTGCCCTGGGCAGCTGTGTCAGTGTTTGTCACCACCAGTGACAAAGTCCACGGGTAAAGGGACCCTAAAGAAAAGGACTGGTACACACGGGAATAAAACTGAGGACTCACAAATCCCCTCCTGTATCAGCAGGCAGCTGGACTGCTTCTGCAGCACCTCTGCAGTATTTCAGGAGTCCAGTTTCCTGTATCACTGAGCACTCTGTGAGAACCAGAGTGCAATCCCCAGGAAGGTGGTGCCTGGAGAGCTTGTGAACATCTGTATATTAATGTAAGAGCCAGAGCCAGACACCCAGCCAGACACCCAGGGGCTCTCAGGGAGGCATTGCTGGCATCAGCTCAATGGGGGTAGCTTCTTTTAGCAACACAGAGCTTGCTAAAGGGCCTGTGGCCTGTGGCCTGTGGCCAAAGTCTCTTAAGCAATAAGAAAAGTTCCCACTGATAATCATCTTCAACTATGTCAGCTGTATTAACAGAGTAACAGAATCATTGAAGCTGAAAAAGACCTGCAGGACCATCAANGCCGGGGCGTGGACGAGGCGGGGCGGGCGCTGCCTCCCGCGGGGAGCGGCTCCCCAGGGCAGGCGGCCCCTCCGGGCAGCCAGGGTCTGACCCCGGGGCCGCCCCGTGGGGATGGCGGCATTGGCCCCGGCGGTGCCTCCGCCCGGGCGGGACTCGCGGGAAGCGGTGCCGGGCTTTGGGGTCCGTGCAGAGCCCCGTGGGTGCCCCAGAATCACCCGCAGCTCACGGCAGCCCCCGCTGCGGAAGGAACCTGCCCGGTAACTTTGCCAAAGAAACCTGAGAAATGACAGATCGGTGAAACATCCCCTGTGGCGGTCCGTGTCTCACGGCGGCTCTGAGAAAGGGACACAACGCGCGGGAGCCCCGTGCCCGAGCTGGGGAACCTGGGCACAGCATGAGGGACACCGCACCAATGGGTCGCTCCTCTCCAGTCTGCTCAGTGGCAAACTTTACCAGGCAGGGATGCGACTGGAATGGCAAAAGCTCTTCCAGATCCTGAGCACCAGCTTTCCTTGTCAGATGTATTAATTAAATATACAATTAAATTTAAAAGATATTGAAATTCTGGAGTTCTGCCTCATCCACGGGGTACTTGCTGACCTCCAGTGACCTGTGGCACACAGACGGATGCAATGTGGAGACACAGAACAGTGCTGGACTTCTCTGCAAAGTGTTTTCTAGAGTTTTGTGCAGCTCCTGAGACAACTACATAAAATTGCACTGCAGATACCGTAATCTTACATGGATGCAGCCATCAGAGCTGTCAAAAGTGAGCTGATCCAACACACCATCCTGGTGCACCTCGATATATTCACAGACAGGGAAAAAGAAAATAAAATGGGGAAGGAACTTTTGCTGCTGTTGTGTTTTTGGCAGAGTGTTGCAGCTTTCAGCCAACAGCGATTACATCAAAGCCAGAGTATGCTGGAGGGAGCCGTGTCAGATTACACCAGCTGGAAAGGGATCCCAAGCCATATGGCATCCAGGTGAACAGTTTGGCAGTGCTCAGGAACAGGAAACTAGAATGAGAAGAGCCCAGTGAGGAATCTACACTGCGATGTGCAGGGACTTAGCCAATTGCTGTAGCAGAGGAAGTTCTGCAGTGTGAGAATATCACAGCTGCACACAAGCAGAGCAGTGTCCAACCAATGCCCGGGCTGATGGCTGTGAATCCCACACCGTCTGCACAGAGAGGAGTGGGCAAAAGTTTAGAAAACAGGAACATAAAGTGTCACAGCATAAATGAAGCATTTTCAAATCAGTTCCCAAAAGCCTCCTTTATGCAATGAGGAATTATCATGGAAGCCGTTTCCAAAAGCAAGGAAGGCTGAGCACTGAGTGAGGTGCAGTGGTACCTGAGAGCAGCAGCTGTGTGTGGGGAAGCACAGGGCAGACAGAACATCCCACATTCCCCCGGAGAGGCAAAGAGGACAGCACCAGCCCAGATGTGTGGCCTGGGCAGCTCCAGTGGTGACCCGGGGCAGGAGTGATTGAGGCTGGGTTCTGGGCTGCAACAGGAGCCCGTACAAACACGATGGAAGATGCAGGGGAGGGGTAGAGGGGACATGAGCTGGTTTGCAAGGCAATTTGTGCAGGGCTGATGCTTTGGTACTCATTAAATTTGGATGAACAAAATGTGTGCCTGGCTGTGTGGGAAAAAAATAATTGGGCAAATCTGTTTGAATATAAAAGTTTGCCCGTGGCAATGGGGAAATGAGCAGTGAGTAAATCACTCGTGAAGGGTGAGGGCTGGGTTACGTGTCCTGATATGAATGTTAAACCTCAGTGGGTGCTGTAGAGCTGATGCTTTCTTTCACATAGTGCATCTCAGAGGGGATGGCACAGTATAATGGTGGGGAAATAGCAGTAAGTATCAAAGTGCCACTTTGCATCTGTTCAGTGAGCAGGGGTTGTGGCTGCCTCCAGCTCCAGCATTCCCAGCTCTGCCCCTGAACTGAGTCCCACTGGCTCAAGGGTCGGATGCAGGTCAGATATTTCTCTTCCTCCCTACGCAGAGCTGGAAGGCTGGTGAGAGGTATCAGTGTCTTTCTGCAGGGAAAACACCACTGCTAGCTGAGGCTGCCTCAAGTTTACTGTCACAGCTCCTTGTTTTCCAGTACTTAAAACCCAGACAGTGTAGTCTGAGTATTTCCAGTCTTGGTGCCTGCCTTGAATGCTAACATTGAGCAAGAGACCTCAAGAATCAGGTTAGGTTTTACTAAGGAGCTTTGCAACAATAAGGTGGGAAATGCTCTGCAGGTTTGGCTTAGATATGGAGCCTAAATATCTTTAACCATTGCTAAGGATTGGTCCTTTGAGCTGTCAAGATTTTCCTTCAGAGTGAAACTCCTTCAAATGTACACTTTGAGGGTGGTGAGGTGCTATAACAGGTGGTACAGAGAGGTGGTGGCTGCCCCCTCCCGGGACATGTTCACGGCCAGGTTGGGTGGAGCACCAAACAACCTGGTCTGGTGAAGGTGCCCCTGCCCATGACAGGAGGATTAGAACTAAATGTTCTCCAAGGACCCCTTTACCCAAAACTTTCTTTAATTCTGTGGTAGTAAGAAAGAAATGTTTGGCTTTTCATAGCTGCCTCTTTCCACTGGTTAGGATAGAAAAAAAAATATATACATTTTTATTTCCATTTAAGAAAGCTTGTGACTAATAACCTAATAACGAATTTGAATTGAAAAAAAAAAAAAAAAGCAACCAGCTTTAACTGGGCCTTGCACAATCTCAGCCTAATTTCTGGCCAGCCCCCACCGGGAAAGCTGCTGGTTTAGTGATGTAGAATCCACATCACAAAATTCACTTTCCCTCTCACAGAGNTTTGGCAGGGGCAGCCCAGTGGGTGCCTCGTGCAGCTGCTGCAGTGAGGTGAGGCCAGGGAAGCAGCAAACACTGCTCATCCCACTGCAAACAACATCAGGACAGACAGGGAAAGGCAAATGGTGACGTTTGCACCTTCACTGCCCTGGGCAGCTGTGTCAGTGTTTGTCACCACCAGTGACAAAGTCCACGGGTAAAGGGACCCTAAAGAAAAGGACTGGTACACACGGGAATAAAACTGAGGACTCACAAATCCCCTCCTGTATCAGCAGGCAGCTGGACTGCTTCTGCAGCACCTCTGCAGTATTTCAGGAGTCCAGTTTCCTGTATCACTGAGCACTCTGTGAGAACCAGAGTGCAATCCCCAGGAAGGTGGTGCCTGGAGAGCTTGTGAACATCTGTATATTAATGTAAGAGCCAGAGCCAGACACCCAGCCAGACACCCAGGGGCTCTCAGGGAGGCATTGCTGGCATCAGCTCAATGGGGGTAGCTTCTTTTAGCAACACAGAGCTTGCTAAAGGGCCTGTGGCCTGTGGCCTGTGGCCAAAGTCTCTTAAGCAATAAGAAAAGTTCCCACTGATAATCATCTTCAACTATGTCAGCTGTATTAACAGAGTAACAGAATCATTGAAGCTGAAAAAGACCTGCAGGACCATCAAGTCCAGCCTGTGCCCCATCCCCACCTTGTCCCCAGCCCAGAGCACTGAGTGCCACCTCCAGGCATTCCTTGGACACCTCCAGGGATGGGCACTCCAACCCTCCCTGGAGAGCCCCTGCCAAGGCCTGAGCACCCTTTCAGTAAAGATTTGATGCACAACAGGGACAGTAATATCATCTTCCCCATCCCTCCCTTCTGAGTGCTTCAGGCTGACGCCAGCAGAACCCCGCACTGCCTTGTCCCCTCATTCCTGGGGGTGTGTGGGGTTTGCACAGCAACCACAGCACACATTCCTCACTCTCAGCTCCAGGCAGCTGCAGAGGAATTGCAAAAGCCCATTGCTGGTCAGGGATGGGGATGATTTTCCCTGTCCCACACAGTTCCTCACTCAGCAGTGGAGCTGCATCCCTGTCACTGTGAGGCATTTCTTACTGCCCAGCGCTGGCAGGCCGTGCTGCTGTCACTGGGCACGGGGATGCCGTCACTCCAAGGCACAGGGATGCTCTGGAGACTTCACAAGCAACCACTGTTGTGTGAGGGGGATGAGGTGAATAAGTGGTTTTTCATCCTCTAAAACATATTTCCAGCCAAGCAGTCACTGGATGAGCACAGAGAGGTTACTGGCACAGTGAGTTGCTCACAGTGGGATGTGGAGCCAGTCTGTGGGTCACGGGCAGTGACGTGACTGTTCTTGCATTTCCTGGAGCCTCTCCTAAGGCCTCTGAGCCTGCTGACTAACCAGGCATTCAGGAGAGCTTGGCTGTGCCATTGCACTGCTGTGCTTCCCATCAGGCATCCCAGAGGTGTTCTCAGGGCACCCCAGGCTCTCAGCAGCTCCCGGTGGGTCCTTATCTCTGCCTGCCTTTGCAGTGTTCTCACACACATTTCCAAAAACTTACTGGAATTCCTCTAACAGCAAAACTAAACCTACACATGTTTAAAATAGTTCTTTTTGTGTTTAGTGTTGTAACACATACATCCAAATGAAACTTACTGGAATTCCTCTAACAGCAAAATGAAACCTACACATATTTAAAATGGTTCTTTCTGTGTTTGTCACTCACGAAATAAAGATTAACAAAGAGTTTTGAGCTTTTAAACTTCAGCCAAAAGAAATATTACTGTAGAAGCCAAACAACAGTCCTACCCCCTAACTGTTTGCTGCTCCTGTTTTTAAACCTTTTGCTGAATAAAAGTTTTTTTGTACATTCTTGCACCATTTTGTGTTTCTCATATTTATTCTCTTCTCACAGTTCTTTCCCTTACAAGGATTTAGCCCCAGATAGATCCGTCTGGTCTACTAAATGCTATCCAAATATTTACTTTTTACAGCTCATAAAGAGTCACACCTTGCAAACACTCCTTGAGAAATCCTAAAGCATTGTATAGTCTTTGTTTTGGGGTGTTTCATGGATAAATGAGGTGCAGCTGCTCCTGGAGGAGAGCAGAGACTGCTCATCACAAGGCTGCTGCCCTTTCCAAGCAATGTCAGGTAGGAGGACAGTGCCTGGGACATCACATGTGCCATTCCCAGCCCTGCTCACCCTCTCGAGCAGGAAGCCACATTCCAAGCAACAGCAGTTGGGAAAGGTTGGGCCTGGGGTGTTGGAAAGCTGCAACAGCATTTATTTGTTAAGCAGAAATATGGATTGAGTAGAGATTTATTCCAGTACAACAGTAATTGTGGTGCTGCCATGGTGGGTTTCAGCTCCCCTGAGTGCTCCAAGCCCAGCTGTCCTGGTAGGACAGCAGGAACAGCAGGGACAGCAGTGTTGGGGGGTGTCACTAGGAGCCCCAGGGGTGGCAGTGTCATCACACGGGGCTCTGTGTCAGCACAGAGAGCACTGATTGACTCTGCTGTGCTCTCCTGGCTCCCCTGGGTCTGCTCAGGTGTCCCAGGCTGAACCTGCCCAGCCCCGAGGAAGCTCCTGAGGCCATGGATATCCAGGGCAAGGCAAAGTGCTCCCAGCCTTTGTCCATCTGTCCTTGCCCCTGGCAGAACCCTGGGCTGCTGGGGCGGGCTCCGTGCTGCATCTCAGCCGCCAGACGTGGCCTTGGACACGCAGGAGAACCTTGGGCTTTCCCCTGTCCTGCTCTCCAAGGCAGGCTGAGAAACTGGGCTTCTACCTCCCCCATCTTTTGTTGATTCAAAAGTGAAAAAGTACCCCAAACCCACTGTCATTGTAGTAAAAGAGTGAGGAGACACAGCTTTCAAAGCCAAGCCTTTACCTGTCCATTCCCTGACAGAGCAGCAGGGCAGCTCTGACCACGATTTTCTGCTGAGAGCATTCAAAACTTATTACAGTTGGATTTGGGCCTCTGCCAGCTGGGGATGAGCTGTCTCTGTTTGCTCTTGGCTAAAGTTTAGTCTCTGTTGCATCAAAGTTGTATGTATAGAAAGGTGTGAAATGGAAAATTTTATAAATATATAGAAGATATTAGAAAAGCAGGATATCTAAACAGCAACCATTGGTCATTCTCCTTCGTAACAATCTCCCAGAGCACAGTAACAACTTGTGAGACAAGGTGTGAACTACCCCATTTTCTCTATCTCTTGTAAAGAGTGAAAAGAGTGTAAAATGAAAAGTCGAGGACTTTCAGCTGATTCTACCAGCTGATTTGGGATCACTGAGACAAAGAGGGACTTTACAGGATGTTAAGAAATGCCCAGTTCTCAGAATTTAGTTTCTTGTAATTTGGGTGTCTGTCTGTGTGATTAGGCCAAACCTGCTGTCTCCATAGGATTCCTGACCCAGCATAATGACTCCAGTTCTTTTTCTGCACCTGAATTTTTCTAGAAATTTGATTTTCCTCAGCAGGAAAACCTCAGGCTCTGTGGTAAAGCAGGGGTGGGACATTGAGGTAAAGGCACAGCAGCAGGCAGTGAGTCCTCCTGGGGTCTGCAAACCCACAGGAGGAAATCTGAGTCCTGGGATGTGCCTCCCCACAGCTCCCAAGGAGCCCAGGCCTCTCACAACAAGGGGCTGGAAAAGCAGGAGCTGTTCCTCATGAAGTTCGTCTTCTTCATCCCTCCATGAACTGCCCACACAAAATACATAAAAATATAAATATCCAGTGGAGTTAAGAATGGGGAATACCATAAACTCGGTCTGTAGCCTGTAGGTTGCACAGCCACTGGCATTTTCACCCTTTTTACCCTGCCCTCAGGCTGGGATGGAGAAGGCCTAGAGGAACAGAATTTTTAAACTAAATTACATAAGGAGTAACAGTGCCATATCATTGCTGCAGAAAGGCTGTTACCTAATCACCTAACATTAAAGAAATAGATTAACATGGTGTCTGTTCTCCCAGGACCATAGATATTTTTGTGGGATACGGCATTATAATAAAAATTCCCCAGACTTCTACTTAATCTAGAAAACTCATTAAATAGATTCAATACACTATGGAATTCTATATAGAAATATTATTGTTAAATGTGTACCATATTTCTCTGTCTCCTTTGCCCAGTCATTTTCATCTTGTAGCACATTTTACAGTGTGAAGGAGATAGAAAGAAGACTCAGAGCTGATGCAGGCTTTGAAGATCAACAACCTGTATTCTTTCATAAAATCATAGAATCACAGAATGGTTTGAGTTGAAAGGGACCTTGAAGCTCATCTCATTCCACCCTCCTGCCATGGGCAGGGACACCTTCCACTAGGCCAAGCTGCTCCAAGCCCTGTCCAGCCTGGCCTTTACTATGTGGGAAAATGGGAGGAAACAGGCCATGATTTGTAAATTATTTTATCATCAAAGATGAGCTCAGCATGAACAGAAAATCAGGACTGAACCATAACCTGGTGAGGTTTTGACTCCTCAGCCAAAGATGTGTTACAAAAGACACAGATCTCACCTGAGCTACAGCAACACAACTTTCCTGACCCCAGAGCCATCAGCCTGTGGGGAATTTTACCTAAAGATGAGCTTTGGGGTATGTCTGACCAGTGTGAAGGAGCATGGCCCCTCCATTCCCCCAGAGCCTTTGGGGAGCCTCCATCCAACCAGGATCTCCATGTTCCTCGCAGGCCCTGCACTGCACAGCAGCAGATGTGCAGGGAAGGTCATGATCAGCAGCTTTGCTCAGCTGGAAAATAGATGGCAACCTGTCAAGCTTGAACTTAAGAGCAGAAAGCAGCTTGAGGTCCTCACAAAAATTCCTGCAGGATCTGAGGCTCACCATGAATCTTAGTGGTTTTGCAGTAGGTGCAGTTCTAAAGCCGTGCCTTGCTCTCTTGGGTGCTGTTATACACCCATGGATGTTTAAATACTGCACACCAGAGGAAAATGCCTCACAGCACATGTGATTTCTGCACCAGAGAGCAGTCAGTCCCTCACCAGCTGCAGTAAAGCACCCTCAGGGAACCACTCCTGAAATGGTTGTAGCCATGCAGGGGCAGATCTTGAAATGATGCTCTGATTCCACTGGTGTTAAAACTACTGATGGAAACTTCCTTTCCAGCAGTCGAGCTTCAGGTGTTGTGGGGTTCAGCTGACCAGAGATGTGTGTGAACTAGGAACATTTTCAGGCAAGACTTTGAAGCTTTGGGATCACTGAAATACCACAAGCATAGTGAGTTCAGGGTGTGGAGGGTTTTTGGGGTTTTTGGAAGAGCTTTCCTGGAGGAGAATAGCATTGTCCTGCAAGGCAGAATCCTTGTTTTCAAGCAGCATATGGAAGCAATAGCTTCAAAAATGCATTGGAATAAACTCTCCTGCTGCAGATAAACAACAGGGCACTGTCTGGAGTGGCTGCATGACTCTGTCACTCTCTTGGACACCACTTGTGTTTAAAAATAAGCTGTTTGGTCTCTGTACCACTAGTGAAAGTAGAGAACGTTCTTGTTTCAGAGGAAATGGCTTCCCATGCAGAGCAGGGAGGGAGCAGGGAGGGCGAGCAGCCAGAGGGGAGGAAGAGGGAGCTGAGGCTCCTCCTTCCCAACTGAGTAATGGAAAAACGATGTAAGAATTCCAGCATCTGAATAAATATGCGCCCTATGACCTTAATCCCCTAGGAACCAAAAACATCCAGAGTCAGATAAAAATAGTAAACCCTTTACATTGGTGAGGGAGAACAGCGCTGCTCACAGCTAATTAGCTAAATCCTGTTAATAGTGGGGAGCTGGGCAGCCACGAGGAAGCAGGTCTTCCAGAGATGACTGAGCTGAAGGCACAGCCAAGGACAAAGCAAGGATGAAGCCGAGGATGATGCTGAGGACACACACATCTGTTGAACCACATGGAACGGTGAATGGCCACGGGAGGATCCACCACAGCCAGGGCACTGAGTGAGCCACATGTCCTGGAGGAGACCCCCAGAGTGACTCCTGGTTGATGGCTGCTGCTGTTTTAGACCCAAAACCTCAGATTACAGACCTTGCTTGTGCTGGGAACCATAGCTGGGCAGCAAGGATCCCCTAAAAAAAAAAAATAAGGAGTGAATTACAGTGATCCTGACAATAAATGCCAATGAATTGTTCGGGTTCAACTGTGCCACTTTATTTAAAGTATGACAGCTTCACAGTAAGCCAAGGATGAATTTTTATTCAGCTTCTGGTGGAGACAGTGGATTGCTTCAATCAGCATTCACAGCTATTTTCTCTAGTCCTGAATACCTGTGTCATTAGTCAGCATGGGGTTTTCCTTACAATTCCTATGTGCAAACATTAACACCAGGTGAGGGTTTTATTCACCCTACACCTGCACATGTATGCAAGGTTGTTGTGTGTGCACAGCCAGGAGTCCTGTGTCAATTAAATTTTGTATTTCATAGCTTAGATTTCTCCAGCCAAAGGAGAACTTGTCAGAGGGCAGGAACCTCACCAGTGGATCTCAGTGGCTGCCACTGTTCACCTTCACCAGAGAGAGTTCTGGAGCTGACCCAAATAGGGATGTTTGCTTCACAAGCAGTGATGGCTCAGGTCCCTCACAGCACAGCCCACAGCCACCCCTGCCTCCCACCCGTGCTCCAGCACCTCTGCTCCCTGTGCAGTTGGTGCCCCAGAGCTGCTCCTTTGTCCCCAGCTGCCCTGACTCCTCTGTCCTCTGTTCCAGGTGTCCCAGCCGTGTCCCAGCCATGTCCCTGCCATGTCCCTGCCATGTGGGAAGCCTCTGGACCTGGTGGGATGGCAGTGCCCAGAGCAGCATCTCCCTTTGCAATGTGGTTTTGGTCTCCTTCAAAGCCGAGCTGAACCCAACCCCACTGTCACACCAACGTGTTTGTGTCACAGCAAGGCAGCCTGAGAGCTGAGAAATGCCATCCTGTGCCAGCTCCTGGCCAGGTACACAGTCCAGGTCAGGTACAGCACTTCCAGCTGGGACTTTCCATATGGTTATATTGATGGGGAACAAGGGAATGTGCCTGAACAAAAGCATCTCATACTGAGTGTCAGCTCCTCTAAAGAGTTACCTTCTCTCCCTCTGTATCTCCCACTCTGAGCAGCTGTCAGGAGAGCTTTTCCCCAGCAGCAGGCACAGTCACTGGGTGTCAGACAAGTCCTGAAGCACAGCCTGAGCCCCAGCTCCCAAATGCAGCCCTGCAGCAAATGCTGAGCACAGCAACCTGGTCAGGTGGGACTGCAGCAGCAGCTGCTTGCCAACAGGACCTTCCACCTCACATAAACCCTTCTAAATGGCTTTTGGAAGTCTGTTCATCTCCTGAAGCAGGAACAGAGCACATTACTTGTTCACAAAATGTCCATGGCTGAGCAAGGGCAGCAGAGCAGCTCCCTCCAGCTCCAAGGCCCCAGGACTCAGGTGGGGGGACTGCCCAAAGAGGCAGAGGCAGAGATGCAGGCACCCCTCTTTCCTTTCTTCTGCTCTAAAACATGAAAGCAGGAAACTAGGAAAAAGAACTGGAGTAACTCCAAGGCAAGACACAGGTTATTTTCAGTGAATACTTCCTTACTCCTCCCTGCTCTCCAGAAGCCATCCACACCTCACTATGAGTTTATTTGCAGAGCTGTATTTCAATGTCTTTATGAACCTGTATTGTTTAGAGCTCTTCTCATAGCCAAAACTGCAAACCATTTTGAAGAAGCAGCTTTATTTTGCTTTTTCAGTAGCTGTCAAGAGAGAGATAACCAGATGAAAAATATTCTCATGATCCTGTTTCTACTTTTGCCAAGAAGCCTAGTAGAGAAAGGTGAATCTCAGAATAATATCAAATACTTCCCTTCATGGGAAAATTCTGCAAGGCATCATATTTGTAGCATCAGCTGAGCTACAGATTGGTGCCTGAGCTGGCATCAGTCTTCAGCATGGACTAACTCACCATGTTTCTGGTGAGGGCCACGGAGAAGTACAGGAATGGACAAGACCCGGATGTGATTAAGTGCAAAGTACCTTTTTTAAAATCCAGCTTTTAGTAGAAAAGTTGTTAAAAGGACACAATTCCCTTAACTGTAAATACAGACAGTTATTTAGGAATAACTTTTGCTCCAAGCTGACTCACCTGGCTCCTGTGGGTTGCTCAGGAGCACTGGGGTCCAGCCTGGCATGGCCAATGTGAATTCACTTCCCTTTCCAGAAGGGTCCAGTGGAGGGACCCAGGACCTGCAGAAAATGAGAATCTTGGCCCCAGCAGGAGTGTTTGGCTTTGGAAAGCTCAGAGTTCTCAACCCTTTGGGAGTTCATCTCATCTTGGGGACTGAGGGTGGGCAATGGCTGGGCATCTGCTGCCTTTCTTTCCACATGTGTAGAAGCCTTCTTAGCCTTATTTTAACTAACTTGGTTTTGTTCCTTCAGGAGCTGTTTGAAACCAAAGGAGAGGTGTGAGCTGGAGACCACCCACTGGCTTACCCTTATATAAGGCTTTTAAAAACAGTAATAGTCCCATTAAAGGGATTTGTATCAGGACAGAAACATGGTGAGCAGCAAGAGACTTGGCTGCTTTGGGTATGGATTCATGAAAGTCATTTCAAAGCTCTCTGGGAGCATAATTAGAAACATGAAGTCCTGGGATGTCTTCCTTCCTTTTTAATCCAAAACTACTTTTAAGAGCTGCTGGCAGCTTGAAAAATGGTTATTAAAAGAGAAACAACTCCAGCCAGTTTGAGGGACAATTAGCCTGTAAAGTTTCTCTGCAAATTTTAAGGTTTGGAAAAAGATCTACTTATTCAATTGGGAACAGGACACAGGCTGATTCTGGAACAAAAAGCGATGTCAGAAATGTGGAAGGAAAGTTGTTCTTTAATCTCCCACAGGGTGATTTAATTCAAGGTGACAGATACCTTTGCTTTTTGGAGCAGCACCACCTGCAGAACTTTCAGATGAAGGGAGGCTTTAAAAGTTTCCGTGATCCCATAAAGGGTACATAGGAGAGGCTGGCAAAAGCTTATTTCTTTTACATTATCTAGGGACAACAAATCAAGCATAGAGATGAAATGTTAATTCATCCAAGATGTAATTTTCAGAGGCTTCTCTGCCACGTTAAATGATATTTGCATTTGAGCAGAGCAATAGGTAAGGACAAAGCAGTTACTGACCATGTGTTGAGTTGCTGCAGGGTGCTCAGACAGCACTGGAAGCTAGGAAAAGGGAGCCAAGATTGATGGTTTCCATGACTGAAAGACAGCTTTCCCTTCCCCTTCTTAAAGCTTGCACAGTGATATGTAAGTGAGCCTGGCCTCCTTTTGGTGCTTGCTCTAAGGGTAACACATATCTTTCCTGCTTTCTGTCTTGAAAAGGCTATGTTGATGTTTTAGAGAAAATCACAGAATCCCAGAACTGTTGGAAGGGACCGTAAATCCCACCCAGTGCCACCCCTGCCATGGCAGGGACACCTCCCACAGTCCCAGGCTGCTTCCAGCCCCAGTGTCCAGCCTGGCCTTGGGCACTGCCAGGGATCCAGGGGCAGCCACAGCTGCTCTGGGCACCCTGTGCCAGGGCCTGCCCACCCTCCCAGGGAAGCTGTAAATTGGAGGGGTTGGGGTGCAGTGGGCAGAGCAGAGTGGAATGCCCTGCAGGTTTTGCATGGCAGTGACAAGTGGGTGAACAAAGGCTTTGAAAATTAGTTTATTATTTTCCAAATGTTTGACAAAGCACAATGTGCCACAGAAACGTGCAGCAGCACCAGGAGCAGAGCTGAGAGGCTTTGTAGCCTCTCCCTGGGATGCAGAGGAAATGTCAAGCTGTCCTTAGCCTGGATATGAAAAGGTTACACTGAATTAGGAAATCAGCACTGACTGAACAACTTTTTCTCCCACTTTAGTCTGACAAAATGTCAAGAGTCTGTCCAGCCTGCAGCACAGGGCTGGGGGCCCAGGGCAGCCTGGGTGCATGGGAGAGCTGGAAGAGCCCAGGGCTCTGCCAGGACACAGGGGTGGCCATGGACCCTTGGTGCCTGGCAGCCTCTGGCTGCAGCAGAGCCAAGAGCTGAGCAGGGGCACCCTGGTGCCTGGCCTGGAGCTGCCTGCTCTCCCTGAGGAGAGAGGGGTGGGTGCAAACCCCAGGCCTTGATGTCTGTCTCCAGCTGATAAATAGGGCAGCATGACTGGAGGAAACAGTTTGTCAGAGAGAAAACCAGAGGAAAAAGTGACTCATGACTTGGCCCTGAGGAAGTGCCATCCAAGACCAGTCACAATGTGCCAACATGAGCTCCTCTGCCTACCTGGGATGCACCACCAGGAAGCTGGGAGAGTTTTTTGTCTCCAGGCAGGAGATGAACGTGTTAAACGTGGGCACTCTGGAGCATCCCTCAGCCTCCAGCACGTTACAGACTGTCACTGTTTGCTGTGACTGTGCTGAGTCCAGCTGGGCCATGCTTCAGGCATGAGTCCCAGCCTCTGTCACCTGGACAGGGTGACACAGTGCTGTCACCAGACATACAATATGCTCTGGATGAGCACCAGACCATATTACTGTATGAACTCTAACAAAATACTTTTTCCAGGATGTACTAACACACCACAGAGCTGGCTGATGCCAGGAGACAGCCACTGGATCAACTGTCCCAAAGACAGCAGCAGCAGCAGCAGGGTCTGCACAGGGTCCCAAACAGCTCCCAGGTTGGTTGTGTCCCAGTGTCCCTGCTCTTCAACATGGACAGTCTGCAGTGTCAAATGCTTGCAACTTCAGAGAAAGGATATTCTTAGTGTAACTATATATATATATTTTACTTTTTCTATAATTGAGGTGAATTAAGTGTAATTGGAAGCATCTGCTCCGCTTTTGGCGCCCAATATAGCGTGGTATTCTGCATCTCCTGGAAGACACTCTCCTTCAACTCCCACTAGATCCAGCTAAAAATAGTTAATCTAAATCACATTCTCTTGGGCAGAAGTGCTCTTCAGCTCTCAGGATTTGCCCCTCTGTGGTACCAGATTTCTTGTCCTGGCAGGAGTAGGGGGAAGGCATCCAGGCCCTGGAGGGTGCAGGGGAGAAGCCCCATTTTGTCAGCAGTGCCTCACCTGGGGGAGGTGGCAGTTGGTGACTCACAAAGCTGTGGCACCAGGGAAAGGCACAGGGCAGGGTGTGACCCCGCAGGGTCCCAGCTCCTCCAGTGCCACAGACTGCAGCCAGGGCAGTGAGGGGCTGCGGCCTGAGGCTGCTTCACCTCCTCAGTCACAAGGGCCAGCTGGGTCTGGTTTGCTCTTCGAGCCATTGCTGCTGGGAGAAGGAACCACCCCTTCCACCCCGAGCATCAGCACAGGGCAGTGTTCCCTCTGCCACAGACTGGGGACTTCTTCTGGCCCAGGCCAACCACAGTTGTGTTCCTCACAGGATAACAACCCAGTCTAGGGTTAGTTTTTCTCCTCATTTTTGAGCTTAGCATAGGCTGAACAAGCCTAGAAAATTTCCAGAAAGAAAACAGAGAAAACTTGTACAGAAGGGTTTGCATGGATGTCTTGGCACTGCTGCAGAAAGTTTTGGGAGCATTGGCTCTGTAGGGAGCAGGCATTTGTCATGAGGTCGGTGTGTTTTGCAGAGAGAGGCATTTTGGTGGGGAGACCTCTCTTTGTGCCACTTTACCCAAAAATCATCCCCTGCCTGCAGGATCGCCCAGACCTGAGCTGCACCTGGAGCCGTGACCAGCACACACAGGGAGGATGTGTCTGGCCAAACAGGAAAGGTCACAGCAACGTTTTCATATGCCCAAATCTGTGCCTATATTTAGTGCATGCATTTACACACAAGTGCACATTTCAGATTGGTTTCCAGGTCCTAGCCAATCCCCTGGTTCTCAGTATGTAAAATCAAGCATTGAACTGGATTACAGAAATTAATTCATGGAGCTTTATTTTGTCTAAAATGTATCATGACAGAATGAACACCTGTTAATATTACAAGTAATTTTGCTTGTAGGCAAGGCTTAATACTTTCCTGGGGAGACTTACAATCTCAGAGTATGATTTTTGATGGAGTTCCTATTCCCATGCAGGGACTGTCACTATGACTGAGTCAGGATTGAGAGTACGAATAACACAGTAAGTATGTTGCAGTTTCATGAGACCAATAACTGGAGAGCCACAAAATTAATTTAACCCAGAAAACTGAAAGCAGTGAAGGTGTGAAGAAAGCCAGGGTATTTGCTCAGGTTTCTTGGTCTCCTCCTATGCTCATGTCAGCAGACCCTTCTTGTGAGAAGGAGGATCCCAAATTAATTCCTTTCAGAAAGTGCTCCAGGGTGTGAAGCAGTTAAAGCACAAACACCCAGGTCATGAAACAGCAGGGTCTGAAGACCTAAAAGATGATGACAGCCCAGATATTAGGGATAATTTATTTTCTAGTGGGAATGAGAGCTTCAACATTTTGTCTTTCTCACTCTGCTAAGCCTGGAGAAGTCAGGGGTGTGGGTGGGGCACCTGAGGACCTGGGGAATCTTAGGGGGGGGACCAGATGGGATCAAGGGGCTGCAGCTCCTTTACTGCTAGGTCATGGGTGTAGGATCTGGGACTTATCCCCCCTCAGCCTTCCTCCTTGCCTCCTTTCCTCTCTGCCACTCCAGGGAGCACAGGCAGTATTTCCTACAGGTTGTGTTTGGATATCAGAGAGGGCAAGGGCTGGGAAACTCTGGTTAAGGATTCTGAATCTTATTGTAACATCTGCTCCTTGTGAGCAGCAGCAGTGCTCCCCATCACCCCAGAACACTGTGCACCCTCCAGCCCTGTGCACCCCACAGCCTTGTGCTCCCCAGTGCTCCCCTGTGCTCCCCAGTGCTCACCAGTGCTCCCCAGTGCTCCCCAGTGCTCCCCTGTGCTCCCCAGTGCTCTCCAGGTGCCCTGGCCCTTGACACCTGCTGACCCCAGCCCCAGGCACTCAGCCCCGATGTGCCAGCCAGGCATTCCAGCCTGTTCCCATCCCCTGTTTGTGCTGGGACTTTGGTTCTGTTGGGGCTGGAGCAGAAATGGAGCTCCAAGGACCCGTCCCACCTTGCAGGCTACCCTGGCCACCCTCACCCTCCTTTGCCAAACTCCCTTCCCTCTGCTCTCCTCCCCCAGAGGCTGCCCCCAGTGCCAGCTTCAGGTGTGGGCAAAGCTGCTGGACCTTCCCCTTGCTCCACACCTCCATGGGCACACACCCCTGTGACCTCCTGCACCCAGGTTCTGCTTCCCAGCTCCTGTGGCAGCTGCCAGAGGGGCAGAGAGGTGCACGGAGTGACCTTTCCTTCTCTGCCCCAGGACAAGGACATGAGCCTTCTGGGACACCCCGGGCTGTGCCACCAGCCTTTCCTGTGCCTTGGAGGAGCTCAGAGCACTCTCCTGCCCTCAGTAGCAATGTGCTTGGGTAGGAGCCAGCAGTGTGCTTAGGGTAAGTGCTTGAGGTATGTGCTTGGGGTATGAACCACATGAAGCCACATTCACCCCAAATGTGCAAGCACAGCTCAGGGAGTAGCAGTTTTACAGAATGATTCCTTGTGATCCTGGCTCTGCCTGGCTTTGCCCATGGTGACTGAACCCACCAGCAGCTCCAGGACTGCAAGGGGGGAGAAGTTTGATGATGTTCTTGGCCCTCAAACCCTCTCTGAGCTTGCTGTCGAGGTCAGCAAATGTTCCTGCCCATGCAGACAGGGTTCCCTTTCCACTCACATCCATCCTGTGTTCATGAGGGCTATAAATACCTCTTGTATTCTATACAAATCAGGCATGCACTGAAAATATTTATACATTGCATCCACTCACACAGTCCTCTGGATTCCAGCTCTGACAACAGCAAAAGCTGTCATTACTCCATAGCGTGCAGGGGAGAAAATTCTAGTGTGGAAGCAGTTTATCTTTTAGGGAGTTTGAGGAAATTTCAGTTGTGCACAGACTGCAGCTCTGGCAGCTGAGCTGGGCCCTTTAAGGAAATGTCCTCCATAAGAAGGCAGAGTTTATTGGGTTTTGTGCTGTTGCACTTTTAGACTGTTCAAAATTCTCCCAGGAATCCTTTTAATATTCCCATAAAATTGAAATATGAGTTATGCAATTATAATTAGAGCACCATACTCCTGATAACATTCACTTTGAGTCTTTAGGCTGTTTACTTCCTAACTTGTACCTAGAAGAAATCTTAAAACCCCCAAATGAAGAACTCCCCTCTGCCCTGTCACAGCACAGACCAAAACAAACAGCCAATTGCTCTAAACGTATTAAATCAGTTTTCATGAGAGCTGTTTCCATAGAGCTGCTGCTGCTGTAACCACAGCTGGGCAGGAGGGCTCAGCACAGCGCTTTTCCACCTCTAAGTATCAGTGGCACCCTTGAGGCAAGAGGAGCTGAGAGCCATGAGGACACGTGACATTATCTTTTCTTGCTTTAAAAGCAGGACATGTGAAATTTGGCAAGGGCTGGGTCCATCAAGTCCCCTTACATGTCAGCTGCCTTCCCTGGGTAAGTCACAGATGTCCTATAAATTAAAAACCTACCCCCATCCCCAGACTGGCAAAGACCTGGGTGGTGTTTGGCCTCTTCTCCCAAGGAGCAAGCAGCAGAACAAGAGGGAAACCCCTGAAGTTGCACCAGGTGAGGTTTAGGTTGGATAATAGGGAAAATTCTTGTCTGGAAAGGAATTCCTGGGGAACAGGAGCTGTCCCTTGCCCAGAGCTCCCCTGGTGCCCCAAACTCTGTCCAGCTCCTCCTTTGCAGAGGACCCCGTGCTCCACTGTCCAACCTCAGAGCACCCTGGCCAACAGCCCAATTGTGATTTTAAAGTCAAAATGTTTAATTACACTGAGGTTTAAAAAAGTTTATCCCAAATATTTCTGTCCTCTCTTCACACATCCTTGGAAGTCTCAAGCACATCTTTGCCAATAGCTACAATATTCAATAAAACAGCCCCTCAAATGTAAACAGAACTGAATGCAAGGGGACAAAATATCCAGCAGAGCTCCAAAGCCCCCTGTAGACAAACTGGGATTGAGCTGTGCCACAGCCTCCATCTCAGTCTCCAACTCCTGCCCTTCTCCAGCCAGCCAGAAGCAGCAGATAAATGTGTTCTTAACCTTTGCAGGGAAGTGGGAGCTCTGGGACTGGTATTTGCACTTCAAAGCTGGAACTAATGCCATCCTCTGGGGACAGAACAGAGGAGCAGCTTTATTTGCTTATTATTTTGTTTATTTGGCACAAAAATACTTTTGAAATCATGCATTATGAAATGAAATGATTGTTAACATTCTGTGAGCTTGTGCAAAGCTGAGTAATATTATTCTCAGTGATGTTATTAAACCTCAGCATGTGTCACCCAAAGCTAACAAAGTCCTGCTCCAAATACTTCAGAAGAGCGAGGCAGATTTCAGCTGGCTGCAGAGAGCAAGTGGAGCCCCAGCCAAGGTCACAGGACATGCCAACAGTCCCGTCACCACCACACTGAGACCCAGGCAGGGTCACCACGAGTGCCCACCGCCCCCCGTTGCTGTGATGGCAGCAGAACCTGGCTTGTGTTGTTGGCACAGAGCTCAGGCATGGGATTTCTCCCCAAGCTGTGCTGCAGCTCCCAAAGGTGCTGAAGCACCCTCCCAGGCACCCCCAAATGGAGAAATCCCAGACAGGGCCTTCTCAGAGGGTGGCTGTGCCTGTGGGACCAAAGGGATGGAAGAGCTTCATCAGCCATCCCTGCTGGGAAAAGGGCCACCCTGCCTTTCTCCCCAGGGCTGACAGGTTGGCTTTCAGTGCAGAAGCAGTTTCCTGAAGAACCCAAAAAGGGAGTCTGACAGTCGACATTAAAATCTAATAAAGTTAGAAAAGCAAGGGGACAGATAGTTTAACAAGGAGCCATTTCTAGTGGTTAATAGATAAGACTTAAAAAAATTGTTTCATCCTGACTTGACCTAAATGGAGTGGAAAATTACCATGACTACATTTATCTGAAATCATAAAGTGTGTTCTGATTAGAGCATGATAAAAAGGATGGTATAAATTGATCCAAAGATAAAGAAAGGGCAGGGGAAATGAGATTAAGAAAAGAAGCAGACGCTAAAAAGGCAGGATAATACGGCAAGTCTCTGAAGCTCTATTAAAAATAGCTGTAGGAACTGGAACATAAATAGTTTGGTGCTTCACTTTCTGTGCGTTGGGCTGCGGCCCAGCCCTGTGCTGGGGAGCACAAGTTATCACCTCGTTAATCCCAATTCAGCAGGGGAAATGAGAAGCAAGTCTAAACCAAGCAGTCCTTGCCCAAGGACTGAGCCTGGGCTGGAGAGCACTGTCTGTCTGTCATCTGTCTGGAGCGCTGTCCATCTGTCTGGAGCAGCGTCCATCTGTCCATTTAGGGCAGTGTCTACTGTGCCCATGCCTGGGCTCGCTCCTGGCTGTGCTCAACTCTGCAGGACCTCCTGCCTCCTCTCCTCAGTGAAACCTGCAGCTGCTTAATATGCTTCAGTCCCTATCAAATTACATGGAAATTGGTCAAAAGACAAGAAAACTAGTGCAGTGGGTCTGGAAAACAAACCAAGCCAAGAGGAGCCTTTGGCTGAACTTCACTTCCTAGAGAGACGGCAGTTGCCTCTGGCAAAAACCTTCATGGTCGTGGAAGCAAATTTACCTCTGATAAAATCTGTGCTTCAAATTCCAGAAACAAGTTTAAAAATGTGAAAAAAACCTAAATATTGGTGTTTTTCCCCCCTGCCTGCTGCACAACTGTCTATCTGGGGATTTGGTATGTGCACCACTTCCCTGACACCAAGCAGGGAGGAAAACCACCAGCCACAAGGCCATAGGGAGCTGGTGAGAACACGAGCAAAGCCTGCCCCAGAGGGGCTCTGTGGGCTGGCAGGGTTGGGGGCAGAGCCTGGCCCTCACATGGCTGAAGTGCCCCCCGAGACAGCCCCAAATTCTGCCCTCCCCATCAGCACCCAGAGTCCTGCCATGTGCACCAGCATAAGCTGAGACAGCAGTGTGCTCCATGGACCTGCTGCTCCTGCACCCTGAGATGCCCAACCTGGCAAAGGGACAAGGCCCTGAGACTGGCAATAAGTTGTCCTGAGATAATCTCTGTCCCAAAGCCCATCCCTGACAGTCCAGAAATGCTGCTGCTGCTGCTGCTACTTGGTACCAGTGGTTTAGGAATGGATGAAGGGCTGACACCACCCTCCTTTTTAGCTGTTTTTTCTGTCTTCCACCCAATGACTGGAATGTCCAGCTTCTCTCTCTGCAGAACAGGAAAGTTTATTTACCTAATCAGATTGAGTCTGATCTCAATCAGTTTTTTTCTGAGTGCAGCACTGAAACCCTCAGCATCCTGTGGTCATATGAGCCCCCAGCAAAGAACTCCCTCCTGGACCTTCCCTGGATAGCCAAGCATGCCTGGTTCATTTAGATGAGGCTCAGCAAAAAGCCTCTTTGGAAAACCGTTTCTCTTTTCATTTGGTGTAAACTTCCTTTTCCACTCTCTGTTTATGTTAACACAGACATACGTAAATCTTCCACCAGATTTCCTTCAAGGAGAAAGTCAAGGCAGAGAGTGAGAGGAAGCCCCATTCCCTCCATGCACTTGGATGGTGTCAGCAGAGAGGCTGCTGGTGTCCCCTCCACGCTGAGGTGGCCCCAGCATCGCACACAGACACTTTGCTGCAGGACTCCAGGGACAACTCAGGGTTTTCCTTCTGTGTGAGGAACATCCTGGTATCCAAGGTATCCATATCTGCTCTTGCCATCCTTGCCAGTGCCACAAGTCCATGGCAACATTACAGTTCTCTCACTGGTGAGCTGTCTGCAGTGTCATTAACCAGTCACAGATAATTTAATATCCCTACATTTGTTTTAATTAATGTCCAGCTACTCAGCTGTTCCAAAGTGTGTCTGTGCTCTCCCCTGTCCAGCTGAGAATATTCCATCCTTTAAAACAGGACTGACACAGCTGATGGGGAGGGATGATGGGGGGGTTAGAGGTCAGTGCCAAAGCTCAGACCACAGCCCTGTGCTATGATCACCTTCTTGCTGCCTTGTTCTCCTTTGAGATCCCTGGCAGAAGGATTTGGAAATGATGTTTTGGGTGATGGCCCTGGGGACTATCAGCTCTCTGCTTCCAGAGCCTGACAGGATTCTCTTTTTTTACTGGATTTAGGAGGATACAGGATGAGGGCTCACTTACTTCTTACAGAGGTGCCAACTAAATAAACGAGGCAGGTATTTTGTGTTGCTGTGGGAGCAAATTTGTTTTTGCTGATCAGCAGCAGAAAGAAACCTGGGAAGATGGCAATAAAGCAGAGTCTGGGTCCTAAATGCAATGTGATGAAAAAGAGCTCTGTGCCATGCCTGGGAAGGGATCCCAGGCAGGCAGAGGGTGCCCAGCTCCCAGCAGTTTGGCAAAGAAATCAGCCCTTGCTGGGGAAACTCACTCTCTTGGGAACTAGTGGATCCAAGACCAACAGAGATGGCAAAAACAACATCCAGCTATTCTCTAGTCTCATCTGTGCTCAAGTCTATTTTCTTTCATGTGAGTCTGCCATTGCTGCCATGGTGACCAACTTAGAAATTAATTATATAAAGACGTTAACAACATATTTAAATAGGAACATTCAACCCACGGTTCTGGCAAAAAGTTCCACGTATTCCTAAGTTGTGCCCCTCCCACCTTCCCCTGAGTCCTTAGATATGCCATTTCTTCCCCCACTTACCTCTATGCTGATGTTAACAAGTATAACTAGTCTTCTGCATTTTAATTTTTTTTTAAATTCTGACGTATATAAAGCAGATATTCTTTAAACAATTCTGTTCTGTCCAAAGCCTGTGTTGCTGTGAGCTCCAAGGCCATCCTCACGTAGTACCTGAGGTGTGGGGTGTGAAATTCTGGCTTCAGACAAAGGAAGCCCCAGAGAGGTGCCTGGCAGAGCTGGGGCTTGCTGTGACATACACTGGGCTCCTGCCTTTGTTTCTTTGGAGTTTTCCACAGGAGATAGGTCAAAAAATGTGCCATCATACCCAAAACTCATCCATGGCTGTGACAGGGAAGAGAACCTTACAGGGACTGCCTTGCTCCTCAGCCCCTTTCCCAGAGGGAGGTAGCAGCTCAGCCTTGCTTGTTCTCCTCTTGTGACTGTTCTCCAAGCAATGAGGCTTCCCAGTGCCTGACGAGACACCTCCACACCTGCTGTGACCCAGCCCTGCTGCTTTTCTCTTGTCTGCCCTTCCCAGGCAGGCTTTCAGCTGTGTCTAATGGCACCTTCTGTGCCCTTCCACCACACACAGCCTTTGATGTTGGCACTGTCATGGAGATTATTTTTGTGCTCTTTTCTGCAACTCCTTTACCATTGACTCATGTTGTTTCTTTTTCCTGTGTGTTTTTTAAATGCACAAACATATATCTACCCTTACCACATTCCTTTCTGTTCAGCTTTGTGTTCTCTCAGGAGGTGGGGACAAGCAAGAGGGGCGTGAACTGCACCTGAGTGTCAGGAAATGTGGATTTTCAGAGCACCCAGCTGCAATTCCAGCTGTGCTGCAGGGAATGTGTGCCTGTTGGCAGGGATCTGTGCAGGGAAGGGCTCACCCCTGGGATGCAGGCCTGCGCTTTCCCACTGTACCAGCTCGTTTGTTTTGGCACTCTCAGAGCTGCTTTACATGCCTCTGCATCCAGGCACTGCTCAGCTGCTGGAGTATTTTCCTTCAAAGAGCTATTGGGAAAGAGGCCTAAAAAAACTTTGCAGAGACGTCTGCATTAGTTCTGCTGGAAGGGATACTAAGCAGAGTGGTGTGGCAGATGCCTTTCCCCAGAGAAGTGCTGGTGACTGGTGGAACTGTGGCTGATGTCTTGGTGCTGTGGCTCCATCAGGGACAGCCAGCCCTCCCATGGTTTGTTGTTCAGGGACTGATTCTCAGACTTATCAGCCTGTGCAAACAGGAAATACAAAAGAAGCAAACAAAAACTTGTATCAAGAGGACTCGATATACTTACAGAAAGAAGGTGACTTCTCCCTGGATGGAGTTTGCTGGAGCAGCTGAGGTGGTGCCTGTTGAATTTCACATAGACAGCACTTTCCAAGAGATGTGCTAAAACGGCTGGAAGGCAGCGAATTCTCACAGATGTTTATTCACAGCTACCTGTGTAAAGGTTCCTCTGCTCCTCCAACTCAGCCTTCCCGGGAAAGGAACATAGTGAATAGAAGGGAGCTGTAAAGGGTACAAGGAGATAATGAGGGTGAAAGAGAGCAGAAAAAATGCAGCTCAAATTAGCACATAATCAGGATTACCAGCAGAGTTTACTGGGTTTCTGAAGACCAGTGCACCATCACCTTGCAGGTTGATGCCATCCCAGGTGCTGTTCTGTACTTCCAAGAGGAAATTATTCACCTCTCAAATCCCTAGTGTCTCGATTAAAAAGTCTCTTTTAATGGTCAGCTGGTTCAAGAAAGAGCAAGGCCTAATCCTGGCTCATCAGACAGGGTTTTACATTGGCTGGTGTGCCTGAAGCTGTAGGAAGAGAGGCCTGATGCAGGGGACGGGAGGAAGCATCAACCTTGCCCTTTTGGAGCAGAGATCCTGTGAGGATGGGGAGGACAGGGTGACCCATAAGGGCAGAGTGCAAGCATCTTTTCAGCTTTTTGGTGAGAAACACTTGGGTCCTGAAGATGGCAAATATTTGATAGACAGAAAGACTAGGGTTCAGCAAGCCAAATCCATCATGTCTCTGATTTGGTGGCTTTAGGAAACATATAAAACAGGAGAGGGTAAAATGACTGTACAAAACATGAGCACAGAGCAGCATCAAAGAAATAAGAACTATTGGCCTGAATAAATAAAAGCCAGAAACTCAACTCAAATCAGCTCAAGGTCAGTTCTTGAACTTCCTGAGAGACGTGGATATTCAAAATCCATGGAGGCCTGAGGAGAGGGAGCATCCCCACTGGTGTGTCATGCTGGAACTCTGTTGGATGGGTGCCACTGGCAGAGCAGGGTTGGCCCCTGAGCTGCACGGTGGTGGATGGCAGGAATGTTTCTCCATCTACCTTCCCAGTGGAGAGTGCCTTGAGCCATCCCAGGAGGGTGCTGCTGGCTGCATCCCAAACGTGGTCCCAAGCCTGGGGACCAGCAGTGTGAACAGCTCACTCTTGGGAAAACATTGTCCCTCTGTGGAGGGAGCAGAACAGACAGCACAGCACAGCAGACAGAAAACCTCTGGCCAGACAGTGCAGGGATACTGAGAACAGGTTCTGACAGATGGTACCAGACAGCTGCTTAGCTCTACATCTAAAACAAGACTGTGGGCACATCCGTGTTCCTTCAGAGCCCAGCACGCCAGCAGCTGCAGGGAGAGGGGTGAGCCCCAGGCTGGCATTGCCCGTGGCACTTGAGCAGGAGCGGCACCGTGTCCTCCCACCTCTGTGTTGGCCCTGGCCAGGGCTTCTTGCCCTCAGCTGGGGCCTAAAAATGGATCTGAAGTGTTTAATTTGCAAATCTTTAGCAAAGATCACGCTGACAGGCAAATAGGAGAATAGCAAAACAATACGTGACAGCCAGCTTGCTTCTCTTCTTTGGAAAACTCAGATGTTTTCTTGTCACAAAGCTGCTCATTCTTCCTCTTAACATAAACATTGTAATGAGAATAAAATGGTTCTCTTTTAGAAAATGCTGTGTGTTGGTGGCTAAGCAAAACTAACATTTTGTAAAGCAAATGAAGGAGAAAGGCAGCTCTCTGACAAATTCTGTGATAAAAAATTGGTTGCTTTATGTTCTGAACAAATTAATTTCACTTTTCTTGGATGCTGACTTTGCTGATGCAAAGCTGTGTCCTGGGGCACTCAGAAGGAAAATGGTTAAGAAAGTGAGGAAGAGTCCCACCCCTCCCTGACCCACCCCACGTGTGTGAGCCCAGACAGAAGGGATGTCTTAGAATTGCTCAAACCTTGTGCCTTCACACAGCTCCACAGAAGGCAGATAAACATCCTGTGCTTGTCTGTACAGCTGCTTCTGAGCAACCTGGGCTGGTGGAAGATGTCCCTGCCCATGGCAGGGGGTGGGACGAGATGAGTGTTGAGGGCCCTTCAAACCCAAACTCTGAGAATCTGTGATTCTATAAACCATTAATCCCAAATAAACTGCAATTATTGTGTGTTATCACTCACACCAACAGTCTGACTGATTTTTGTGGGACTGTTAGGATGGTCAAAGTTTGTCAATGTCAATTTTAACTTCAGAATAATATTCATATGAGTGGTCTCCAAGAAACAGAATGGTACTGCTCTGTTTGGTAAAGTGAGGAGACAAAATTAAATTGGAATTATTGTCCTCCCTTGCTGGAGATTTTTTCTTTTAAATTGGAAAAGTGCCTATACTGTAGGCCCTGAGCAGCAGTGAGGAATCTCCTGCTGAGATAAATGGAATTACGTTTTTGGCATCTGTTCCTAAGTTGCTCAATGAATTCCATCGCATTTTACGGCAAAGACTGTTCTTCAGCACAAGCCCTTCCTGTTCCAGACCTTGGAGTTGGGAATGTGCAGATTAAGGCATTATTTTGACTACAATCTAAAGACCTTGTAGAAAAGTTGAAAAAATTCCAAGGTGCTGCCAGTGGTTTTTCTGGGGACAAGATTAATACTTGCTGGATTTGCTGTATCCTTTTAACTGCTGCTTTCCTTCTCCTTTCAGTAAATAAATCTGCCTATTAGTTAAACAAACTGACTCTGATAGAAACCAAACACAAGAGATGTATTAACAATAATCCGCTGTTCTTAAAATAGAAAGGCAATAGTGAAGAGAGCCTGTGTGTTCCGGCTCACGGCTGGGCACTGCTCACTCCTGCTTTGAACTCCTGGAGGAGACAAACGTGGGCTGTGCAAACCCCAAAAGCTGCAGAGGTGCTGCAGCGTGTTGTGACAGCCACGTCACCGGGCTGCGGTGACAGGGAAGGGCAGTGCCACCTCCTGCACGGCTCAGGGGCTGCCCCGACAGGCACAGAGCAGCAGCAGGAGAGGAGAGTGAGGGGATGTAGCAGATGATCCTGATCTTACCTCTCAACGTTTCTTGCCCTCTCTGGGTGAATTGTGTGACGTGATGGGCAGACATGGAGCAGCTGGCACTGCCACCTGGCCACCGATGGCACAGAATTGGTCAGAATGGCACAGAATTAATCACAGAATCACAGACTGCTTTGAGTTGGGAGAAACTTCAAAGTTCACCTCATTCCAGCCCCTGTCATAGGCAGGGACACCTTCCACGAGACTAGGTTGCTCCAAGCCCTGTCCAACCTGGCCTTGAACGCTGTTCCTGGTGAATGTGCCACCATCAGTGTCTTTTCTTAAGAAAAATGAACGCTTTTTTAAAAAGTACAGATTATTTGTTACCCAGAAACAAGCAGGAAAATCTGGCATGCAGTTTTTGAAAGGGGCATCTGCTCAGCAGAGATGATCTGCTTCTGTGTGACGTTTGAGGCACATAAGGTCAGGGCACTTGGTGGTAGCTTTGCTGTGTGCCAAGGAGGATGTGCCAGCCAGGGCCCTGCTGCTGCCTGCAGAGTGAAGCTAGGCAGCCAGAAATCCTTTTTCATGCTCAGTTCCCAACAAGCAGAAGTAGGAAATTCTGGGAAGCCTCTGGGGGACGTGGGAGCAGTGTTTTGGGGTTGTCTGAGCACCATGCCACCCGGCCTGTTGCCACCACCCCAAATCCTACTCTTGGCTCCATCAGGATTGCAAGAACCTGTTTTACCCTGATTTTTACTGCATGCTTGGGACCTTGCTCTGGAACATGCAGAGGACAGACGCTTCCTTGACCTTGCTGCATGCTGTGGCTGCTGTCACGGCCAAGGTGCTCCTTCCATCATCCTCCTCTCCAGGATCCAGGGAGCTCCTGGTGGTCTCAGCAGACTCCCTTCAGTTGTTTGGGCTGAATGATCCATGAATATTTAGCAAAGTGTAGAAAAACCCCGGAAGCCCACAAGGACTGAGGATGCCTCCTCCCACTCTTTTCCCAATATTTAACTTGGAGTCAGCCTCTCGTGGTTGGCAGGAGCTCATTTCTCAGCTGGAGGGGCAGCACCTGTCCCGGAGCAGGGGGACCCAGGGGCCCAGAGCTGCTTGTGGCCTTTTTTGGAAGAGCCGGGCCGGGCTCGGTGAGGCGCCGGGCCTTTGTGCGGCTGAGGGAGGGCTCCTCCGGCCCACATTCCTTACTAATTTTAACCAGCTCCCTCGAGAGGGGCCTGGAGAAGTATGGTCTTGATTTATTAGTCTTCTCTTTCTGAAAACTTTGTTCAAGTGTCTCGGGGCAGAGGTAAAACCAGACCGGGATTCTCAGTCTGGGTCCTGACAGATGTTTGTCAGCATCGCCAAGCACTGCGAGGGTTTTTCAGCATCCGCAGCTTTTCCCCCTACGGCATGCGGGGAGCAGGGCTGCCCACAGAGCTGTGTGGGGAGGGTGTGGTGGCAGGCAGGACGCTGGCCTGGCCACGGCTGGTGCCACCCTGCAGATGTCCCCAAGGCTCGGGGTGCCATTGCTCAGTGCTGGTGCTGCCCAGAGCCCTCCCTGCACAGCCCTCAGCACCCCCGGGAGAAAATCACCAGTTCCCGCGAGAAAATCACCAGCATTCCTGGGAGAAAATCACCAGTATTTCCGGGAGAAAATCACCAGCACCCCCGGGAGAAAATCACCAGCATTTCCGGGAGAAAATCACCAGCATTCCCGAGAGAAAATCACCAGCACCTCCGGGAGAAAATCACCAGCATTCCCGCGAGAAAATCACCAGCACCCCCGGGAGAAAATCACCAACATTCCCAGGAGAAAATCACCTGCACCCTGCTCCCCTGGCCTGTCCAGCAGGGAGGAAGGGAACTGCTCCTGGGCCTTGCCCAGGATGGGCACTGACCTGGCACATAAGGGCAGGGCAGCAGGGCTCAAAGTGCCAGCGACAGGATGGACAATGCCCAGAAACTGCAGGTGCTGGAGTGGGCTGCTGAGGCTGAAGAGCCAAGGAAGAGACACAGGTGGCCTTGAGAAGCCCTGTAATGAAGGGACAGGGGACAGGCTGCCTCCTGCAGCACAGAGAACAAACCCAAGTGTTCACACAGTGTGCTTAATCTGGGCCAAGAAAGGTTGGGCTTAGACACAAGGGAAACTCAGAGGTAAGTTCAGCTGATGGCAGAACCAACTTCGAAGGGACTCTGTTGTGTCTGTATTGTTGGATATTCATGAGTGCACATTTAACAAGCACATGCCAGGTAAAACCCTCAGAGCTGGTCCTGCCTGGGAGGGGGGAACCACAGCCTGGGAGACCAAGGCGTTGCTGAAGCCTGCAGCAGCAGCCAGAGCCCCTAGAGCCCCCAGTTCC
The DNA here is from genome assembly GCA_013400435.1 of Pycnonotus jocosus. NCBI lineage: Eukaryota > Metazoa > Chordata > Aves > Passeriformes > Pycnonotidae > Pycnonotus > Pycnonotus jocosus. The sequence goes on along the minus strand of VWYP01009946.1, from coordinate 293,099 downwards.
ACACAGGGTTATCCCAGCACTGGCACAGATGGCATTCCTGGAAAAGCTCTCCTGTCTCACTGTCTGTCATAGCACCTCCTCAGTGTAAAATCAGAGTGTATCAATCTCAGTCTGCGCCAGTACCCAAATCAGCATGAAATCCACACACTGGGTATTTCCGTAGAAAACAGTCCAAAGGGAAATCCTGAATGTTTTCTTCTAGCCAATTTCACTTGCTTGTTTCCCATTTTGATTTTGTGTGTGCATGCACTCACATCCATCACCAAAATGAGGCTGTGCTCCTGGAGAATGGACATGAAAGTGCTGGTTATGCTTTTTATTTTCTTTTCTTGTTATTAATGCAGAGGAAAAAATGCTCTGTGCATTGGAGAGGCTGTGCTCCTGGAGAATGGACATGAAAGTGCTGGTTATGCTTTTTATTTTCTTTTCTTGTTATTAATGCAGAGGAAAAAATGCTCTGTGCTTCTGCTTGGCTGTCCCAAGTCATGGCCTGTCCCAGGGGGAAGGTGCCCATGGCTCTGTAGCACTTGGTACCAGCATGTCCAGCCCGTGCTGTGCCCACAGCAACAACCCCCCAAACCCCAAAGGCTGTGTCTTGGAATGAAACAGCTCTGGCCTTGTTACTTCTACAGAACTGATGATTTCTCTAAGGTGTTTTGTACTTAAGACTGAAGAATTAAGCAATGCCTAGAGTTTAAGGAGGTTTTGTTTGTTTGTTTGAGATTTTCCTGTCTAGCTGCCAAGAGTTTCTGGCTCAGCCTTCAAACAAATTAACTCTGCTATGACCAACCAATTTAAATAAACACTAGTTGAAATCTGAGGCTTGAAGCAGTGGGGAAAGTGGGACTGGCCATGCTCCAGACGTTGTTACTGTTGTGGTGGGGCCCCAAGCCCTGCCTGGAGCAGAGCCTTCGCCACGTGCTCTGTGTGAGGAGGGATGGGGACAGGAGATGAAGCAATGAGTGCCACAGGACCAGTGCTGGCCCCAGCAGCCACTGCTGCCACTTTCCTGCTGACAGGTGCCTTGATTCCTGCCAGTCATCTGCAATGTGCTTCCTCCTGGGGTCTGTTGTGGGGCTGCTCCTCAACTCCCCCTGGCTCAGGGCCCAGGAAACTCTCCATGCAGGAAACAAGCTCCTGTCACCATTCCATGAAAAATGCTTTTTAATTCTTAAAGTACCCTGGAATCCAGCTCAGGTTTGTGCACTTTTTCAGTCATATTTAATATTTTTTTAGAAATATTTTCAGTTTTCTTAAGGAATTTCTGTTACCATTAAAGCTTTACACAGGAATAAGGTTTGTGGAAAAGGCTGGCTGATACATCTTTGGGGCTGCACCCCTGACAGACAGGGAACCCTGACAGTGCCTGGTCACTGGAGCCCAGAACAACCCTGAGAAGCCTCTCAACAGGAATTACCACCCAAATCACACCATATGTCTCTTTACATAATATGCTTTTATCTCATGGTCTGAATCTCCTCAAAACAGAAAAAAGAAAAGAAAAAAGAAAAAAGAAAAAAAAAAGTAGTATCTGGGTAACAACAGGAGATGAGGAAAATGGATTTAGGGAGACGAGAAGTTTAACCTGATGGCGTTCACATCAGCCCATTAAACTGCTCTTGCAGTTCTCAGCAGCATTACCCTCTGGGACTATAAACTGGAATTCCTAATCTTTTCTGATTTGCTACAGCCCTAATGCTTTAATCCACCTTGTTTTCTCCTCCAGATACTTCTCTCCTGATCTCAGTGTTGCCTGATTAGAAGTAGCTGAAAGTAATCAAACAACCAGGGAAGAAGGAAAAAGAACATCCTAGTGAGAGGCATTTTTAGAAAATGGGATTACATTTGAAAAAAGAGTTCACATTTTACAGAAGTAACAGTCCCATGAGTTTCAGCAGCTGAGAATGGATTTACTTTTCTCAGTATAAATTGATGCTGTTTCTCCCCAACATGCGTCATCATTTCCTGTTATTTTGAGGATGGAACAAGGCAACTGAGAAAATTAGTGCACTAAATATCCAAATCTTCACTTTTAGGATTAAAGATTGCTGTCAATATAGCTGACTTAGGGCCAGCACTTTAAAAAGACATTTAAAAAATTAATAGTGAAAATACTTTTTTCTTTGCTCATGCTTTTGGTCAGTTGAAAAGGCCACAAAGCACACCTGTAGGTGAGCAGCAATGGCTGGCTGTGGGGAGCAGGGAGCAGTGACAGCCAGGGACAGGACAGACACGGATGGGGACAATGCTGGGAGTCAGGGAGGGACTGCACCAGCTGCTTTTGGATCTCTGGTTTAGACCTTCAGTTCACCCAGCAGCCTCACACACAACCAGCCCTGGTGAATAAACTGTGCAAAGGACTTCTCCAGCATGCCAGCAAGCCTGCAGCACGGGCAGGATGGGCAGCAGGACCCTCAGGCCATGTCTAAATTCATCGCTGTGTCATTGCTGCAGGCACCTCCTGGGGGTTCTTTGTGCCTCCATCCTTTCCTCTCTCCCTGCACCATTTCCTTTATTTCAGATGGGGATTCTTACTTTGGGAATACTTGATGTGACTCAAACTTGGCACCTGGTGTCTGGAGCACAGCAGCTGCTGCACAGTGCAGGGTGCCAGTGCTGGGTGCTGTGTGCCAGTGCAGGGTGCCAGTGCTGGATGCTGTGTGCCAGTGCTGGGTGCTGGGTGCCAGTGCAGGGTGCCAGTGCTGGGTGCTGTGTGCCAGTGCTGGGCGCTGTGTCCAGGGCCATGCCCCTGCCCGGTGCCAGTGCCAGCTGCAGCAATACCCCACCCATGGCACAGTGGGTGGGTGCCAGCTGCCCCCTCCACTAGTGGCAATCTTCCCTTGTGATTGTTCCATTATTTATCAGCATTGCCCTTTGTTGCTCCAGCACCAGCTCCCCCAGAGCCTGGGAAGTGCACACCCCGTGCATGGCCCAGCGCTTGTGTTCTCCTCTCCAGGTAGAAAAATCAATCCGAGGTTTTCACTGTGCAGTAAATGTCAATTGTGCAAACATTACAAACCCAGAAACATCTGTAACTATGGAAACTTCAGAGGCAATACTCATTTCAAGAATAAATTATGACAAGAAGCTTTTTATAACTGTTTTTAAAGAATAAACATAAATTAAAACAAGTGAATTTCATAGGCGCAAGTTAATTTTACTTTTTAACCTTTAGTGCTACAGCTTTTCAAGACATGTTTATCAATACTGATGTAGAGAAAAATGGTATTTTATAGATGTTTGCACACTAAGAATTGGCATCACTATTTGTATCGCTTCAAAATATTCTGCTAAGACAATCTCCACTGTATTTCAAAGGGGAGAACATTTTTCAGATGACTAATGACCCACCCTTAGAGTTTATATTGTCATTTATACTTTTTGCTACATTTTACAGTTACCAAAAAACCAAAATCATCAAGTGTGTGAAAAGAAAACTCAGTCATGCCTTTCTTGTTGCAGCTGGGACATTGCGCAGGCACAGAGCAGTGACCAGCAGGGACACAGAGCAGTGACCAGCAGGGACACAGAGCAGTGCCCAGCACAGGCACAGAGCAGTGCCCAGCACAGGCACAGAGCAGTGACCAGCACAGGCACAGAGCAGTGACCACTATGGACACAAAGCAGTGACCAGCACAGGCACAGAGCAGTGACCAGCACGGGCACAGAGCAGTGACCAGCACAGGCACAGAGCAGTGCCCAGCACAGGCACAGAGCAGTGACCAGCACGGACACAAAGCAGTGACCAGCACGGGCACAGAGCAGTGACCAGCACGGGCACAGAGCAGTGCCCAGCACAGGCACAGAGCAGTGACCAGCACGGGCACAGAGCAGTGCCCAGCACAGGCACAGAGCAGTG
>VWYP01009946.1:270027-289214 GCA_013400435.1 Pycnonotus jocosus | reverse complement strand
GAGCAGTGACCAGCGCTCCCTGGCAGCCAGCATGGCTATTTCCTTGGCTGGGTTTGCATTCGGAAACCTCCTCTTTCTCCTACAGAAGTCTTTGGAAATCAGGGCAAAACAATGAAAGGAGTCAGTGGGAAGAAGGCTGCGGCTGCTGGGGCTCCGACTCCCTCTGCCTGCGGAAACACAAACAGGCTCTGGTGGAAAGATGCTCTCGCCCACGGTCCCGCAGCTCTGCCATCGGACTGTCCGATGCTGCGGGACGGGACAGTGCTGTCCCCTGCAGAAACCTGCACACGGTGGCACTGCTAAGTGTTCCAGAAACAATTTCCCGAAATCAAAGCACCACGGTCTGCCCCAGCCTCGGTTCTGATCACGCCAACATCATTGTGAGTGCCCTTCAGGCCTTTAGGACATGAAAGTCTTGGGACATACTCCACGAGGATCAAACTTGCTGTTAACAATGGCCTAAAAACGAGTGTGCAAGCAGATTATGTGGGCGATTCTACCAGAAATGCTCAGCATGATCACGGGGTAGGAGACAAAAGCACGTGTGGCAGCATCAGTGCAGGACAGAGAGCTGTGCCCTCAGGCCTGGTACCTTGGCATAAAATACAGCGCTTGGAAGGCCAGACTAGAAAGGCAGTTTATGACTTTGCGACCCTGTGATGTCTTGGAGCACAGGACAGGAGCAGCCCAGCTCCTTCCCAGCCAGCATTTCCCTGGCATTTCACCTGCCCTTGCAATGATGGCTCAGGATCAAGCTGGCAGAGCATTCTCAGTGATGCCAACACCTCTTCCACAACTGGCCACGGCCACCTCACAACCCAGTGCTGCCACTAACTTCTCTCACCTTCCTGTACTCTGCCTCTCTTTTTGCCCACTTTGAGCAGTTTCTCGGTATTTTTGGGGGGGTACCCATATGACTGTGTTATGGTCAGCAGGCAGTGGCACCTCACTCCCACTCTTTTACATTTTTTTGGTGGGTTTTATGTTTTGGAGGGGTTTTTTTGGTGGGGGGGTGGTGGGGTTTTTTGTTTTCGTTTGTTTTGGTTTGTTCTGTTTGCTTGTTTTGCCTTTTTTTCCTTAACACCAACTCTCTCTTCCCACTGGGAACCGCAACTGACATCAGCTGTAGATTTTGGATGCAGAACCACTAAAACTGTTGGAAATCCAGGTGCATGCTATGGAACACAGAATCCCCTGTCTCCCATTGCCCCTTTCAGAGACCTCAATAAACTTACAAGAATGGTTTCCTTCCACAGCCACCTGCTGCCTCTTTCCCACCACATCACCCACCAGTGTCTGGTAGTGCCCCTTCCCCCTGGCTGGGGGGCAGAGCCCTCTCAGGGGTAAGTGCTTCCTCCTCAGGAGTTACATAAAGGGATTACAGCCCCACACACGCTGCTCAGGGGATCAGTATAATGCACTGCAGATTAGAAACACCAGTTGGATATCCCACATTAAGCCTGCTTTTAGTTCCCTCTCGCTGTATGCTGTTATTCTGGCCAAGCAAGTACCAACCCCCCTGGCCTCACTCCCTCAGACAGGCATCTCCTGTGGGGCTGAAGGACAGAGCAAAATTTCCAGGTCTTTTCTAAATCTGGGTCTTCCACAGGGACTACCATGCACCAAGCCCTCAAATGAAAACTAGGAAGGCACTTTTTGGAATAAAAGGGATATTTCCAATGTAAATTGCACAACCAATACAGCTGTAAAATACAAAATCTAATTTTAAAGTATCTTACTGAAATCAGACAAATTCAGCTGACTGTTTCCAGAATGCCTCCAGACAATGCAGACTCCATGCAAACTGCTGGGCAGCTTCAGGAAATCAGTGCTCCTGGCTTGGCTGCTTGGTGCCAGCATCCTCCTGCCCCCAGGGCATCCCTGTCCCAAACCTGCCCTGGGGGGTCTGGGTGTGAGAGGCAGGCAGAGCAGCAGCCACATTTGTCACAAGGTGCTGCTGACACCCCAGCCTTGGGGCCTTGGTCACACAGAGCTGGGCTGGGCTGGGAGCCCCTGGGGCCACCCCAGCAGTGACACTGAGCCAGGCTCTGCAGGAGTGTCCTCTTCCCTCCTGTTCTCCTGCAGAGGAGCCTCTGCCAGGGGCTCCTGCTGCTCCAAGGGTGCAGCTCTTCCATCCCTTTCCAACCCAGCTGCCCTTTCCTTGTGATCCCATCAGCCACTAGCTCTGGCAGAACTGGAGTAAAACATCAGCCAGGATTTCTTGTGTTGGCCAGTCAAACTGGACATGGCTCCAAGCACCCCTTACACCCAGAGGAGGGCTTGGCCCTGGCTGCCCACAGCGTGCAGTGCAGAGCAAATAATGCTCATTCCCCAGGGCTCAGTTAATCCACGCTGTCAGCTGCTGCTTTTGCAGCATGTAAATGTTGGAGATTATGTTACAGAATAGCTGCTTGTCAGAAAGGTCTCTGGCAGCATTTGTAGTTGAAGCTGCTCCTGCAGCACCCAGAATGACTGCATGGCCCCAGGAGCCCCTGCTGCTGATAAAAAGGCTGGATTTTAAACAGAGTCACTGAATAGACCAACGAGAGGCACATCATTTACATCTGCAGCAGGCTGTCCCCCTCTGTGGGACAACCTGTTCCACCTCCTCACATGGCTGGCGGCCTTTTGCACACCCCTTACCTGAGGAGGTTACAACAGTCACAGAGCCAGTGCTGAGCACAAACCCACCCTGAGCTCACAGTATCGAATGTATCTGTCAGGACCTCCAAAGAACACTGCTCCACATCCAATGCCCCTTTCCAGCCTGACTTCCAGGCTCACTTCCCTAAGCACAAATGAACAAAGAGGCACTGGAAAGGGGAACTGAACGAGTTAATGGATCAGCTGCAGGGCTGGAGGAGGAGCCCAGGGCTAACATGATCCCAAACCTGAGTCCAAAGGAGAGCAACAGAGCTGGAGAAGGGTCTGGAGCATAAGTCTGATGAGGGTGAGGGAACTTGGGGGGCTGAGCCTGGAGAAAAGGAGAATCAGGGGGGACCTTGTGGCTCTGCACAACTCCCTGACAGGAGGGGACAGCCGGGGGGGGTCGGGCTCTGCTCACAGGGAACAGGGACAGGAGGAGAGGGAACGGCCTCAGGCTGGGCCAGGGGAAGTTTAGGTTGGTTATTAAGGAAAATTTCCTGATGGAAAGGACTGTCAAGGCCAAGATGGACAGGGCTTAGAGCAATCTGGTCTGGTGGAAGGTGTCTCTGCCTGTGACATGAGTTTGGAACTAGGTGGTCTGTAAGGTCCTTTCCAACCCAAACCAGTCTGAAATTCCACAGAATCCTTGAATGAAATGGGTTAAGACAATCAATCCCCTGGAACCCCTTGCTGTGCCTTCAGGTGCTTCACTCAACACAGGGTGAGCTGTGGCTGCTGATCTCCTGAGCTGCTCTGTGAGACTGCAATTCCACCTTGTTTGAAGTGCACTGTGATGGCTTTAAAATGAAGGAGCCTTGAAAAATAAACCTGGAATGCTGCTCCAGTGGTGTTTTAAAACATAATAAATTTCCAAAGAGAAGACTTGGCAGAGTGAAGGTAAAAAGGGTGGGGTTTTGGGGTTTTTTTTTTGCACTTACACTGCAGCCAATTTAAATTAGGTAACTGAATATCTATAAATTGTCTAATTAGGTCAACTTTCACTGCAACCTCGTCCTGAATTGCCCCAGCAATAAGCTTTCTTCAGAGAATGTTTTTTTACACCTCTTGATCCCACATACTACTTCAAAATGACAATGATCCACTTAATCCTCAAAACTGACTTGAGGTTTTCCAGAAAACACTGTGACTTCAAACAAATACATTTCTTGGGAATGCATGTCTCTACCTATGGAAGGATTTGTCTTGAAAACCATAAAATCTCTGTAACAGAACTCTGCAATACAGTTACATAATGATATAAATGGTGGCTTCAAAAGGGCAGTCATGTTTGCTTTTCAGAAAGCTCTGAACAGAATTAATGAAAACCAATTTTGTTAAAATAAAGCTGCCCTCTCATTAATGAGAAATGAGAGGTCCCTGTCCCTGCCTCATGGTGCTCACCTGCTCCCAGGCTGGTTAATAGTGGGCAATTGTGCTAACTGAAAAGTAACAAAGCAAGGAATAATCCACCTTTTTGCCTTGTTTTAGGCTGAGTTCTGTCCCAAGTGCCACTGGCAGGTTTGGCTGTGTTCTCATGAGCCCAGGGGACACGGGGGCCACCAAGACAGATCAGCCTGTGCCAGGGCTGCCAGCTCCCAGTGCCCTGGGGAGCTGCAGGGTAACAACATCTGCCCTGAGACAGACACTAACTGAGCAAAACCTGACTGAAATCAATTCTCTGGAGGACATTTCTGCATGGTGCTGTTACCTCTCCTATGCAGCCTGGAATTCTAACACCATCACGATCCTCTCCCTTTGTCTGCATTCCTGCTCCCTCCCCTCTCAGTATGGCTTTGTAAGTGGCAATTAGAACAGAAATTAAGAGCAGCAGCATCATGCTGGCAGACACCTACAGGCTCAGGTCACTGGGGTGCCTGAACTCTCCTTCTCTCACAGGCAGACCTGCAGTGTCAGAGCCTCGGAGCAGAGAGCACCAGCAGCAGTGCTGGAGAGCCTGGAGAGAGAGCCCTGTGTCATCAACAGCCCCTGTGCCCAGGGACAGGACACATTTCCCTGGGAAGAGCTCCTGTGGGGGAAGCCCAGCATTTGGCACTGGCATGCTGTAAGAAATCATGGAATTTTTCATGTTGAAAAAGCTCCCTCAGACCATCAAGTCAAACAATTCTCTCAGGACTTCTGAGGACCCCAGGAACTCACGTCTCCAGAGACCACAGACACATGGCTTTTATGATTTATAGGAAGAGAAGCTGGGGAAAAAAAAAAGGACAAAGAGGAGGCCAAAACCCTCATGTTGAAATGCTGAATTTCCTCTCCGATTCGGGATCTGTCCCTCTCCAAAGCACTGCAGCTCCCAGCAAAGAAGAGCCCTTTGCCTTTGTTTATCTGCCCAGAAACAGATCATCACTCCCTAAATTAGGGCAACCCTGCAATTAGTCCTTAATTGGTTTTATTTTTCCTACCATTCCAACTAATTAGAATTACCAGGCAGTTCTTGCTTGCTCACCTTAAAGAGGATTTTGGTTCAGGTGAGGGCAGCAGGCAGTGTGACACACCCTGGGGCTCCCCCAGGCCTGGAGCACCGGGGGCATCTGGAACCCCTGGGAACACCCTGAGCTGTGGAGCTCTGCCTGGGCACCTGCTGGTGCTGCCCCAGCACTGTGCACTGCCCCCAGGCAATCCCCTGAGCAGTGCCCCCAGCACCCACCCTGCTCCTCCTGCCCGTCCTGTCCATCCCAGCCATCCACACCTCTTATCCTGCCCACACTGCCCATCCCAGCCATCCACACCTCTTATCCTGCCCACACTGCCCATCCCAGCCATCCACACCTCTTATCCTGCCCACACTGCCCATCCCAGCCATCCACACCTCTGATCCTGCCCACGCTGCCTGCACAGTCCCTCCTCCGCCACGTGCAGACACCTGGATTTGGCACATGAATACCCCTGTGAGTGCCCTGAAGCCCCAGGAGTGGTTTGGTGCTGGATCTCCTCAGCCACAGCCTGGGCAGGCCCCTCAAGCACCGCCTGACAAGCCAAATGTGCTTTCCCAGGACACGGGGAATGTGACAAGACAAAACCCCAGCGATTTTGGGGATCTCAGGTGACACTGGGCTGGAGTGAGGGCTTGGGGACACACCCAGGGCTGTGGCAGGATGTGCCACTGCTCACAGTGCAGCCCAGCAGCTGACCAGGAGAAACGTGTCCAGCACTTGTGTTTGCTCTTCCCAACATCACAAACCTTATATTGTACAGGAGTGCCTAAAAACAATGTACTCAAACAAGGGGTGAAGGCTGTTCCTGGTGTATCCCACGGGGCTGAGCAGACACAGGCACCATGCACATTAACCCACCAGAGAATTAGCATTTGGAATTTCCTCCTGGAATCCCAGCTTACCTTCACCCTCAATCTCAGCTCCTTGACATCTTGGTTATTAGAGAGATCATTTTTATGGATTATGTCTCGCAAGGGCAACATTTTAATGAATAGTGGAATTAAATGTTTGCCAGAATTTTTTACATAAATGATCAATTACCTCTGGATGCATTCATCACATTTATTAGCTCCTTCCAGAAACATTTCTCATAACTTGCAAATCGAAATGAGGCTGAAGTTGAATTTTATTTCTTCTTCAATTGCCTGTAGTAAATACAGTTCTTGCACATAAGCCAGTGGGGTTTTCATGTAATTCTTTTTATGACACAGGATAAAATTCTTATTAAATGCTTATTCATTTGAGCCTTTTTCTGCTGTAGTACCAGCCCCATGTTCCCATGGGGTTTAGAAAACCATTACTAAGGAGAAAACTTGGAAAGAAAATTCTAAATGTTCACCATTTGGAGATGCATCTGAAAGCCGAGGCCTTTTCCAGAGTGTTGTTTCTGTGCTGAAGGAAGGAGCCACTGCTTCTCCCACTGGCCCTTCCCAGCACTTGCTCCTAGGGCTCCTCCTCCACCTCCACACCCTCGGGAGTGGCCGGCAGCCCGAGTGACCTAACGGGGTTAATTAGTCCGTGTTGATATATCATGGTGGGCTCCGAGAGTGCTGTGTATATGAATGCACACATAAATAATGCACAGATGTCACATCCCAGCTGGGGCAGCCGCTGCTTTGCTCCTGACCCAGCTGGTTATTCCCTGGCTCTGGTGAGACAATCTTGTGTTCACAGCTCTTTCAACACGTGGTGCTTTGGTGCTGCAGTGCTCTGCACAGCCCTGAGGTGTTTGTGCTCCACACCCTTGTGAGCACCCCCCATTCCTGCCATTGCTTTGCACCCAGGAACTGAGCCTGAAGGGATCACATTTCACAGAGAGGTTAAATTCACATCTGCCTTACCATGTGCTGCTGATAAACGTCTGCATTTGGTGATAATGTGAGAAATAACATGATAACAGATGGAGAGATCACATCTAGCAGGAATTGGAGGTGGTTTTTCTCAGACAGATCAGTTCCTCAGATCAGATCCATCCCTCCAATGGATTGGTTGTGGAATAACATTAAATGAAAAGCCAACCCAACAGCACGATGAATTATGTTCTGAAATAGAGAGAAGTACACACTGGTTATATCAAACATAGCTCAAAAGCACATAGCTCTATCCCAAAATTGTTTTCTGATGTGCAAGCAGCTGCCAGGCCAGCCACAAGAAGGGGCCTCAGGGGTGGGAGGGGGAGCCGAGGCTGGAGCTGTGCGGGGTGGGGTGACCGTGGCTGCAGTTCCTGGGGAGCCACAGGACAGCTCGGTCCTGCTGGGCACAGCTCGTCCTGCTGGGCACAGCTCGGTCCTGCTGGGCACAGCTCGGTTCCTGCTGGGCACAGCTCGGTCCCAGTCCTGTTGGGCACAGCTCGGTCCTGCTGGGCACAGCTTGGTCCTGCTAGGCAAAACCCGGTTCCTGGGGAGCAGCAGCTGTGTTCCTAGGAGCCACAGGGCAGCTTTGGCCTGGGCTGCAAAAGTGTGCAGCAAACACAGCCTGGCCACAGCGAATTCCTGACTGGAACTCTCACAGACCCTTAGGTAAAACGTCTGCTTCCCAGTCCATGTGAGAAATGAGGGAATTACAGGAGTGTGTCATAGAAAATGACAGGGAAGAGTTTTTCAGCCAAACCCAGGTGTTTGAGTGCCAGGCCTGATGTGTTAACTAGAGGGTTTTGTCGCAGGTGATGGATGGAGCTGTGACTGTGAGGGTGGGTTCCAGCACAGGAGAGGCCCTTTGCCATATTCCCAATGAACAGAAGCAGGGATTGCCCTCAGTGCCCCCGGGGAGCAGCTGGCAGCTCAGGGGCAGTGCCTGCCCTGGCCTTGGGGACGGTGCTGTCTGTGCCTGCTGGATGCACCAGGAATGGGAGCAGAGTCTGCACTGCTTCAGGGAGGGAGTTTGTCATCCTCAGAAACCTTCTGGCTCCTAAACCATGGGCAAATAGCACAGTGTGCAAGTGAGCCCTTCTTTCTGTTGCTTCTCTTTCCAGTGTGTGCAGCTCTCGGAACAAGTCTCTCCTATTTTCCCCAGGGGCTTCACTCCTTGTCCTGGCCAGTGGGTTTGTTGGGCAGAGGCACTGAGGGACAGGCTGGCTGCTCCCACCTGTGGGCAGGCAGCACAGGCACCAGAGCCAGCCAGCCTCTGCATTTCCCTGGCTACATTGCTCTCAACAGGCAGAGTTATTTCGATAGTGTATGTTTTTGTGCAAGGACACTTTCCTGGGAGGCTGTGCCCTGATGGTGCAGCCTGCTGCCAGGACTGTCCACGTCCTTCCTTTGCCACGTTCATGGCATCACAGGAATCCTGCCTGCATGAGCTGGTGACACACAGCCAGCTGCACAGGGTGGGTCTCTCCAGCCCCCAGGGAGCTGCTGGTGCCACTGGCTGTGCTTCTGCTGTGGTCAGCAAGCTCTCTGTGAACCCAGAGCTGCTATTAGGGCTCCACAAGGCCTCTGCTCACTGCCAAACTCTGTGTATAACAAGGCAGCACTCCTTGTTTTAATTTGAAATGCCATATGGAATTTCACTAAAGCTCTTCAGTCCCGTGTGTCAGGGGAACATAAAACAGCATGTTTTTACCACCAAAGCCCCTGGAATCAGAAAGGAAGGGAATATGTGTGGTGTGGGTGGTGCCCTGTGCCATTGCCAGTCTCTCTCCAGCAGTGCCCTCACTGCAGAAACTGCTGTGGGTTCAAACCTCCCCATTTCCGCTTGCAAATGCTTCCAAGTGTAATTTTATTTCTTTGGGTTTCCCAGAATGACTCAGCAGCTGTAACCTTGTGTGTGGGTGTGTGCCTGGGAGGGGTCTGTGCCACACAGAGCCTGTCCTGGGCCACCCAGAGCAATGTGGCCGCAGGACCTTGGGGTTTGGGTGGAGAGACAGAATTAGAGGGTTTCAGTATCTCATTTGCCTGCAGAAGGTCTTTTAAAATTATCTGCTCTGCCTTGTGGCTGTAGACTCACGCCGGCAAAGTAGAAAAGGGGAGTTCTCCTGATGGAGTTATTTCTGCTCCTACTTCATAGGCCAGAGCAGAGTTACGGTGATGAGGACACACATGTACAACCCAGTTTTACCCTGGCCCAGGCTACTGTGGTGTTTTATTACAAGAAAACCTGCTATTTTAGGGCTATGGAACCAGACTTTAAAATATCAAAATCCAAGAACATCTTGTGCTCTCCATCTCCCTGCTGGATGGATGTGCTCAGCCACCAGAGCAGCTCTGTCCCACCATGGGCACCAGCCCCATCCTCCACATCCATGTCCTGGCAGAAGCAGCTGGTGTGTGGGTGAAGCACCATCTGTCCCAGTAATTCCCATGTGTTCTGGAGGCCTTGGAGCAGCTGGCACAAGCTCCTGCTGTGCCCACAGCAGGGTGGGGCTCCTGGGCTGCCAGGCTGAAGAGCTTGGGGCTGCCCATGGGGTGGGACAGAGACAGCCACAGGTGGCTTTGCCAGCAGGTCGAGGTATGCTTGTCCTTGCTAAACAGTATGGTTTTCTTTTGTGGGCATGTTCTTCTGGACTTCTGAAAGCTCTGCAGCATTTATGTCAGACTGTGGAGCTGCAGCATCATGCTCTGGGTGCTGCATCCTCCCAGCACGGGCAGCAGTGCCAGCAGCACCTCCTGCCTCTCACTGCTCCATGTCCATATCCCCAACATTCTCCTGCTGGGAGAAAAGCCTGGTGCCTCTGTGTACCAACAGCTGCTACAGCCAGGGATGATTGCTCTGTAGAAAAGGTGCATCATCTCTAGCTTCAGCTGCAGTTCTGCCTCTGTGAGCAATTCCCTCAGGGTGGAGAGCCCCGAGCAGCCCTGGCCCGAGGGACACCTTCTGACAGCTCCCGAGCTCTTCTCCAGGATCCGTGACTCAGACGAGGAAGTCAAATCACTCTTCCCTGTCTACCCTCTCAAAAAAAAAAAAAAAAAAAAGAAAAAAGAAAAAAAAGAAAAAAAACTCAATCAACCGGCATTTTCCAAAGGATTAACATTCTGTGCAAATAAACCAGAAAAGCGGAGTCTGCTCTCCTGCAGCAGTCCCAGAGGAGTGCTGCCGCTCCCGAGCTCTCCCGCTTGCTGTTCCAGGCTGCGGCCAGGAGATGGAATGATTGGCTCAGCCCCGGGATGCTCCGCACAGCCCCGGGATGATGGGCACAGCCCCAGGATGATGGGCACAGCCCCGGGATGCTCCGCACAGCCCCGGGATGATGGGCACAGCCCCGGGATGATGGGCACAGCCCCGGGATGATGGGCACAGCCCCGGGATGATGGGAATGTGGGAATTATGTGGGAATATCTGGGGCCTCTTCTACCAAGGAACAGGGAACAGGACAAGAGGAAATGGCGCCAAGTCATGCTTGGGAAGGTTTAGGTTGGATATTAGGGAAAATGTCTTCTTGGAAAGGGCTGTCCAGCTCTGGCACAGCTGCCCAGAGCAGTGGTGGATTCCCCAGCCCTGAAAGGATTAGAAAGCCCTGTGGATGTGGCACTTGGGGACACAGGTTAGTGCCTGGCAGTGCTGCAGGCACACAGGCTGTGGCTTCCCAGGACAGCCTCCTGTCACTGCTCCCTGCATGGGGACCCTGCTCCATCCCCCTGCAGGGCTCCCCGAGCCCAGCTCTGCTCCCCACTGTCCCTTGCACATCCAGCTCAGCCAGGAAAACAAACCAGATTCTCAGTGGGTGAACGACAGGGCTGTGACACAGCCAGGACTAAGTGCTGCCCTTTGCATGCATATTTGAATTTTACAAGTGAAATGCAACCTTCCGAAGAGCCAGCACAGGTTCTGCTCCAAACACTTTGGAGAAAAACATTACCTCATTTGAAATTTTCATCCTGCTGCTGCAATTTAATTCTTCAATCCCCACAGCAACAGTTTTCTTGTAAATTAACAGCACAAAATATATTAGGAAATTAAAGTAGCTTCTTTGGCACTCATGTTTTTGTGCCTTCTTATTGGTCTATTTTTAGAATACAAGATGTTATTGATCCATCTCATAAAAATGATTTATAATAGTAAATAATTACTGTATTAATGCATCAGACTGCAGCAAATTAATGCAGACTGTGTCTGCTGGGCTGGGTTCAGCACTGTGTACTTGAGCAGTAGCAAAACCAAGCCCCAGAGCTATGAGGGAGGTCCTGGGAAAATGTTCTCATGCTGGGAGATGCTGGGGGACACGGTGGAGCCTTCACCATCCTGCTCCATCCCCAGCCAAGGGGGCTGCACTCACTGGGGTGTGGATCACCATTCCACATCCCAGCCCAGACAGGCTGGAAAGCCTC
Source organism: Pycnonotus jocosus (assembly GCA_013400435.1). NCBI lineage: Eukaryota > Metazoa > Chordata > Aves > Passeriformes > Pycnonotidae > Pycnonotus > Pycnonotus jocosus. The sequence goes on along the minus strand of VWYP01009946.1, from coordinate 277,852 downwards.
CAGTGACCCAGCTGAAAGGAAAAACAGGATGTTTCTCTGCACCAGAAACCTCTGAGTGACCCAGATGAACTCTGGGAAATGGTGACACTGACAGAGCAATGACAGGGTTGAAGGGTTTTGTCATGTATTCCATGATAAAGAGCCTTGTAGTATATTTAGCATTTTACTGCACCAAACTGGAGAGGGAGCACAATTTGAACCAGGCTTTAATCCCAAGGGCTGGCCTTCCTTCCCAGGCAAAGAGCACCACGAGTTTAGTGAGACAAGTTCTCCCTCTACAGATCTTTTTGGTAGTGATAAAAACCTGTAATAACCAGCTGTGTGTCTTTGCCACAGTCCCTTGATTTCAGGCATCTGCAGAAGATAGATACCCACAGAAAACACAAGGAAGAGCAAGTTCCTCATGATGCCATAAAAATGGGATCCTTTCCTTGCACCCTTTACAGCATCCAGCAGGTAAAATACCAGCACTAAGCAACCAGCAGCTGCTCTGAAATTTCGGGATGTTTTGGTTTGTTTGTTTGTCTTCCTCCCTGCAATGTCTCCATCCTGTCCTGAGAGCTAAAACACCAGGAGCCCCATTCAGAGTCAGAACATTGTCAGGTGCTTGAAACACTAATCTCTGCTTCAGAAAGGGTCCCCTGAAGTCCAGGGAATATTTTATCCATCAGTGGTCATTGTCAGCGTTTTGCAGTCACCCCTCGTTGAGGGGAGATCGGGCTTGGAGCTGAGCAGGGGACACCGGGGGCCTCCGGTCACACAGCCTCTCGCTGGGACAGCGGCCAGGGCTCCTGATCCAGCACTTTCCAGCTCATCAGCACATTTGGATTATTCTCCCACAGGAAGGATGTGCAGACAGCAGCACTTCAGGCACAGCGCTGCTGCAACACGAGCTGTGTGCTGGGCAGGGAGCACCGGGAGGCAGGGGACAGGGAGGGGCTGTCCCTACTGCCGTGCCATGCCGTGCCATGCCATGCCATGCCATGCCAGCCCAGCCCAGCCCAGCCCAGCCCAGCCCAGCCCCTGCCCTGGGCTCTCTGCCCAGCACACAGGGCCAGCCCCACAGGGCAAATCTCAGCCCCACGGAGACAGTGTCACCCCCAGAGCCGGCAGTTTGGGCTCAGACTGGCTGGGGATGAGAGGGACACACAGACCTGTGCTCATCCAGCCCAGCGATGGTCAGGACAGTTCCTCAGCAGTGCCCAGGGATGGATGGTCAGGACAGTGCCTCAGCAGTGCCCAGGGATGGATGGTCAGGACAGTGCCTCAGCAGTGCCCAGGGATGGTCAGGACAGTTCCTCAGCAGTGCCCAGGGACAGATGGTCAGGACAGTTCCTCAGCAGTGCCCAGGGATGGATGCTCAGGACAGTTCCTCAGCAGTGCCAGAGGGGATGGATGGTCAGGACAGTGCCTCAGCAGTGCCCAGGGATGGTCAGGACAGTTCCTCAGCAGTGCCCAGGGATGGATGGTCAGGACAGTGCCTCAGCAGTGCCAGAGGGGATGGATGGTCAGGACAGTGCCTCAGCAGTGCCAGAGGGGATGGATGGTCAGGACAGTGCCTCAGCAGTGCCAGAGGGGATGGATGGTCAGGACAGTGCCTCAGCAGTGCCAGAGGCTGGCTCAGTGCCCAGATCTATCTGTGCATCTCTGACCTCTCTCTGCCTTTGGCAGATCAGCCCTTGGCCTTGTTTGCAGCTGCAGCTGCAGATTCTGGGCTGCCTCTGGTGCAGCACGGCTGCTCTGCAGCATTCCTTGGGCATTCACTCTGGGCAGGGAAAACCAGGGAACAACAGGCAGGGTGAGAAGGGCTCCAGCCTGCTCTGGGCAGTGCTGACTCTGAGCTGTGATACCCAGAACCACTGAGACAGTTTTGATGGAGCTTAAGAAAAGAAAAATATTTATTGGGTAAGTTCAGTCTTCCAGTGGAAAAGCAACAAGAATGGCAACAAAGGAAAATGAAATGAACAAGTGCAAAAGCTGCTTGGCACCTCTATCACCCCCTGCTCATGCACAGCCCAGCATTCTTTGTGTTTGCTCTTCTATTCTTAGGAAATAGTTTAAATTTTATTTGGTCATTTTCAGAAATCAGTACAGCTGTTCATATGAAGGTTCAGTGTGTTAATAAATAAACCAGATAAAGGAAAGCCACTAATGAGCCTTCTCAGTTTCATGAATTCACCTGCTGCAGACCTCACTGGTTACAGTCCACCCCAATCCCAGGCATGCATTCTGTAACTAGAGTCTGTTTTCAGAGGTGGCCTCAGCTCCTGGGACCCCCCTGAGCTGCCTCCCTGGAAGCCTTCATGATTTCTGGATAGAAATATGCTGCTCAAGGGCTTCCTTATACCCTGAGCCCTTTCAAGGAGGTACTGGACTGCACTGCAGCCTGAAAGCAAAAGGAGATTTTTCTTGTAAGGTTCCAGAGAACTTGCAACTCCTGCACTTGTATTTCCTGATTTGTTATTTAAATTATTATTTAGATAATTTAATAGCAGATAAAGAAGAAGCTACCAGCAGCTCTGCCTTCTGCAGCCCAGGTTTCCAAAAGCACAAAGCCCTGGATTTCCAGACCCGCAGTGCAAGGAGCCACATTTTAAAAGCAGGAGCCATTCTCCAGCAGCGAGGCTGCCTGCCTGCAAGCTCAGACAGCATGAACTGGCACAGCCCAGGACAAACCAGCCTGGAGACACTAGGATCCCCAGCTGGGGACGGTGGGGTACAGATGACAAACTGTGAAGTGCAGCAGTGCTGTGCTCAGCTCACCTGGGTGAAACAAGAAGCCCCCAACACCTTGCAGAGAGCTGTCAGTGACTGAGCTGGGTCAGGCATCGCCCCCAGGGCTGCCAGACACAAGACTTCAGCTCAGCAACAGCTAAACCAGCTGTCCTGGCAGACAGAAATCTCAGCATGAAACTCTGATTTAAAATCTTTCATTTCAAATTACTGTTTTAGAAGCACAATTTAGTGAAAGATTCACCCTCCCACTAAAACTATTCCAGGGAGAAATGTTCCACTGACTTTAATACTGAACATGCAGGAGCTCAGTATGTACCAACCCATGTGACTGTGCCTGTGTGTGCTGTGCTGCACTGGAGGAGCAGCTATTTCTTATCTCTTTTCCATGACGTCCTATGTAGAATAAAGTAAATTTCATGGAAATATGGATGGATGTTATCAGAAAAACCCAGTGTGAAACTCAGAGGGACGCTGACTTTGTCCCTTTAATCATCTCCCATTCCAACCTAATTTGCATTGATCATGAATGTGGAGATGTGTTTCAGACCCACTGTGCTGCTCCTGTTTGCAAACAGGCACTTTGCACTTACAAACTGCTGCATTTTCATGTCCTCAAGGGCAAAAAAAAAAAATATCTGGGAATAAAGTATTCTGATATATGGATGCTCCAGAATATTCTGGAATAGAATACTGGAGCAAATAGGCTCCCTGCATCCCTCTTGGCTTGTTTTCTTAGTGAGCACTAAACCCAGCATTTACTAGTGATTTAAATAACTATTTTTTAAAGCTGATCCAGCATGGAAGCCAATCATTCCACACATCAGCTTCTCTACCATTTTGTAGAAGCTTTGGTGACAAGACTCTGCCTTAGGCTCTTCTCCTGTGATGTGCCACTGTCATACCAATAAGGAGATTTCCACAGTCCATTGGAAATGCAGTCAGAGAAGAGCACAACCCACCTGGGAACACGGTGCTGTGAGAATCTTGGGCTCTGGGTAAAAAGTCACAACCCATGAGCCAAAGGCAGGGCCCAGGTGCCTGAAGCCTCAGGTTTTATTCCTGTACCCTGGAAGGGCTGGTGGCAGCAGTGCTGGCAGTTCAGCAGGATGGGGCTCTGACAGGGACAGGGGGCTCTGAGGGGAAAATTGGAGCTGCCTGGGAATGCCACGATGGGCAGGGACACACCTGGGTCCCCAAAATGTGCAGACACTGCTGATATGCCACCAAGTCACCATCCCTAAGGCACTTCTCTGGTAAGAGATGTTTCAATAATTCATTACCTGCCGTAATTTAAAAACCCCACTCTGAATTTGAAGCTGTCTTCCTCCTGTTCAGCTTTTCCACCAAAAGAGAAACAAAAAAAATCACAATTCTTTTAATTTCAAACACAATCAATATCAGTCTATACAGTCCAAGGTTCATTGCTTTCGGGCAACCACTCATAAATATTCATTAGAGAATTAAAGAGCTATTAACAAGGGTAACTGTTGAGGAGCATTTTTTAACTGTCTTCCACAAGAAATGAAATTTGCATTTCTCGGTGTGGAAACCCACAATGAGCATTGGCTCCTTGCATGACAATAAACCATCGGGTAAACCTGGTGGGAAGGCGGGAACCCCCCTGGCCCTCACGCAAGGGATGGAGCAGATATCTTCAACCACATGGAGCTGAGGAAAAAACTCTTCTGGTGACCCTGACTCCTTCATCCTGCCCAAGCACCCTGACCCCAGCAGGCTGCACCTCTGCTCCCTGCACTGCAGCAGCACAAACTCCTCTCTTCGGTGACTCTGATTCATTCTGATTTGCATATCATGGTCACTGCCTCCACATTGCCTCTAATTAATTCCCCATGAGGATATTTCACCCTGCTGGCTGCGTGGTGCCAGTTCTGTCCATATTTATCTCAGCACGGGGCTCTGGGCTCCATGTGGGGCCCGGGGTGTGTGGCCATGGGGGGATCAGCATCTGTCACCCCCAGGTGTGGCTGTGCACTGGGGTCTTTGTGCTGCTCCCCCCTGGCACAGGGACCTTTCTCATCCACTCACACCTGACCTGGCAGGTCCTGAGCAATGCCCAGGGGTTCCTGGGGTCACCCACAGGAGCAGGGTGGGGACTCCAGGGATTTCAGCTAAAACCCAGGCAAGGCTTTCTGAGCTAAACCCAAGGGCCTTGGTGGGGAGCAGGAGGAAAAGGATCATTTTGGGGGCAGGGAAAGGGGATCAGCAGGAGGGCTGTGCCGGGGGGCTGCCACCAGCCCTGCAACGAGAATTCCCCTGTGCTGATCTCTGAGGCTGTGGAGCTGCTGGGTTTTCCTGCAGCTGCAGCAAATGGAAATGCAGAAGGGAATCCCAGGGGAGCATCTGTTATGTGGAGCAATTATTCCTCAACCTGAAAGACAAGGCAGGAATCACCTCCTCTTGTGTCTCTTATAAAGCACAATGCCATAATTAATTTCAGTTCCTGGGCATTTGTAAAGTCAGAGTGTCTGGAAATGGGGAGCCCAGAGCAGCCTGAGGTTCCCCTCAGCTGGGGCCATCCTGGTACTTGAGATTTTCCCCACTGGATGAGCAGTTACTGGGTTTTGCCCTGGGTTTCCCAGACCCTGTGGGTTCAAGGGGCCCACAAAATGCAGGAGCATTCTCAGCAGCCTGGAATTCATTTGGCTCCAATGGGGAATTTCTAGGGCTCTGCATGAGGAAAGAAATCCTGACAACCAACAATAGAAGAGGTGCCTTTGCTTTAGGGGTTATTTGATGCTGCAGATTGTGGCCTTGGGAAGGAGAGAGACGCTGGGCTGGTGCCCAAGTTCCCACCAGTGATTTCTTCTTCTCAGGTCTGACCCATCTCAGTGTGAATTGCAGGGAGGAACAGACCCACTGAGCCAATCCTGACTCCCAGATCTCCTGCAGGAAACTGAAGTCCCATTCTGCTCCCATCAGATCAGCCATAAGTGATTTCCTCCATCTCTGAGTAGGTATATTTGAAATCGCAAAGCCGCTGTGGCCAGGAGCTCTCTCATTTTTCTATAAAACCACAGCGAGCTATATATACCTGTGGATATGCATACACATGGACACAAACAGCTCTTTTTATATATATACACACAGAAAAATACCTGTATCAGTAAGCTAACCCAATGAGTGGCAGTGGGATCATGCTGAGGTGTGGCAGTGCCCACAGAGTCCCTGCTGCTCCACACCAGTGCTGTGCCAGCCCCAGCAGCCACGTGCCAGGGCCCTGGGAAATAAAGGATATTGCTCCCACTCCCAGAGCAGTGACAGGCAAGCAGCAGCCCACACGTACACTGGAAAAATTGTGTCTCCCCTTAGTCAGTTTTCCTAAGCCAAGCCTTGTGCATCCACACTCTTGGGGTGACTGTCCCCACGGATCCTGAGTCACAGCCCTGCAACAAAGGCCAGTGGCAAACAGGATGCTGAGGGCTGGGCTGAAGTCATACAAGTTGGGAAACATTTTCTGACTTTCAGGAGTGATTCATGATTTTTACATTTTTGGGTTGGACATTCTCAGGGTTTCAGTGACAGATGAGCCTCTCAGAGCCTTCAGCTCTCATTTTCACATCCAGACTCTCAAACTTCATCCCTGTATTATATGTTATGGAGCTCCTTTTCCCCCCTCTCTCTGCAGATGTTGTTAATCTGTTTCTGCTTTTAGCTTGCAGAAGAATCTGAGCCTTGCCATGACTTTCTCCTCTGTCCCAGAACATGGCCAGGGGCTCTGCAGGGATGCTGTGTCAGGGCAGAGATGTGGCTGCTGCTGCTGGGTGCTGCACGTTCCCTCCAGGCATTGTCTTCTCACAGCCTTTCTCCTGCAAGGAAGGTAACTGAAAAACACAAAGCTAAAACCTGGAATTAAATCCAAGGAAAGGTAACATTCAGAGTTAGCTTGATGGAGTATAAATATTTAAAGAAATACACATCCAAGAGGTTGAAACTAAAGACCAAGTATATGCAAACATGGGTCACAACTCCCTCAGTCAGCACAGGGACACTGGGAATGGGGATGGAATTGAGATGGGGATGGAATGGGGATGGAATGGAGATGGAATTGAGATGGAACTGGGATGGAATTGGGATGGGGATGGAGCTGGGATGGAATTGGACTGGAATTGGGATGGAATGGGGATGGGATTGGGGCAGCCCCAGTGCCCACCAACCCCCAGCAGCATTTGTGCAGGTGGCCCCAGAGCTCTGGAACATTGGCCAGTGCCCCCCTGCCCACCAGTGCCTGCTGTGCTTGCAGGGGAAATTTCAGACCATGACAAGTCATTAAACCCAAGTGTGGCACAAGAATGTGGATTTTGCCATTGTGCTGTGAGGAAATGTGACACTGCTGTGAGGAGTCAGTGCTGGTACAGGATGTCAGGGTGTTCAGGGTGAGTTCATCCCTTCTGTGGCTGCACAGGGAGCAATGGCACAGATAACTCACACTCTCAAGGGACCTGAGAAACCTGGGTTGGTGCTGAACAAAAATTGGGCAAATCTGAAGGGATAAATTAAATTATTAAAGAAAAACTCAAGATGTCACCAGACAATGTGGGCACCAGACAGCCTGAGAGAGCTGTGGTGATTCAGCCTGGAGAGGAGAAGGCTCCAGGGAGACCTTAGAGCTCCTTCTAATGCTTAAACGGGCTCCAAGAGACCAGGAGAGCAACTTAAAAATTCCTCCAGGAAACACTTCCTCAGTCTTCCTAATAGTCACCACATTAAATTTCCATTTCCCCATGTGTCATACAGTGTTTCTCAACAAACTCCTGGATGTTGGTAAATGCCAAAGCCTTTATTTGTGAATCATTTGTGCCAAGCTGTAGCCAAACTGATCACCCTTCTTCCTGGGAATGTGTCAATTGAAACCTTTTCAGGGTCACCCATGGCAGGTGTGTTTGACCCTGCACGTTCACTGCCAGCTGGAAGAACAGGGGGCCCAGAGGTGGCCCTGGGGGTTTCTCCTTCTTCGTGGTGCTGGGATTTGCAAAAACGGTTCATGAGTCACAGGGGCCGGGGGGTGGCAGGGGGTGGCAGGAGGTGGCAGAGGGGTGGCTGGGAGGTGGCAGGGGTTGGCAGAAGGTGG
>VWYP01009946.1:236552-269934 GCA_013400435.1 Pycnonotus jocosus | reverse complement strand
CAGGGGGTGGCAGGGAGGTGGCAGGGGGTGGCAGTGGGGTGGCAGGGAGGTGGCAGCCAGGTGCAGGTGAGGTGGCAGTGGTGAAGCAGGTACAGGGCAGGCAGAGCCAGGGCACACACGCCAAACACGGGTCTGTTTCCAGGAGGGAGCAGGCAGTGCAAACACATCAATGGTGCTTACGCACACGCCCAGGAGGGAGGGGAATATCTCCTTTATCAACAGTCATTTCTCCAGACAAAGGAGTCTGTTCACAGAGCCTTAATTCGCCTGTGCCCCCCACCCCACCCCGTCCATAAATGACACTTCCCAATGATCCACCTCCAGCAGCCCAAGGTGATTTCTTGTCGAGCAGGTTTTTGAGCCAGTGTGCCTGCTCTCCACATTTTCCATTGCTCCACCCTGAAATGTGTTCCAAATACCTGACAGGGAATTACCCACACGCTAATTCTGTACCCGGGCCTGTCCAAGCGGCTCCTCCCGCCCGGCAGCGCCAATCAGCCAAAATTCCTCTGCACTACTCAGGCATGGCCTGAGCGCAGGAATCGACTGCAGCCTCCTCTGCTCCGGGATTTTCCATTTCCTCGTGGCACCTCCTGCCCAAAGACCCCGCAGTGGCCCCGTCTGTGTGCCAGGGTCCTCAGTGTCGCAGCTCCTGCAGCGGGGCCAGCAGCCCTTGGAGCTGGGCATCCTCTCCCACCGTGCCAGCAGCTGCTGGGGGACCCTTCCAGAGCTGCCACAGCCCTGGCCCCCGGCCAGCAAGGCAGAAAATGCAGATCAGCACCCAGCAAAGCCACAGCACCTGAGTTTGACCTGAGCACCGTCTCCATCCCCGCTCAGGGGGGGTTTGCAGCACCCCACTGTCCCCTGCATGGGGCGGGAGCTCACCCCAGGTGTGACTGTGCCCTGCAGAGCTGGCAGTGAGCGGCACGGTCCCTGCTGTGCCTGGCCCAGGGTGGATCCTTCAGGGTCCTGGAGGTGCCTCCCAGGGCAGGGGTCTCTGCAGGTCCCATGTGTCCGTGTGGGAATCTCGGGGCTGTCACTGTCACTGTCATTGTCACTGTCACACACCGCACTGCCCTGTGCAGCGCATGAGTTATTTTTAGATGCATTTCTACATCTCTCTGTTTAATCTCTGTGTGTTTAATCTGGTTGAGCACTCCCTTCTGACACCAGCAATAGGCAAAAACCCCATCAGGTTTAAAAGCCCATCCTCAAACCCCAAGTCTGCCTGTCAGTGACCACAGAGAGCAAGTGCAGACGTGGGAAAACTATTTATAGCTCAGATAAACAAGGCAGAGGCTTTGCTTAATGAGAGGTAATGGAAGAGCAGTGCTCACACAGACCCTTGAATGTGCTGCCCTTGCCTGGCTCGGGAGGGCTGGTGGGCTCCTGCTGTCACTGCCAGCCCTCGGGGAGGGGAACAGGGATCAGATCCTTGCAGTGTGGCTGGAAATGAGGATGTGGGCACTCCATGAGGGCTTGGCTGTCAAGGGCAATTCTGGTTTCACACAAATGTGAGCGGGGATTCTGTTTGTGTCCCCAAACACGGCTGGGAGTGGAGAGTGATGCCCTGTCCCAGCCCACAGAGGGTGTGTGCTGTAACCTCGGGGCAGGGTCTGCAGGGGATGCTCGAGCTGTGGCTTGGGGCAGTGGTGTTATCCAGAAAGGGAAACAGAGCACTTCCACCTGTCGCTCTTGTTATAAATACAGAAAGAGTTTAAACTTTTCAATGGTTATATTACTATGTTTAACAATATGTTTCGATTTGCGTTCACAACTGTGTTCATTTTCAAATGGTTCTGGGTAGTTACAGGTGTTTGTAGTTGTAATGTTGTTTGAGTAATTGTTAAATAATGTTGCAAGGTAAAGTTGAGAATGTTTGTAAGGACTCTGTGTGCCTGCATTCCCGAATGCAGTTCCAGTTGTAATGGAGCAGTTAAAGAGAACACCGAAGGGGGAGAACCTGCTGCCCTCTCCTAAGATTACAGAGAGACTGAGACCACCACCCAGAGCTTTCATTGGTGGATACGATCAACCAATCAGGTTACGGCGGGAAAGAATGATTGGTGGAGAAAGCACCTTGATAAAGACCAATGAGAGCCCGGAAATTGCACCAATCGGGAAGTGGATCCAAAATGGACCAATCCCTGAGGGGACTGAGAGCATAAGAAGGGACTGACGGCGCTCAGGGGGGCTTCGCTCTCAGGAACTGACGGTGCTGAGGGGTGGCTTGTGTGCACGTATTTGATTGCTCTGGCTTGCTGTGAGGGGTTGAGACTAGCTCAGCCTCCGGTTCCTGTGGCCATTTTACAACTATAACAATAAATATTTGGCCTTTTTCTTTTCACCATCTTTGGAGTTACGGCCTCATTTTTAAAAATTTTCTTTTGATACATTTATATCACCTGTCACCATGACTGCACAGCCCTAAACACATTGGGTAGATCTAATCCAGCTGAGGTTTCCAGGGAGGAAGGATCCACAGCAAACACATCCTAACCAAAGCTTTTCCTCGGCTCCTGCTCTCTCAGCTCCTGTCACAGCACTTTGGGTTGGTCACTGGAGCCCTGTTTGATGTGGTCCAGCTTGGTCAGGCCCCTGCACTGGGGGGCTGAGGGGTGGCAGTGGGGCTGAAGGATGCCCAGTGCCTGTCCCACAGCAGTGACAGAGTGACACTGTCTGCACACCCCGTCCCCAAGTGCTGTTGGTAGCATCCCTGATGGCCCCATTGTTCTGACCTTGGGGAGCTCTAAGCTGACTGCACTCCCATTTCCTTGGGCTGCTTGAAGCCAGCAGGAATCAGTCAGAGGGATCAGTCACTTCATTCCAGGCCCAGGGAATGGGGCCATGCTAATTCTTTCCTGTAGATTTGCTAATTTGATTTTTCTTTTCCTGAGACATCAAAGTCAACCTCCAGAGGAGAGCTTCCTAATCAGCAAGGAGAAAAGGAAATCACTTATTTAGAGGGAAGGATGTAGATGTATACCAAAGGGAAACATTTCTATTTTCTTTTTATAGCTATGAAAAACAACTTTACAGAGCAAGTCCCCTAAATTCTATTTTTATTGCAAGGAACTGGAGTTTTGGGACCTGCCATGCAGCCGTCTTGTCCCTGTACAACAACAACTTCACTGAGATGAGGTGAACTGGATCATCTTTTCCTTCTTCAAAACATTTTATGTTATGGATTGGAAGAGGAGGAAGGCGACCAGGAGGAAATAAAGTGCTCCTGAAGAGTGCAGAGCCAACCCTTCAGTCTAGCCTGGGCTCTAAGTCCATCCTGCTCCTTCCACATGGCAGTGAGCAGTTTTTGGACTCCCTGGTTCCACAGAAATGCAGGTGTAGCCTTCAGCTGGGTGCTTATTGCAAACCCAAACACAGCTGTATCAATCAATACTGAGTGACTCCTGAGGAAAGCTGTGCCCAGTGAGGGGTGCCTGAGATAACAATTCCAGAGGGAGTGCAGCAGGCTGGGAACAGCACTGGATGCTCCCAGGGGGAAGCTGAAGGCCCAGCATGAACCCCAACACCCCGGGGCTCTTGCAGGGGTGGGGGGCACTGGCTGTGGGGTCTGTCTGTGCCGAGGGGCAAAGGCAGCACTGGGGACACTGCAGGGCCACACGCTGTCCCCTCTGCCACCACTGAGGGCCAAGAGTGCTGCCAGCCTGAGGCACAAGGAGCATTTCACAGTTCGAAACACAAAGTGTGTTTATTTTCAGACATTTTATGCCAGTCTCCCCTACCTGTGCCAGTGCCAGGCTGTGTGTTGGGGTGTCACTGGGGGTAGGGACAGCAGTGTGCCCTGTCCTGGTGAGGACACTTGGGCAGGGCTGAGCTGCTCACCAGCTACCCTGGGAAGCTGTGGAATTCCCAAGCCTTTATTTCATTTATCAAAATTTCTTGAAACATGACGTGAGCTTCCTGTGTTCCTCGTGGGTGTCTCTCCCCCCTCACAACGGGGCTAAAGGAACCGGGGAGGCCAAGGAGCTGACAGGGCTGTGGGGAGCCCCATCCTTTCCCAAAGGGGGCTGGATGTGTCACACAGCTTTGAACGTGCTGAGCCACATTTTCCTGTCTATCAGCTGGATATTTTAATGGAACGGACTGTGGACAAAAGCTGAACAGCAGATTTTTTTTATTTTTTTTTGTAACAAAACCAATGACTTCAGTGAAAGTACAAGTCCCCCTCCCTGGGGTAGTGCCAGTCAGGCTCCCCCATGATCCACAACGCTTGGTGTGCCCAGCAGAGGAGCAGCTAGGGAGGAGGAGGAGGATGAGGATGGTGTTCCCTTGGGCAGATGCTGCACTGGGATGTGCATTCCCAGACTGTAAACACCACAGAGGTGAGTGACCAGAAATAACCCAGCTGGGTTTTTTCCTTTTTCTCTTTCCACCCTTATCCAAAAGCCATGACCCAGTGATTTCCCTGGTCTTTAACCTACAGACCAGCTCCATTTCCAAGTGAGCCTGTGTCCTGAGCCAGGGCAGTCACCCTTCAGCTCTGGCTCCCTGCCCATCCTGCTCCCATCCCTGCCCATCCTGTTCGTCGCAGCCTCCTGGTCCTGGTGTGGACTCCAGGTTATGCAGATACAACTGGCCAGAGCCTGCACAGCCCCAGATGCTATAAATGGACACACAGTGATCCTGCCAAAGCTTTTCTTTTTGTTGCAGCCAAGCTATGTGCTTAAATCTTCTCCGTACGTGAATTCCAAAGGGTTACAATACTCTATGAGAAGAACATTTCTTCTATGAGTTCTAAACATACTGATCCTTCCATTTGTATGTGGCCTCTCAATAAAAACTGCTGGGTGGTTTTTACTATTATTATTATTATTATTATTATTATTATTATTATTATTATTTCACCAGCATGGAGGTGCAGTATGAGGAGGCTGTGGTGGCACAGGCTGCTCCTGTCCCAGCACTGGGGCTCCTGAGCTGGGTCTCTGCCCAGGCAGGAGGGTCTGGCTCACAGTGAGCACCAACTGCAGCACAGCCAGTGTCACATGTGGGTGAGCAGCCCCAGGGCTCATAAATACCAAATTCCCATTACTTTGGGGTCACTCTATAACTCTATGCACACTTGTAGCTTGGCATGAAGCAGACCCCCAGCTCAATGTGCAGAGCACACGTGTGCTTAGCAGTGGGATGGGATGGGATGGGATGGTCACACTTGTGCAGTGTTTGGCCCAGGTGCCTGCTGTGTCTGTTTACACATCCTACCAGTATGGAAAATTAATCCTAAGGAAAACAAACACTCCTGTCTCACATCCCTGGTACCATGGAGAGGGATGGTTACTCTGGTTTTTATTGCTAGAAAAGTCTGTCTTTTGATGTCCTTTGAAAGTGTGTCCTTTGAACCCCAGCATTTTGCTGTTGGCTCACACTCCCTACAGCCAAATGACGTCAGGTCCAGTTTCAGGCTGCTCAGGAATTGCTATTGCAAACCACTGGCCTTTGAGCAAGAGATGTGGAAACTCACTAGTGAAATGCAGAGCTGTAGCTTTCCCCCAAAGCACAGGATTCCCAATACTCTTGTACATCTCCAGGATCTGTGATATTTAGAAATAGTGCTGGCCACTGCTGAAAGCAGAAGCCACAGTGTATTTGCCATCACATACGAGTGGCTAAATATAACATCTGATGGCAAATGGCAACAAACAGGATGGTTATGGCCTGGGATAAACCCAGGAGACAAACAAACCTCACCCATGAATAAATAAACAAGTACATAAAAGACAGTCCCTTTCCAAGTGCCCACAGCCTATTTGGAAACAGACATTTCTGTTGATGAATTTGCAGAGAAAACAAATCAGGCTTTAGGGTCCCTGTTCTGCAGTGGAGGGGTGAGCATGTCCCTGCAGCTTGGCCGTGCTTCCCATCCCGCCCATCCCTGTTGCTGCAGGGACAGGGATGGGAAAAGAGCAGAGCGTGGGCAGTGGTGTGGCCCAAACCTCAAAGCCCAACCCCCAAAGCCCAAAGCCCAGGCCTGTGCCCAGGCACCAGGAGATCCCGGGGTCCCTGTGGGCACTCAGGGCTCCCTCCATCAGCCATCCCTCCGTGGGAAACAAACCACAGTCTGCAGCAGGCTGTGCACACGTGTGATAAACACCAAACTTATCCCCACCAGGCCAGACAAGAGATGTCAAAGCCTGCTCCTGAGCTCTGGATGCTGGAATAGCAATACTGGGAATGGTGGCTTGGCCCCCATTTTCCACAGGTGTAGAAGGAGCGAGCTTGAGTGTCAGTGGATGGTTTCTCCATGGGCTGCACCTCTGGAGCTGCACAGGATGCAGCTGCTCCTGTATGGCTTTACAGCACTGCAATACAGGCAGTGCTCACAGGCAGCCAAGGGTTTAACCAGCCCAGCCATAAATCTCCTCTGCTTGCAGTGGCTCAGCTTTCAGACCCTGTCACTGCTATTTATAGTTTCCATACAGAGTTCCTGGACAGATGAAACCTCAACATCTCATGGAAAAAAACAAGCAGGGGCAAAATAAAAGGCCACAGAATATTTTAAAAAATCCTTGAATTCTCAAGCTGCCTCATCCAGATGCTGAACAAGCTCATTCCTATCACCTTGGCACTCCCTCTGCCTGGTCAACAAACTGCTCAAGCTCAAGCAGAGCACCTCACACAGCCCCATGGCATCCCCCAGACCCACAGGTGGGAGTCTCTGCTGCAGACCCCGGGTGCAGCTCCCACCCAGCCTGGGGCAAATGTCCCCATCCCTGCTCCCAGGGCACCTCTCAGAGCCTTCAGCCACCCAATCCTTCTTCTGCCCTTCTTTTTTGCCAATCAGGGCAACAAGATTTGTGTGTGCTTCTGCAGCACCTGAAGAGATTAAGGCTGCTGGAAGAAGAGCTCAGTTCCCTGTGGGTGAGGTTTGATTGCTCTGGGCGGGGTGAGGTGAGATCCCAGAGCTGTACCTGGTGTGACTCAGCAGAGACTCCCTGGCTGTGCACTCTGGGCATGAGCGCAGCCACTCCATCCCCCTGAGCAGCCCCACGTGTCACCAGTGGGGTCTAAAGCAGGGACATGTCCCGGGGTGCCACCAGCCATTGCTCTGAGAGGCTCAGACTGACAGAAGACATGGAGAGTGCCCTGGAGCCAGCTCCCGAGGTGCCATGTGGGCACACGATGGATGGACAGCCAGAGCTGTTCACAACACCCCACCCATTCCATTCTCTTCAGGCTGAAAACCAAGGCCAGGATCAGGAAACCCATCCCTGCTGGGAAAGCCAGGTTACACTGCAGCCAGTGGGCTTCCAATGATGGCACATCATGAAAGATGTCCTGCCAGCAGCTTATGTACCTCTGATCAGCCTGGCTTGTCAGCACATCCCACCTCAGTACCACTGCAGCAGCGCTGGGGTGGGCACGACTGACAGAGGAGATTTTCTTTTCCCTTTCAAAGACAGCCTGCAGCACCTGCCATCCATCCCTGACTCCATCAGGGATGGTGTTCCCTGGGCATGGTGGGGCATCCCCCTGGAGCTGCCCCAGGGCAGCTGCACTGCACCCTGCACTGCTGCATGTGGCACAACCCTCCTGACCAGAAAACTAGCTAGAAAACATGCCCTGGTCACAAAACAGATCCTGTGTGTGCTTCAGCTGAAATCCTGGTTGATTCATGGGCCCCAAACCCCGGCCAGCTGCAATCAGCCTGTCCAGCAGGTGGCAAATGGCGAGAAGCACAAGAAAGGCAGGGAATAATTTGCTGAAGGTAAGGAGGGTTTCTGGTGAAGATCTCAGAAAGTTTTGGGAGCAAGGTCGAGCTTCCAGCTGGCCTGGAGCACAGCCAGCTGGCAGCCTCGTTTGTTAATTCCCGAAATGACACAGGCATGTGCTGTCGGTCTTCCCGGTTAGGGGGGGAGCACCCGAGCCCAGTCTCGGTGCCGGCCCTGCCCATCCTAGCCCTGCCCTGCCCGGCCCTGCCCCGGGATCACCCCCGGGATCACCCCCGGAGCTCCCTGCGCCTCCACAGCCGCTCCCAGCTCCCTTCTGCTCGTGTTTTATCGAAGGGGGGACTGCTGTCCTCAGGCACCGTGACTGCAGACCCCATGATTTACGGGACCCCCATCTGTTCTGGTACTGGTGTCACCCATGGATGGTTCCAGCGGGGTTTCCTGCTGGCTGCCGCCCGAGAGCCGCCCCAGGAGCAGCCGGCACGGGCAGCACAGGGAGCAGCACTCAGCTATCATTTACCGTGCTCCCCAAGCAACAGCATCTAAATTTAGTCCTCTGCCTAATTCCCTCTCCAGAGGAAGCGTCAGGTTTCCAGCAGGTTGGCAGTGGCTGGCAGCTCTGCCCGCGGTGCCTCGACACCCTGCACCAGCCCCCCGAGCTCGGGCACGTCCTCCCCAGCATGCCCCCCAGCAAGGGCTAGCTGGCACATCCTTGAGATCTCACCAAAAGATCTGAGCATCAGCGGAGCCACCGCAGCACCCCCAGGGACCCCCTGCCTTCCCTGCACTCCGAGGAGCTGCAGCAAACAATGCAGGAAGGATTTCTGCAGCACAGCCCCTTTCTGCGTTGCCTGGGTCCCCAAAAAACATGTCATGAGGGAAACAGCACTGCTGGTGCTCAGAACTCCAGTACCCCACTGAATTCTTACCCTCAGCCCTGAGACCCACAACAGAACCACCCAGCTAAAATCCGTGTCTCAAAGAGACGTTCACTTCCTATCTTCGTGTCTGAGAAGGGACAGACTTGAGTCCATCAAAGGGAAACTCAAAGGGCATGTAAAACCCAGCATTTGGTCTCCTCCCTGGAGAAGCACACACTCTTTCCCCTGCTTCCCTCCAGCCTCTCCAGCTCTGTTTTTCTCTCCCTCCACCTGTCAGGATCTGGTCTGGGGTGACATTCAACCCAGGAGTTCCCCAGGACAGGGGGCTGAGCTGCCCCTGCAGCTGGGCCTGGCCAGAACACTCTGACAGAGACAACTGCAAACATTGCAACAAATTATTGCCGGTACATGGATCTAGGTAACAAGGAATTCATGGATTTAGTTAACAGGGCCTAATAACTGCAATTGAAAGGCCAACCCAAAATGTCTGAAATGCCCAATTTCTAGTGCACAAAATAGATGTCTAGTTCATTTATTGCCTTCCAGTAGAGACCTGATGCACTAGAATAACAGGCTCCCTGTGCATGTCTGGCTTTTCAGTCCTGCTGCAAACAAATGTTTATTGACCTAAGTGGCACTTCCTCTCCAAGGACATCAGGAATGTGATGGGTGGCTGCTGTATTTTAAATTCAGTGAGACGAGGGTATGTTGCCACTGTAGATGTTAATATTTGCAGAGTTGCTTCCAATCTCTCAGGGACAAGGAAGTTTCTAAGAGATCCCATCTGATCCCCTCTAGCAGTGTGTTTTTGCTGAAGACGTGACATGCGACAGCCCCTGTGTGATGTGACACAGCCCCGAATGTTCTGTGGGTCTCTGGTAAGAGCTGAGCTCTCCATGAGCTGAGCTCTCCATGAGCTGTCCTGTGAGTTCTGTGCCAGAGAGGGCACGGCTGGGACCTGTGCTGGCAGCAGGGACAAGGCTCCTGCCAGCCCCACCAGTGGATGGGAGCAGTAAGAGCACGTTTTCTAGACAGGAAAACAGCACAATTGGTCAGGGATGTGTCTCAGCATGACCTCACTTCTCTTTATGGCCGGTTTCTGCAGCCCAGGCTGCACCTTCGGTTCCCGTCAGTCCCAGCCCTTCCCCTTCTGGCACTGTCACTGCTGCAGTCCCTGCGTGTCCCCCCAGCCTGGGCTGGCTCCAGCCTTCGGCCCTGGGGGCTCCCTGTGCCACTGACAGTGGGCTGGGGGGACTTCTGGGCTGTGCCTGTGTGTCCCCTGGTCTGTCTGTGCCTGTGTCCCCTCTGGGCTGGACACATGGCTGTGCCTGTGTGTCCCCTGGGCTGGACATGGGGCTGTGCCTGTGTGTCCCGTAGGCTGTGCCTGTGTGTCCCCATGGCTGTTCCTGTGTGTCCCCTGGGCTGTGCCTGTGTGTCCCCTGCCCAGAGCACTGCACATTCTGCATTCAGCTTCAAACTAAACCAGCAGGAACAGCAGTCTGGGTAACCCATTTTGGTGTGAAGTGTGTCTGGGGTTTCCTTCTGCAGCAGATGCAAAGTACTTCCAGAAGGAATGATTACTGCATTTACCTGTAAATTCCCAAAGGAGGGAGGCCCTGACTTCTGGCCACAGCCACTTGTACCCCCCTGCAGAGGCCACAGGACCTGTTTTGCAAGGGCAGCACTGGTAAACAACAGATCTGTTTGCTGACTTGGAGCAAAGGGAAAAGCCCAAAGCCCTGCACAAAAAATGCTTTTCTAAACAGAATGCTGCTCCACACTTCCCAGAGAGGCATTGGTGGTTCCTGACAAAGGAAATGCTGGTGGCACCACCCAAGGAGGAGCATCCATCACCAGCGTGCAAGAAGCTGCTCTGAACTGCTGGCCATAATTCAGCCCCAGTATCTGTAGGAGAGAGGGGGTGGGAACCCATTAATTACAGCTGATAATTAACATCTGTCACAGAGAGAACAGTTTAACCTTGGAACAAGGAGGAATTAAATCGGGGTGCAAAGCTGCCCTGGTGAGAGCAGCAGCAGGCCCCTGGCACAGGCAACGAGGCACAGCAGAGAACAGTGTTATGGAACAGGTTGAATTCAGGCAGGCACCAGCTTCCCTCCAGAGCCTTTTGCAGCCTGCACGAAGGAGGAGACACCAGTTTGTGTGCAGGAGCTGCTGGGTTTCTCCCCACACAGGGCTGCTGGGCAGGAGCAGCCCCTGCACACACATGGGGGCCAGGGCACAGGGGGGTCCCCATGTCTCACCCCCCTCCCCACTGCACCGTGCAGCCAAATTGGGCTCCTTTGGCTCCTCTGTGCTGGCTCTGCCTGGCTCTGATCAGAGCCAGCCAGGGTCTGCAGAGGAGTGATGGAGTTGGGCCCTTCCCATGCACCATGGCCTTCCCTTGGGAATGTCATGGATTTCAGGTCTCTGAACACAACAAACCTGGTGCAGCTACAGCTCCATGAGACTTAGAAATTGGTGTTCCCAGCCTGTGAGCAGAGGGTGGCAGAGAGAGGCTGGGGAGTCCTCTTGGAATCCCAGAATCACTGAGGTTGGAAAGGAGCTCCAACACCATCGAGTCCAACCTGTGACTGATCCCCTCCTCAGCACTTAGACCAGAGCACTGAGTGCCATATCCAGTTGTTGCTTGGACACCTGCAGGGATGGGAACTCCATCACCTCCTAGGCAGCCCCTGCCAAGGCCTGAGCACCCTTTCCCCACCATTTGTACAGCAATTGCACTTGTGTAGCTCTCACAGCCATTTGTGAGTCACTCCAGGACTGGGTTATACTGAACAAGCTTTGTTCTTTCAATTGAAAAGATGCTTTCAGAAAGAGGTCACAGACAGAAAGGTGAAACAGATGTTCCCAAAGGCAATTCTTGTCCAGACCCCTACTCCTGTTTCTTGAAATTGCTGCAATTATCATACCAAGAGCTGTTTCATATGTCAGGGACCATCTCCTGAGGCTGAGCTGGCAGCACAAATCAGCAGCTGACAGCGTCTGGCACCAGGGAGAAAAATTACCTGTATATTGTAATAAACTTTGTTAGTTCAAGCCATGTTGGGAACAACCACTTGGGAAAATGTTGATGAAATTTTTGGTGCACACACACAAGCCATAATAAAAAGAAAGATAAAAATCATTATAGCAGCAGGAATAATTCCCTGCTGCTCCCCTAGGAAATACCTCCCACTACCCCAAAAGGTCCTGCAAGGTCCTGCAGATTGACAGCTGCCCACAGGCATCTCTCTGTGGCTGCCAGAGCTGGCAGGTGCTGCCCACAGGTACATCTGCCTGGCCAGGGACACTCAGGGATTTTGGGTTCATGATCCCATCATGTTTTCCAGGGAGAACATGGACATTTCACAGAGAACAGGTGTGATCTTGCTTCCTCAGACACCTTTTTGAGGGACTTCATAAGAAAACATCAACTCCAGGGAAAAGCTAAAAATTACAGAACTCATAGAATCACAGAATCTCCTGCATTGGATGGGAGCCACAAGGGTCATCGAGTCTATATCCAGGCTCTGCATGGGACATCCCCAAGAATGCCACCCCAAACTCACTTTTGTGCTCCCCCATTACCAACTTCAACATTTAGTGTTCCCAAAATAAACCCTGTCATCCCCAAACCCCTCTTGCTAGGGCCATTACCCCAACTACCTGACCCATGTAATTCAGCACGGACTCACACTGAGTTATTTCCCAGTTTAAAACATCCTCACACGCTGAAATTCCCCTATGGATGTGACTGGAGAGAGCAGCACAGGATTTTTATGTATTAGGACTCCCTTGGGAGACCAGCATGCACCCACATAATGGCTTCGAACCCCTGCACACTCACACCCTCTCCTGCCAGGGAAGAGACCCAAATTCCAAAATTATCCACTGCAAAGGAGCATTTCCTCAGCCTAGTGTGTATCAGCAGCCAGTGAGTAATTCACAGCGGGTCTAAGATTAGCCAAGCAAGCGCCGTGACTCATCGGCCGAGCCTCCGCGCCGCTGGGAAAATTCAGGTTTTCTTTAGCAACAGAGGTTCAACTGTGCAAATTATAAATAATTAGGGTTTGGAGAGGCTGCAGTGACATGAGGATTCTTATTTAAAGCTCACAGATATTGGTGCCTGTGGTGCCTTTGTGCACAGCCAGGCCCGTGCCCGGTGCCGTGGCGGGGCTGGTGCTGGGTGAGAGCAGGCGGTGACAGCGCTCAGACCAGCAGAGCCTGATCCCCAACCCTCATTAGCTCACACCCAACAACAAATTAAAACACGCAGAACCATCCCAGCTCCTGCCAACGTGCAGCAGGATGATGGGGTGGGGGAAAAGTCATGAGCAGAATCAAAGCAGGCAGGATCCCCACACCCAGCCAGCCGGGAGCCGCAAAAGCAGAGCCAGTTCCCACTCTGGGGTGAGCTCCAGACCCTGGGCCCTGTGCCTGTGGGGGCTGCAGGGCTGGCACCCCTCACTCTAGGCCCCACCCTGCCCGTCCCCTCTGCTCTCCTCCCCAGCAGCCCTGTGCCCAGCCCAAGCCTCTCCAGCAGGAGAGCCACTTTCACACGTGGCCCGAGTGACCTGGTGTCACCACCCCCGTGCCCTGTTTGCCACCAGGGCAGCACAGCCCCATTCCAGCCAAGGGTGTGCCAGTGTCTCCCTGCCTTGCCTGGCAAGCCCCTGGCACAGCCTCCATCCAACGGGGGGCAAGGGCACACAGGAAAGATGCTGTATTTCAGGGGATTTGGCGCCAAAAGGTTTCCCTGCTCCAGGCTGGACAGTGGGAAACCTGACACAGAGGGATGGGCTCTGCTGGCTGGGCCCTGGGCAGTGGCTCCAGCCCTGGCACAACCAGAGCCCTGCACCCCTCAGGAGCATTGCTTTGTCCCCTGTACCATCTCCACCCACTGAAGGTGAGCCTTCAGCCTTACTCCATCAGAACCAAGGGCTTCCAGCAAGGAGAGGCAGCCCTTTCCCTGCCTAGAACCAGCAGCAGGGGCTGCTCCACAGGCAGCTCAGCTGCCCTCATTCCCTGTTTCAGCTACATTCTGCTTTGAGCCATGTTGGGCCTCGCTTATCAAAGCCAAATGCCCCAGGTTTTGGTGTCTAATGCGAACCAGCTTGCACTTTATGTGCTTTCCCTCAGAAATCTGCTTTAAAAACAACTTGCTCAACTTTGTGTTTTATAAGATGTACCTAAGAAAAAAAGAGTTTAGGAGCAAGGAAATATTTTCCATACACGACAGACATTTGACTGGATTAAAGCAAGCTGCCCTTTAATGCTGCTTGCCTGAGTCACTCTGCAGATCTGGGCACCCAAGCCTAACTCCCTGTGATGCTCAGCCCCATTCCCTGTGCCCAGGCTGGTCCCTCCTGTGCTGGCAGAGCTCAGGCTGGAGGCACAGAAATGTGGATCAGCTCCAGGGAGAGCAGGGCTCTGCAGCAGCCTCAGCTGCACCCTGCTGGGATGCAGGCAGGGATGGACACCAGGATGTTATTAAAAGTGATATTTAGAATCTTCCACATTAGCTCTTTTTAAACCAGTTAAGAAATGAACCATCACTGTACTCTTGGCTTACGCATTTGCACTTGCTGAGAAATTATTTTCATTTATCTGCATAATGGCAAAGGCAAAGAAGCAATTTGCTACGAGATTCATCCTTTCAGCCTTGCCAAAACCTGAGTCATCTTTTCACCAAGGAGCAGTGGGGCAGCTTTGGCAGCCCCCACACAGCTGGGCTGGGCTCTGGTGCTGTGTAAGGCTGGGGTTTAAGCCACCTCTGGCACTGAGCTGCTGAGTCCTGCTGAGCAGGACCCGTGTCCCCTGCACTCACCTGCCTCCCAAGCACCATTTTCTGTTACCATGTTTGTACTGGAACTCTCTGTGGCAGATCTTAGTCAAGGGTCAAAAATCCAGTGACTCACCTGCAGCACTGAAATGTCACTCCTGCGTTTCACTCTTTAGGCTGCTGTTAGGAGAGACAGACAGACAGAGAGCTGTCAGACCAAGGGGCACAGGAAAAACAAGGAGACCTGTCAGACCAATTTCCAGTGCTCTCTGGAGGAGGGTCCCTGCCCAGCCCCCAGCATAAAGTGGCACAAAGCAAACCAGCTTTGGAATCCCGCTGGCACTGGCATTTCCCCTCCCCTCTCAGCAGCAGAGCCTCGGGCAGGAACAGCCCATTGTTTGCTCTCCACAGGGCACAGCAATGCCAGGAATGTCACACACCCAGGTGTAAGGACACAGGACCCTGCCTGGACACAGCGGACTGCAGGGGAGGACAGGGAATGTTTCTGGCATGGACACAGGTACTCACTCCTGATCAGCCCAAAGGAGCAGAGCACTGGGAGGGCACGAGCTGGCAGTGCCAACCTGTGCCCATCCATGGGGCACAGGGCAAGGCCAGCAGATCTCACTGTGGGTGACACAGCTGGCAGGGCTGATGTGCACCAGGGGCTTTACTGCAGAGAGAGTGGGGAACAGCTGGACAGCCCCTTAAAGAACTCCACCCTGGGGACCAGTCAGCATTGCAGGATGACACCAGCCTGAGCAAACCCTCCCAAGCCATCTCATGAGCCAAGCCCTGAGAAAATCAGGGACCCCACATGTGAGGTATCACACAGTTCCCTCACACCCAGCAGAGATTGAACAGCTGCTCTGAAGAGTGCTCCTGCCTGCTGATGAGACCCCAGTGCCACGGGCTGCCTGCTCTCACCTACTGTCCTTGGAGATATCTCCTTCAACCTTGGAGCAGCCTCTCCACATGTGTGGTGGAGCAGCCCTTCACTAGAGATGGGATGAGACAAGTGCTTTTCCTGGGAGCAGTGAGGAGTAGGGTCCTGGTTAATTTTGTTTGCCTTTTGAAGTTGTTTATTAAGTGAACAGAAGGCTGCTTGTACGTCCCTGCGGCTCACTGCTGTAATGCTACAGCCAAATGCTTGGCAGCACTTTTGAGCAGGAGTTTTGTACAATGCACAGCTGTGTGAGCAGAAAACACAAAAACCACCTCACAGCCACCAGGTCAGCCCAGGCCTAGCTCGAGAAGATGCTAGAACAAACCTCACAAAGAGTCCCTGAGGCCAGACAGGCCGGAGCTAAGAAAGGCAGGGCTGTTCCTCCTGGAGCAGGAGCACTCCCAGCACAGGAGCACCTCTGCCAGCCTGGGTAAACACCCACGGCACAAAGGCTTCACACAAGGTGCAGGAACACATCTCCTGCTATATACTGCTGTTCTTCTTGGGCTTATTTTTGGAAAACAGGAAGCTCATTGATTTGTTTGCAGAGGTGACCAAAATGGGCCTCGGGAAACAGCTGTCCTGGTTCAGCATCTCATGTTCTACACCACAGCCTTCCTGCTGCTCTGAGGGATGCAGACTTCACTTAGTGAATACTGGGCTGAGACTCAGCAGAAGGGTTTGGGTGCTGAGCTCTCTTTGTGACACTTTGTAGCTGAAAGGGGAAGCTCTGACCTCTCTTGCTGACATTCAAAGACCACAGTGTGAACCAGCACAAAGCAGGAAAACACGAGCCCGTGTGATTTCCGACCTGCTAACTCTAACTCAGCAAGAGTTCATCCCTGTGTTTGCTGCAGCACATACAGCTGACAGGAAGCAGGATCAGTGCAGAGATCCTGCAGCTCCAACACAGCCTCCCACAGCCAGACAGCACTTCACTGAGCAGAGACACTCTGAACTGTTTTCTCCAGCACCAGAAGCAGCTGATCACCTCAAATTAATGTTTCTGGACTGAGGGAATCCAAGGAAAGGCTAGACTAATGCAAACCCAAAAAATGAACTGATACTGTTCCAAAATCCTGTCCATAGGTCACTTCAGTTTGTGAACCGTTTGAATTTGGCAAAAAAGCTGTTGGTTTGCTGGTTTAAAATTGTGCATCGCCTCTTGGTCGTGGGTAAGGAGAGGATCCTCTGTGCAACATGTTCAAAAGGCCTTAAATCACACTCATGGAATGTGAGCATCCAAGTTCATGCTCATGTTCATGTTCAGTTCAGAACATGGATTCCCTCCCTGCCTGGAGCCAGCAGCTCAGCATGAACACAGCAAGGGCAGGCCCAGGCTGTGCTGCCCTTCCAGGTGACTTGGGAAAGCAAAGCGGTGGGACCCAAGGACATCCAGGTCACCAGCACTGCTTGTTTATGTACCTGGAACCACTGATTCTCTTGCTCTGCAGTAAACCACAAGAAACTTGACCATGCAATGAGAGGCACACTGTTGTGTGTTGCACATCTTCCAAGGTTTAATAGACACAGAGTGAGTCCATTGTACTGAAGACACTACAATGATTTCATTCTATTGCATGTCCTGACCCAGTTACATTTCTCAGAGTACAGTACTGAATGACAGTTCGGTAGCTTTAAAATTAACAAGTGTGTGAAATCTGTAAGTAAAATAAGCAGCAGCAATAATCTGGGGGATTTTATCAAGAATAGCTAACTTTTAGGTAATAAATACATTCCGAGTTGTGGTTTTTGCTGTTCTCCTAGCTCACTGCCGTCCCACTGGCCGAGTTCTCATTGCAGGGTCAGATATCCTTGAGCCTGTCGTGCCTCACAGCAGGAGAGCCCCTAGCCGCGGTGGCTGTGGCGGGTGGCACACGGAGCACTGTCCCCAGGAGCCCCGTCCCCGTGCCATGCTCCTCCTGCAGCACGGAAGGGAGCTCCAACTCGGTGACCCTCTAGAGAACAGCCGTGCTCCTCTTCTGTTACCTTGAAGAAAGCCAGAGAGGAGAGGTTACTGTGACAGAGCAGCAAGGCACAGGCTGCAGCTTCCCTCTAAATATAGCCAGGACTTCTCCTGCTGCCAGCTGGCCCAGCAGGCACAACCAGCAGCGGCTGCAGCTTGGGAGGAAAGCTGCCAGGTTAACAAACTTAAAGTAAGAGTGGGAATTTTCCCCAAGACCAACATGATATGAATTTCAGTGATGATAATTAATCTCCAGTCTGCCTCATAGCCTCTGGAGTCCCTGTTGGGGTGGGTTACTGTAGGTTAATCCACCACAAGTCCCCACGGAGCGTGCCACGTGAAGAACATCTGCCTCCACTTTGCGAACACAAGCTACAAAATAGGATTACTCTCCCCTTGAGAGCAGAAGCTTTTTAAGAACCTGCAGGGGCTGAATTGCTGACCGTGGCTGCAGTACCCGAGGCAGGGCAGCCGTGCCCTGGCACTGCTGGGCCCCGCAGGCTCCCCTGCCCTGCCCCCAGAAGGGAGCAGCACTGTGGGACAGCCCTTGGGACAGCCAGCATCCCTCCCCAGCCCTGTGCCACACTGCTGTCACCGGCCCTCAGCAGCCACCAGGCCCCTGGGCTCAGGGCTGACCACCTGAGAAAAGTGCAGCTCCTGGAGAGCAACGTGCCAGGCAAAAAAGCCGGGGAGCCCTCAGCTGCACCCCTGCACACAGGAGGGACTCACACTGGCCCTGCAGGCCAGGCTACAGCATGGAAGCCTTGGAAGAGTTCCAGGGGAGAATCCACTTGCCTTCGGATGAAGAAACCAGAAGACACACAGGACAACTCGGTGATACAGAACCAAGTGAGAGAACGGCACGGAGACCTCCACTCACGCTTCACACTGAGCAGCTGCAGGAACATCACTGCTCCCAGTGCAGTGAGCTCCAGCAGCCCGAAATCTGTGCCACACCAACCACATCAGCTCCAGCTGAGCTGGAAGTGCAGGAGACACCAGCTTGGATGTGTGTTCCTGACACATAGCATGAACACCAGAGGAGAGCAGATCAAAACCCTTCAAACCACCCCCAGTTGAGGTTTGTGACCTACAGAGCACAATGAACCAAGAACACCAAACACAGGAAGAGGATCACAGCTCCAAAGCTGCTGACGTGGCAGCAGCACTGCTTCTGCAGGCAGGGGACCCAAAGTGACACGGATTCAGACTCAGCATCCAGAATGATCCTCAGCAATGCCCACACAATGCAGAATGCAAAGAGCTGATTCAATACCCAGAACATCTGTCCCAAAAGCTGTATTCCAGAGAAGGGCTGCAATCGGGTTTCATACACTGCTTCAGTATTTGGCAGAAACTGGGAGGTCTCACCTCAGGGCTCTCTCACCTGCAGCCAACAGAGGATAAATTCATACCTAATCTTGCAGGAGAATCTATTTGTCTTCTGCTGAACAGAGAACACACAACAATCTCACTTGCAGGTTTATCACCTTACACCTAGGAAAGCCTTTCTGAGGCCCAGGGACCTGGAACAATATCCCTCAAGCGGCTTGCAAAGCACTGACCCTTTAGAGAGGGATTACAGAGTGAGAAGATCTTGTCTAAACAGGAAAAAATGCATTTCCTGGCTGAGGAGGTAACAGCAAGCCCTCGGGTGCTTGGATTCTTTGGGATTTCTCACTGAGAGGAAGGAAGAATCACACCAGAAGTACGATGCCAAACAGGTCCCAGGGAAGGGTCCTGCCACTGCCAGGGCAGATGGGGCTCCTCCATGGGGACAGGGATTGGGGCCAAACCTCAGCTGCTCCAGGAACTACCTGAGGGCAAACAGCAGAGATTCTGTCGTGTGGGAGCAGAAAGCTGAGGCTACCACTAACAGAGCAAGCTGCTTTAAAACAGCTGGATACTCATGGGCTTGGAGCTCTGGACCCTCAGCATACATCTGGGTCCCTGTGCCTGCACCCTCAGCATGCAGCTGGGTCCCTGTGCCTGCATCCTCAGCATGCAGCTGGGTCCCTGTGCCTGGCTCTGGACCTGCAGAGCTCTGCAGCCAGGCTCAAGAGGCACAGCCAAGCTCAGGAGGCACAGTCACCCCATGAGAGAGCCCTGGGGTCTGTGCAGACACAGGAGTTTCCATGTGTCCAAGAGGAGCTGCACACTGACAGCCCCTCGTACACTCTCACTTCATCCCTGGAAAGAAATTTCTGTTTAAAAAACCACTTCCAGCATGGAGCAGCAGCTGATGCCTCACGTTCAGTCCACATGTGAGTAACTAACATAACACGTGTGGGCTGACTGAGGGTAGCCTGGGTGCCAAGCTGGGTGTCCAGAGGGGAGCCAAGGCAGGTCCCCTGAAGCCAAGTGCTTGTTTGTAATTAAAAAAATGAAGTTTTGGATCAAATAAAGCCATTCATAAGTCCAGATTGAGCAACAGCAGCAAAATGCAGAAGACAATTTATCTTTGGAGGTTGCAGCACCCCAAGTGTGCCCAAGCAGCTTATTTTGAGGATTATTGTCTAATCATAAAGCAATTAACAGCAGGCTGTAATTGAGCATACCAAATCAGCCCTCCTCTAGCCATCTCTCCTTGGGGGAAGTGCATTCAGGCTGCTGCCAGCAGCCAACTGGTAAAATCCTTCCTTCCCTTGCCTTCCCCTTGCAGGAGGAAGGAGAGGGTGGCAGCTGGGATCCCCATCTCTGGCCCACTGGAGGGGGTTTTGGAATTGTCTCCACCTCTCAGGTCACCACAATCCAGCTGACTTGAGCAGGGTGGCAGCTACGTTCTCCAACACTGGAGTTCTCAAACTCCATCATGCAAGCATGCCTATGACAAATCCTGCACTGAGGGTTTCTGCCTTTGGAAAGGACTGTTTTCCACATGAATAAATGGCTCAGGTTATTGGCTTGCATCAAAACAGAGCAAGTCATCACTCACAAGGGCAGTCAAACCAGTAATTTGCTACAATTCATCCAGCTGCAGAGAGCACACAGGAAATACACTTTATAGAGAAACCCAAGCTGGCTGATTCTGCACTAGCACGGCCTACTGCAGATGAAACAGGAACTGGTACATCAGTGAAGGCATTCAGCCTATTGCAGATGAAATCAGTGAAGGCATTCGTCCTTTAGAAATTCATCAGCTTAATGAGGAGAGCCTTCATTAACACCAGCCCAGCTCCTCCCTGCCAGAGACACAAAGGGAGTGAGCAGGGTGGGCAGTGAGCAGGGCAGGCAGTGAGCAGGGTGGGAAGTGAGCAGGACAGGAGGACATGGCTGATGCAGGGCACCAACAGGGTCAAGTGGCAGCCCTGGCACCAGTGACCCTCCCACTCAGGTGAGGTCACATTCACCTGCACAGGTGTCCACAGGGAGGGGAACACCTGTGCTGCCCATGGGTACCTTGGGAGGCAGGAGACACAGCCACAGCCCTCACACACCAGAGGGACATCACCTGTGCACATGGCAGGGTCCTGCTGCTCCTGCTCTGCCAGAGAAAGCCCCAGGAGAAGCAGGAGAGCAGTGGTAGCTGACAGAGGAGCTGCAGACGTGGGGCACAGGGGTGCAGATATGAGGAGCATGAGCCCTCCAGGTACTAAGCTGAGGTATTAAGTCCCATCTGTGCCCTTGCTGCCAGACAGCAGAGGCCTATTTCAGCTGCACGTAATCTCAGGATGTGCAGAGTTCATTATCTGGCTAATGCAGAGCCCATGTGTTCTGTACAGGTAGAGACAGCACACAGAACAGCTGCAGCAAGCAGATTTAAATAAAATAAACCAGGTCCCATGGTGGAATAACCCCATCCAGCAGCCAAGAACCGTGCAGTCGCTTGCTCTCTGCCCCACCAATGGGACTGGGAGAGAACTGGAAGGACAAAAGCTGCAGAACTCATGAGTTGAGACGGACAACTTAATAGGGGAAGCAAAAGCTGCACACACAAACAGAGCAAAACAAGAAATGAAATCCTTGCTTCCATGGGCAGGCACGTGTTCAGCCATCTCCAGGAGAACAGGGCCCTTTCACATCTAACTGTGACTTGGGAGAACAGACACCAGCTCTCCAAACATCCCCCCTCCCTCCTTCCTCCCCCCACTTTATTCACCAAGTATGATGCCACATGGACTGGAATAGCCACTGGGCCAGTTGGGGTGACCTGTCCTGGCTGTGTCCCCTCCCAACCGCCCACACACTCTCAGCCCCCTCCACAGCACAGCTCTATGAGGGGCAGGAAGGGCCCTGGCTCTGTGCTAGCCCTGTTCAGCAATAACAAAATCACCTCTATTTTATCAACCCTGTGTTCTGCACAAATCCAAACCACAGCCCCAAACCAGTCTCTGTGGAGAAAGCTGACTCTACCCCAGCCAGAACCAGCACACCCCAGCTCATGCTCACCTAGTCTGCATCTCATCTTACAGGTGAGCAGCTCTGTCAGTCTTTCACAGTCAGGAGCAGAGCTTGTCACTCAGCCCACACACTCCTTCTGCTCATCTTGATCCCAGCACCACTGATGGCAACTTACTGATACAACAGAACACATCAAGGCTGAAAAACAACAGCTTGTATGTTTTTCAACATTAAGAGCCTTCATGTCAATTTTTGGGATCAAAGTCCTTCTGTTCACATCTGAACATGAAAAA
This sequence comes from Pycnonotus jocosus, assembly GCA_013400435.1. Lineage (NCBI taxonomy): Eukaryota > Metazoa > Chordata > Aves > Passeriformes > Pycnonotidae > Pycnonotus > Pycnonotus jocosus. Next base: position 248,034 of record VWYP01009946.1, on the reverse strand, counting down.
TGAGAAATATTTGATTGTTCAGCACCAGGCTGGATGAGGCTTGGAGCAACCTGGGATAGTGGAAGGTGTCCCTGGCCATGGCAGGGGGTGGAACAAAATGGTCTTTAAGGTATCTTCCAACCCAAACCCTTCTGAGATTCTAGTTTGTGTCCCATGGTGTCAGGCAGCCACAGGAGCCAAGAGCTGCAGGTGCCATTAGCAGTGCAGGGCTCTGTGTGAAGATGCTGTTTGTTCCTCACCTGCAGAGCACGGGCACCTTTCCCTACACAAGTTCCCCAAAATCCCCTACTCCTTTCTGGCCCAAAGTAAGCCTTTCTGTAAGTGCACCTTGGAAGTGCTCAACACTGTACAAATAGCTTAAGCACCACAGAGGCAGGACGAGCTCTGAGCCCTCCCTTGGGTGCCCCTTGGCTCCCACCCTGCTGCTCTCCATGCTTGTTGGGAAAAGGGGAATTGTAGCTGCAATTCAGACACCTCCACTTGAGTTCAAAAACCAAACAAGTAAATAAATGCAACTCAGGAAAACATACAGAAAATTTGGTTTTTACTTTACTTCTAGAAGTTTTCAGAGAAACCAGTTCCCAGGTTCTTTGCCCACACAGCTCTCCCATTTTCTGCCCTGAGACCCCAGCACAGCCCCTGATGCTGTGTGGATCCTACAGGCATTGAGTGTCAGTAGTGCTGAGGACACTGCTGGGGACACCCACCTGTCCTGGCCACTGTGGGCACGCAGGGCCAGCACAACCAGCAGAGGCCTGAAGCTCCAGCTGGAGCCTGCAGAGCCTGAGCCCTGGGAGCAGATCCCTGTGCTCCCAGGGGAGCTGCTAAGCCCTTGGGTGGATACAGTCTCCTCCAGCAGCTGAGGGTCCAGCTCCGGAAAGCTGATCCCATGCCTGGGCATCCATCCAGTTAGACATAGCACAATGTATGGCCTGGTGGCATTTCCAAAGAAAACCCTGGGAGCAGAGAGGGGATGGACAGGGGCCATGGCTGGCAGGACAGGGAGCAGCAGCACACCTAGGTGTCTCCAAGGGCACTCCCTGGGCTTCTGGGATGTCACCCAATGTGCAGCTCCAACCATCAGCACTGGGCACACAAAAATGCAGCACAGTCTATTCTGGACTTGTTCTCCCACCTTGTATTAGCATGCAGAGACGCTGACTCCAAGCTGTTTGCAGGAAGACTGAGAAACTGTAATTAAGTTGGATGCCTGGTTTTAGTGGATTGAAGCATCTAGAAAGCAGGCCAAGAAAAATCTCAAGCATTCATCTTCTCTGCTGAAATATTCCATGTGACCAGGCAGGTGTGTTAAGAAATATAGCTATCACACCAATCATCCCCACCACTTTATATCAAGGTACAATATTTTTGTGCCACTTGCAGAGCAGAAGAGAGGCGGTAAGAGGAAAAGAGGAGTGAGTTATGCTGCTTCACAAGTTGCTGGCAGCAGCACTGGCTGCATGGACACACAGAGCCCTGAACACCTCTGAAGGTGAAGTCACAACATGATATTCCAGGTTTTACTTGGTGGTTTCTACAGACAGTGAGCATGCAGCCAGCTCTGAGTTTGCTGCACACAGCAGCAGTGTGATGGATGGCTTGATGTACTGACACTGAGGGTCTATTAAGCTGATAGCAGTTAAAATGAAAGCCTTTAGCATCTGCAAGTTTAATGGTTCCACAGTCACAGCTTGGGGACAGGGGAGAGAAAGGAAGAATAAAGGATTTTCCAGAATGAAAGAGTAAAGGAATATACATCTTGTAAACTTGTTTCATGCACAGAAGTGGATGAAAACCTACCAGCAGTTTTTACTAGAGGTTTTACTGCATGTCTGTGTGCAGGGAGGGGGCATCTGCCATGAGGAGCTGCTCAGGAGGATCCCAGAGCAGCAGAGCCAGCCCTGCCAAGGGCCTGTCCCTGCAGGGACCCCTCTCCACACAGCAGGGTTGGAGCAGCACGTGCTCCTTGTAAAGCCCTGGTCCCACCACACCATGAATTCCTGGGGCAGGGAAGGGGGGCCTTGGGAAACACAGGTGTCCTCCCTCCTGTGCCCAGCCCAAGGCACAGCTCATTCCCAATAAAATGTGTGTGACACCAGCCCAGGAGTCCTCACTCCCCTTTCCCAGCCCCCTCAGATGAGGTTTCCTTAAGGGAAAGGCAAAGCTCTGTCACTCCAAGCCAGGGGCAGCTCTTTCCTTGTGCCTTGAGCTGGCTCCTTGCTGTGACATAGCAGGGAAGCTACAGAGCAGCAGCACCAGAAGATGCTGAGCAGACAGACATGTCTCTCCTGGCACTACTCTAAACCATGTCTTACTAGTCTGAGTTCTACAAGCTGCTGTTCTGCCTGTTGTTTTTCCAGAAACTTGTTTCTGGATTAACTTAATTAAAACCCTGTCATTACCTGACTAGTACTTTCCTTGCAAAGAAACCCCAAGGACAAAGCAGTAACAACAAGAAGTGATCCTACCAGCTTTTCCAACTCAAACCAAGTTAAAAAAAGAAAAAAAGAAAAAAAAAAAAAACCCAAACAACAACAAAAAAACAACCCAAGAAGGTTTTCCAGTTTTGTGCATCCACAAATGACCTGCAGTATTCGTACATTTTCCCAGTAACTACCCTCTGCAGAACACATGAACACATCACATGCCAGAGGACAGAAAGTTTCACAACAGGAAGTTTCACCAGTCACAAACTTCTGCTGTGCCCAGGATCAGCACGAGCAGTGTCAGTATTGAAGCCACCTCATGGACTCCTTCTGATGACAAAAACCTTTGTGTTGCTGCTGGTGATGCCCCAGCATGAGGGGTTTTATAGGGTTCCCATGAATATTACCAGGTCACCCAGAGCAGCTGTGGCTGCCCCATCCCTGGAAGTGTCCCAGGCCAGGCTGGATGGGGCTTGGAACACCCTGGGATAGCGGAAGTCCGTGCCCATGGCAGGGGGTGGAATGGGATGGACTTCATGGTCCCTTCCAGCCCAAACCCTTTCATGCCATCCTTCAGGAAAGGACAGTCAATGAGCAGCCAAAGGAAACATTCCAGTTCTACCTTGTGGAAAATCAAGGAAAGTAACAAAATTCAATCCTCCTGCAAGGAGAGAATTAGGTACAGACAATTCTCTGAAATGTGATGTACCAAAACTCCAGACATGCTGGTCCAATTGGGAATCTAGGTAAATGTGACATGTGGAACACAGGAAGTTGTGTAGTTCTGCTTTGCTGGTTTTGCAGTTCTTTATCCAACAGTCATGTTGTCTTCAGCCTGGCAGACTGTGTTGGCAGCTCAGCTCAGACATGTAAGGCAGGAAATCCCCTGTGGAAAGCCAGCTGAAGGAGGCCAACAAAACAGTGATATCTGATAAATGCATATACCCATACACACATGCAGATGGTTTGGCTGAAGAGCACAGAGGAAGGAATGCTTTGGTCTAATCCAGGCCATCCCATCATTTTCTTATCCACATGTTCTCCAGATGTTCTTCTTTCCCCCCGTTTACAGACCTGCTCTGTACCTGTAGCTCGGATGCCATCGTGTCTGGAGCAAGGGCTGCTTCTCCTCCCCCAGGCCCTGCCCTGCAGCCTGTCCCCATCCTGGCCAGGCCCTGCTGGTACCAGCAGCCAGTGCTCCCCACGGGCTGTTATGAGGGGACAACCATCCTCCCATCCTGACCTCAGCTCTGGGCTTGGGACTCCTCTTGGCCACAGCTCTCCTGCTCCCCAGGGACTGACAGCCACAGTCAGTCTGTCTGATCAGAAGCATCAGGTGCTTCTTGGAACTGTCCCTTCTCTGCAGCTGGGCCATGCCAGCCCACCCAGGAGCACAGGGGCAAGGACACGTGTCAGCAACCATGATGACATTCATCACCTTTGTCCCAAACTGCTCACACACACAATGAAGACAGCTCAGAGGATGAAGTTTGCTGCTCTTTTAACCAGAGCACTGTACAGACAGGAGCCATGGATTGGCCAGGACTCTTCCACTGGCAAGGACAGCACATTCTGGGCAGCAGCTTTATTTATACTCCTGATCTAGCTAATAGGAATTTGGGCCCAATCCAAACACTCTTGATAGAAGAAAGCCTTTAGCCAGAGTTAAGCAGCAGTTCTATGGGCAAGATCAAGGAGGAAGCTGAAATGTTGCTGCTGCAGTTGTCCAGATACCCTGAGTACACAGCATGAATATGTCATGCTCTGGTTGTTTACTCCAGCCAGGCTTGCTGGGATGGAGTCATAACGCAAGCAAGGCAAGTCCTTCATCACACTCAAGCAAGGGGTGAAGTCCCATGACAGAGGGTATGAAAAAACTCCCCTTTTCCCATCAGAATTACAAGAGCACTGAGCATCCCAGTCCCACTGCATTATGACAGTTCAGATAAATGAGAGAGTCCAGAGAAGCAGCACTGGCTTGCTCACACAGAGTCCTTCAAGCATGAAACAGAGCAAAGCATTCAGGGAACAACATAATGAACCACACTGCATAAAGTATGGCCTTTGACACCAGGCTCTTCCTAGTGATACCTCTGGTTTTTGACAAAAAGTTAATCCCTCCCCTTGTCTAATACCATCACAGCTGAGGCCTTGTCTGGACAGTGATGACTGAAAGGTTGTGAAATGATTCCAGGTTTTATCCAAGTCACTGGATTTTTCCATAGACTTTTATTCCCAGTCATGCCACATCCTGTATTTTTAGGTACCAAATTTTCATCCCAGGCAGATTGTCTGATGAGAAAGGGAAACCCACCCCCATCCATTACAAAGAATCAACTCTTAGGTTTTCATTCCCACCTAATGTCCTCATAGAGAGGTGAAGCCCCAAAGGAATTTAACTTGATCCAGGTCATTCTCCAGAGAAACACTGAAAATTTGAAGCCAAACCAAACCTCAAGTACTGTAAGAGATATTGAAATACTGTTCCCCAAAGACAGTTTTTTGGTACAATCATTTTGAGGAGCCATAAAGGGCCTTCATAAGAAATCCAAACCAGAGGGATCAGAGGGAGGGAGCAAAGGGCCCTCAGGAGCCCTGGACTGTAACAGGTAACTGCTGGGCACTAGCACGTACAAATGATAAATGTCATCTTAATTCCAGTTGAGTTTTAGTTCTTTGACCCAAGGAAACTGAAAGCCTAGGAGCTGTTAGTCTTTCAGGCACACAGCTACAGGTTTATCAGCTCTGTGAATGGGCAGTGCTGCCTCCTCACAGCATCCTGCCTGGCCTACATTTCCCTCTGGGAATAGAGGCCCCAATTCCCACGATCCCCAAAAGAGTTTGGAATTAAAGCTTCTCACCATCTCTGAAATTACCCCACCAACCAGCAGCCAAGCATTTAAGTTCCACAATTGTCAATCTCAGATTTAATGGAAAAACAAATGCAAACAAATAGTGGAATACAGATTATAAAAGCACCAGGAGGCTTTTCATGGCAAGCATTAGTCTAGCAAGCACTCACCTGATACTGGAGGCAGAGTTATGTCTCAAACTGTGTTAAGAGATCTCGTATTTCTGGAGTCAGGTGCTCGACTGCCTTGGCAGCTTCTGTGATCGCTTTCCGGTACATCCCTTTCTTCTTGCGATTAAACCTCAGTTTGAAAAACTCCGAGAAAGGAGAGAGTTTAGAAACAGATAAGAACGAAGTGGTCGGAGAACCAAACCACGACACTTTAGCTTCTCGCCACGAAGGCTCCCCGTTCTCCTTCTGGCTGAGGTTTATGTCAAGAACACGTGCTGGCCACCATGGAAACCCGTGAATTTTACCCCAGACAATATCCCCCACTGAAACAGTCCTTCCATCTTCTGTGACACATTTAGACACACTCTGGGTGTGCAGTCGGACTGTCAGTGGCGGCACAATTTTACGCTCATCTTTTGAAGATGAAGAGACGGAGGCATCATCACCAGGCAGAAAGTCAAACAGTTCTGGTGATGTTACTTCTGAACTAGAAGACTTGGATTCATCTAGACTGTCATTGCTACACACCGATAAACTAGAAGAATCTGCTTTTCTTTTACGGTAATTCATGAGGAAAGCCAAGTTATCATGTCCATCTTTACCCTGGGGAAACCTTTTAAAGTCATCATCTTCACCCGAACTGCCTGAAGATATCTCAGCCAAACTTCTGTCGGTGGACTCATCATTGTAAAATGCTCCTGGATTGGACTCCCTGCTGCTCTGGAGGACATTGATTTCATCTATCAGTTCTGCCTTATAAATTGAAACGTTCTGACCGTCATTGATGCGATGGGGCTTCAGCCGAATTTTTGGGGGTGGGACATCCACGCTGGAATGCACTGGCCGCGTGAGCTTCAGTTTTGGAATGGAAGCAAGCTGGCTGCCTGCTGACTTATCCATTAAACATTTGGTTTGTCGACATCGCTCAGAGTCCCTGGTCTCCTCTTGGTCCCCGGCTCCGTTCTGCAACGCTCGCTCCGGACAGAACGGTTTGACCGAGCCATGAACCCGGGAAGGGATTTTTACCACCTCGCCTTTCCCTTGTGGAGTACTGTAGGATATTTTTATAACTGGTGTCCGATGCACCAGCTCCCCAGAAAACCTGTCATCATCCCTCTTCTCTCTTTTGTTCCTTTTCTCCGCGTAGTCAGAGTCGCTGTGCTTTTTCTGCTCCTTGTCCTGAGCGCTCAGCTTCCTCCTGGCCTTGGCGTTCTGCCGCGGCGCGCCGGCGTCCTCGGGGTTCAGCGTGTTCTTGCACTTCTCGCACAGCACCTGCCGGGGCCGCAGCCTGATGGTGCTCATGATGAGCCTGCCCGGGTCCCTGTTGCGTGACAAGCGCCTCCTCGTCCTCTTGATAGTCCGTGGCGGCGGCTGCGGGACCCACTGCTGGTAGGTGTGCCGCAGCCACAGGGGCCGCGGGAACGGCGCTCCCTCGAAGTAGGGCGGGTAGGGCGGGAGGCCGCCCGCTGCCGGCAGCACGGATGGCACTGGCGGCACCGGGGGCACCGGCAGCAGCGGCGGCACCGGCTCCTCCCCGCTGCCCTCGGCGGGCTGGGGGCCGGCGGGCCGTGGCTCCGGCTGGCCCTGCGTGGCTCCCACGCCGGCAGCGGCTCCGTCAGCGGCTCCATCAGCACAGGCACCGGCCGGGGGCTCCTCGTGCTTGGGGAAGGACGATGGCAGGCAGAACAATCCGGATCTAGATCGGGGCGAGAAGGACAGGGAGGGAAAGAAACAGAGTCAGGGGCTTTGAAAGGCACTTCTGTGGGAAGCCAAATGATCCCAATGTCCCACGACTTCAGTACTGAGAACTCAATACCTCCTGACTTTTAAGACCAAGCAGCCAGTTCTGACACTGACAAAAATAACAGCAGTGCAGAAATCCAGTGAGGTGTCCTACTCTTCTCCCAGAAAAGGCACAGGGATCAGAACCTCTGTTCCTATGAACTCTTTGCACAAAGTTTTGCTCTAAGAAGTTGTAAGTTTTATCCCACAAAGCAGTTTACTGCATCGGCAGGCTGGCAGGGCTGCAGGAGGGATGTGATACAGACTAGCCTAGGGAGCTATGAAACTGCCCTTCTTCTTACTGTAAATGCATGGCTGATTTTCCAGGTTTTCATTCTAAGCCTCAACACCTTGACTGGGTGGGTAACTTACACAGGTTTGCCAAGACACAGCTCTGCTGCTCTTCACTGGCCTCTCCAAATTCAGGTGTTTGGTAACATAAGGCACCCACTACTCCTTCACAGCAGCAGGGTTAACAATGATGATATTCTGTCCTTCAATGCCAAGTCTCATTACAGGCTACCAAAGCACGGACACAGTATCTTGCCTGAATATTGGCAAAGGCAAACCCTCTGAAATGCTGAAACTCACAACTGCAATTCATGTCTCCAAAATTTATGAATTTATGCCCTTGGCCTGGCATTGGAGATACCACGCTAACACAGCACTGGAACAGATTCTGCCCTGAAACACTGACTCTGGGCAATGCTCGCTGCCTTGGCTTTGCAGACACACTTCTGCAGAGAACACACCATCAGTCAAGTGTGGGGGCTTTTTTAATACTAACAAAATGTTGTACAGGAGAGTTACGAAGAAGAGACAAAGGCATGGAGAATAGGTACAGACCAAATACGGGGGTTTGGATGCTAGGTTCCCATTCCCCTCCTTGCCAGACATTGCTTTCTTTCCAATCACCAGGAAGGAAGGAAGGACCCTTCCTGAGGCAAGGGAGGGGTGTCTTGGTGGTGTCACAGAGAGGGACACTCTGGTAAGCATTAGCAGAAGGGCACTGAAGAGGAGCTTAAGGCATCCCCTCAGTGCCACACCTCTCACCAAGAGCAGCACAAAGCCACTGCCATGGGTGTCCCGACAGAGAGGAGCCTCCAAAATCCTTCCCCATCACTGAAAAAGTGCAATAACCTGCTGTTAAATGACAGTTTAACTGGGAAAGGATTAAGCTGTTGAAATCACGTAATTTAGAACAAAATATTTTTGTTCTAAAAGTCTTTTTTAAACAGAGACAACCATGAATGTAGGTGTCTTTAAATGACAACCCAGAAAGCCAGTTTTGTACAGCCAGAGATAGATGTCGGCACCATTCATAATCCAAGGTGAGACCATCTCTGAACGAAATTATGGCTATAAATCATTGTTATTTTATGCACTGAGATGGCATGACTTGGTCACAACAGAAAACACCTCCTCATGTAGACCCAAGCCCACTTCCCCTGTTCAGATCACTGAACCCCCCCAGAGTGGCATAGAGCTCCTCACCTGGCAGAAGTGGAGCACCCAAAGGTTCATTCACAGGATGGTTTGTGCTTGTAGCATTAATGTACATCACACTGTCACCCCACTGCGCTGGACACGGCCTCTGTGCCACAGAACAGGCCCCAAGCCACCCTCCCTGGCTGTCACCTGTGCCAGGCACCAGCTCAGCAGGGAGGCCTGTTAGAGATCAGAGGGAAAACTTCTCAGTGGGGCCTGTTGGGATAGGACAAGGGGTGATGGCTTCCCATGGCCAGAGGACAGGGTTAGATGGGATCCTGGGAAGAAATTCTACCATGGAAGGGTGGTGAGGCCCTGGCACAGGGTGCCCAGAGCAGCTGTGGCTGCCCCTGGATCCCTGGCAGTGCCCAAGGCCAGGTTGGACATTGGGGCTGGAAGCAGCCTGGGACAGTGGGAGGTGTCCCTGCCATGGCAGGGGGTAAAACAGGATGAGCTTTAAGGGCCCTAGCAATCCAAACCATTCTGGGATTCTGTGATTAAAGCTGCAGGAAACACTGCTGATGAGATTTCACCCTGCTTATAATCCCCCTTTCTGGGGCAGCTGCAGCCAACTGGACTTGGTTACCTCAATCCAGTCTCTGCTTGGTACAGGAAATGCCATCCTCCTTTATTTATACCCCTGCATAACTAAAACCCCACTTTTAGAGTTCAATTGCAGCAAAACTACCAAATCTTGTTACCAGAAACACTGTAACTGCATTCAATTCTCTACTTGAGCATGTACACAATGGAGCTGCCTTTGAGCAGAGCCAATTTATTGGAAGCAAGTAACTGCCAGTGACTGGGCAGGCCCTGGTGCTGCTGCATCATCCAGGCTGAGGCAGGAAGGAACACGAGCACTTTCTTCTGCAAGTAATTCCCCAGTGGCTGGAAGGTCAGGCATGACTGTCCCCTACATCCCCCATTCCTAAAGATACTGGGGACAGGCAGGGGACAGGCAGGGGACAGGCAGGGGACAGGCAGGGGACAGGCAGGGGACAGGCAGGGGACAAGGCCTTCCTTCTGCTCAGCTCCCCACAGTTCTCGCTACAGCTTAGGAGAAATAATCTTGGCATTACAGATTGCCTGTGTTGGAAGAGACCTTAAAAATCATCCAGTTCCAGTTCTCTGCCCTAGGCTGGGATGTCATTCATTAGACAAGTTGCTCCAAGCCCTGTCCAAGCTGACCTTGAACACTTTCAGGGATGGGGCAGCCAAAACTAAGTAAAACAGATCCATCTATTGTGTGATGCTGAAGCCACTTTAAACCACAAAAGAAAGCTGAAGAATTACCACACAGACCCTCCTTCCCTTTTGGGGCAATCTCCTCTTTCTATGCAGGTGTAACAACCTGCTCTGGTGGCTTCTCTCCTGCCAGTCCCAGCTCACTGCCCCGGGGTACAGGCAGAGCATGGGTGACCACTGCACAGGGACAAGCTGGTGGGACACAGCTCCACCAGCCAGGCAGCAGCAGCATGAGGGGAAACAGCTCTGCCACGTATCCATTTCAGGCACTCTGAGTGGATAAATTCCTGCTGCCTTTGGGACACATCCTGACCTCCACCTTCCAGTCACGGCCACGCTGACTGCTGTGTCCTGCTGCACCATGAACAAGATCTCTCCTCTCCTCCACACCCAAGACCTGGAATGACTGCAGCGCTCACTCCAAGTCCCCAGGGTCTGCCAGGAGCCAGGGTCTTGCCTCACAGAGTCCCCTCCTGAGAGCCATGAGCAGAGGCCGTAGCTCTCACCTGGTGCTGGCCACCCCACGGTCAGCACAGGCCAGCCATGGGCAGGATGTGGCACCAGGAGACAGCCACAGAATGAGCACTAACCCTTGGGGACACCCCCAGTGCTCAGAGGGAATCCACTGCCCTCCCACCCAGCACAGACCACTGTCACCACTGCCAGGCTGGGGTGGCACTGAGCTGCAGAGCTGCCTTACAGCCTGGCAGAAACACCCATCTGCTTGTTTCTTGGACCCACTGTGGGCAGAGAGAGGAAGAAGGATGATGAAAAAGAATGGAGGGTGAAAAAAACCAGGTAAAAGAAGTGTCACCGCTGAGAAAGACAACTGCAACGTGAGAAGGCAGAAACAGCTGGTTTAGGGGGCTCGAGGGACACCAACTGCTCAGGCTGGGATCAGACTCCAGGGTGGGTTTATGGAGTCTGCACAGCGTTATGTGCCTGAATGCTTTTGAAAATCTGGCTCCGATTTTCTGGGATAGCCAAGAGAAACTAAATAAATGACAAAAATGAACCTCAGAAGTCCTGCTCCACACATCTCGTAGGATGGATCAGAGGTGAGGCTGCTGTGCTCCCACGCAGCACTGATCTGTCCCTTTGGTGCCCAGCACACAGCACCAAACCTGCTCCTCACAGGACACAGCCCAGCAGCGGGCACAGCCCCCGGACAGCCGGAGCTGCCCCGCTGCCAGCACAGCCACCTTCAGAGCGGGGCGGGTGTGAACACGAGGTCCCGCCGGGCAGAGCCGCAGCCTGCGGGGCCCTGCTGGCAGAGATGCCCTTCTCGGCTCGGGCAGGGGCAGAGCCAGGGCGCTGCGGCCACAGCCCAGGGAACCCCGGCACAGCGCGGGGCCTCCCCGGGATCCGCCGCCCGGTTCCGCAGCCCTGCCGGGGGCTCGGCAGAGGGAGCTCGGGGCGCTCCGGGCCGGGAGAGAGCACGGGAAGGGCAGTGACCTGCGCGGGGGCTGCGGCCGCCAAGGGCCGGCCCCACCGGCCCCGGCTCCGGGACGCGCTCCCC
>VWYP01009946.1:214035-236133 GCA_013400435.1 Pycnonotus jocosus | reverse complement strand
GGACCGGCGCCTCGCGCCACCTGGCGGCCGAACCGCGCACCGCACTCGAGGGGCGGGAATGGGGCGGGGGCATCCCGGGGCGGGGCCTTACAGGGGCGTGGTCACCGGGGCGGGGCCATCGGGAGAGCCCAGCCCCTCCCCGGGCAGCGCTTCCAGGGCTCTGCCCCTCCAGGGAAAGAGGTTCCTTCTCCAGCTGCGCCACCTTGGGATGTACAGAATAAATCAGTGCCCAGCACCAGTACAGACACAGTGGACAGACATAACCACACCTCACAGACATTCAGAGGAGACATTTCCACAGTGAATCACACTGGATTTGACAGGATGTCCCTTTTCATTTCCCCTTCCTGCTTTCATCATTCCCGTGTTGTTCATCATTCCCCAGCTGTTCTGGTTTATTTCCCCTGAGGCATCTAAGTAAACAGGGTAAAATTATTATTTCAGTTGCTTTGCTTAATAGACTAACTTTCTGTGAGCATCAGACCTGTCTGGGCACAGCAGTGGGATCTGGAACCACCTCTTATGATGAGACAGTTTAATGTTGTGTACTTTCCCCTAAAGCTGATGAAAATTCCCCTCCATCTACAGGCACTTGTTCAGTAGTTGAGTCTTGAGAGGATGACCTGGAACACACCTGTACAGTTAGTGGAGACAGAGCCTCAAATACAGATACACTAACTTTTAGAAGAGCAAAATGGAGCAAACCAACGCATCCTGACATCAGGAGACCCAGCAGAAGATCTCCAGCTTTCCTCCTGCACATCCAGGTTAGGGAAGGGCAGGAGCTGTGTCCTCCTCCCCCCGGGGAAGGCAGCAGGGTCCTGCCTGCCCCCAGGGCCTCCTGCCAGATGTTCTGACCTCTGGCTGCCCAGAGCAGAGGACAGTCAGTTATTTATGGAGCACAGCTCTGCTGGGAAACACCGACGGGTGCTGACTCAGGAGCCTCGTGGGGTCACGGTGGCAGAGCCAAGGCAAAGCCCCACCTCCACGCTCCTCACATTCCCAGACTTCTGCTCTTTGGCACTCTGCTGCCCGGCTAGGCCCTTCCCTCAGCACTTTCCAAATTAAGCAACAACAAAAAAATTGTCTTTGTTCTGCCTGGTTGAAAGCCTTGAAACCTCAAAAATATTTTGTGAAGCAAATTATTTCCTAGACAAACCACCTTACCCATGCTTCAGGTTAATAAATCCCAAGGTTTTTCACCAAGAGAAATGATTGTGGCAGATTTGAATCATTTTATAGGCGCTTCATTTCTGGCTGTGCCAAGCTCCCCTCTGTGCTGCTTCCAGGACATCTGCCAGGTCTATTTTAACTGCAGTGCCTGTGCTGCTGCAGTCACTCAGCTCCCAGAGCGAGAATCCCATGGAACAAACCCTTCTCCAGAACTCTCCCTTACAGCCCTGTCCCCAAGGGTGGGGACAGAGCAGGGTGGATGGGGCTCAGATCCCTCTGACACACAGGGGGAAAGCCAAGGTGTGCCCTGGCACCACGGGTACTCACCTGTCCTGCCTTCAGCACAATTGCTCAGAACCAGGATTTGAGATCCAAGACAATCCTATCATTTCCCTGAAACATGTTCTAAGTTGTATTAAGTAAGAGCAGTTGCCTTGTGCTTTTATCCCCTCTTCCAACAAGTATTTGAAAACTGAAATCTTTGGGGTTAAATAAAGGAATATTCTCTGTCATGCCTGAGGAATAGGAAAACTGCTTCTAACACATGATAAGAGAACAAAGAAACACACTTAGCATGAGAGCAAGAATGAAATATAATTAAAGAATGAGAATTCGTTGCAAAGTTTTCATTAATTTCATTGTCAGGCATTAAACAACCCTAACCCAGGTGTGCAAGGGGACAGCACCATCGAGCATCAGTCCCCAGGACAGCAGCCTGTTCCAGTGCTCCCAGTACCCCCAGTGCTCCCAGTGCTCCCCAGTACTCCCAGTTCTCCCAGTGCTCCCAGTGCTCCCCAGTACCCCCACTTCTCCCAGTGCTCCCAGTACCCCCAGTGCTCCCCAGTACCCCCAGTTCTCCCAGTGCTCCCAGTGCTCCCAGTACCCCCAGTTCTCCCAGGCCGGGCTATCCTGCCCGGGAACGCCAGAGGACAGCAGCGCTTTGTGCTGGAGCGCAGGGCTGGTGCCGGCAGCGCTGCTGGAGCGGCTCTGGGGAGCAGGGAAGGGGAAAAAAGCTATTGCTGCCGTGGCAATTATTGACCAAAAAATAAAACTAAGAACATCTCCAGTGGGTTTGTTATCTCTTTCACACAACCAGGCAATTCCCTGTTTCAGAAAGGATTCACCAACACATTCTCTCCAACAGGGTTTGTATTATATGCATATTGCAAAATGTGACAAATAAAACATTCATTAAGTGCTTTCTATGCCAATGTAAAGGAGCACAACATCGTGTCTTGTATTTATATATAGTAATTTATGATATTGCATACACTAGAAATGAAAAAATAAGTTACTTGTAGGATTTTACAGTCCGCCATTATTCAGTATCACAAAATCCTGTTGGTTTTCAGTAGAAAGAATCTGGATAGTCAAGGGTACAATTACCAAAATAAGAAAAAAGTAGTAACTGAGAAAATAAAAAAGGCTCATAGTGCTTTTAATCCTGGAGAAAAAATAATTCTAATAATAGAAAATAGAAAAGTTGGTTTGTATTCTGTACACTTATGTCAAAATACCATTTGTTCATCAAATACAGATTTGATAATGATGCGCATTAAACTGCTTTTCTATTTTTCAGTAGAAAAGTGGAGTTTTCCAGCGCTTGCATGATCCTTGTTACACAGCACAGAGGCTTGGTCACCTGCACAGAGGAGCTGCCTTGGTGCAGAGCTGTTCTTCCCTGTTCCAGTAAAATCCTGGGCTGCACCTACACGTTCGTCAGCAAGAAATTCTTCTTTTACATCTTTTACATCTTTTATTGTTTCTTCTTTCACATCTTTTATTTCTTCTTCTTTCAGCTCCTGAACTCTTGGCTTGTCCCCTTCCTTAGGCCACTGTGCTGTGGAGCCACACTGGGCCATGACAGTTCACTCAGGGTCAGGTCCCCAAGAGGAAACATTTCTGTGGAGTGAAATTGCTGCAGTGCTGGGAAGCAGCTGAACCAGCTGGGCTTTAAGCAAAACAGTGTGTGTAGTGCCACTCAGTCAGCCCAGTGCAAATGGGGTTCATTGGCCTGTTTTCTTTTAATACATACTTTATTCTCAAGGATTTTTCACAAAGCAATCTGTGTTCTGGAAGAAACCAGCAAACCATTGATGTACATGGGCACAGCAGTGGCTTCCTTCTGAGGGATAATTAATGGATCTCATCATTAATGGATTCACACAGTTAATGGATCTCATCATTTGGCAAACCCCTCACCTGGATTTTATCCATCCCACCGTGTAGGAGCTAATCCAGCTTACAATCACTTTTGTTAAGTGCTCAGTATTTCTGACTCGTGCCAAGTTTGAGAGCCCCCTGTGCTCAACACCCTGCAGAAATGAACTTCTCAGGATTGTGTCCCCAGTCCTGCTGAGGGCCCCTGGCCATGGACACGTAGGGCTGGGCACCACCCCACACTGCTGCCTGAGCCTCTGTCAGGGTCACCCAACCTGTGCAAAGTCCACCACAGCCCCCAGCAAGGGTTAAATGTGTCAAATCCACTGTACGAACAGCAGAGAATTCTGAAACAGAGCAGGGTATGCCAGCAGAAAATCCCAGCTCTCTGCTGGGATCTCTACTTTGAGGAAAAAACAGAGTGGAAGCCAAGAGTGATGCAATCAGTGTGCATATAAGGACTGAGTTAGAGCCATATATAACCCCATCTTCTCTCACTGCATTTGCCTGCAGCATTTATAGCCTGCCAGTACTGACTGGGGTATAAATAAGTATTACATGAGCTGTGTATGACTGAGTTGAAGACAGGGCTCTCTGCATGATGAATAGGAGTTAAAAATATGTTCCATGTATCAGAGAAAGAAAAAAGGCAAAGCAAACAGCTACAATAATCATTAACATACTACGAGGGCCCAGATGCAATCTGTGAGTCAAAACAAGAGACATCTTCTAACATAATCAATTTAAATTTCAAGGCCAGATTAGATGGGGCTTGGAGCATCCCGGGCTAGTGGAAGGTTTCCCTGCCCATGGCTTTAAGGTCCCTTCCAACCTAAACCCTTCTGTCATCCTGTGATTCTCAATATGTGACAAAATGCCATGTAATGGTGACAACCAAGAGGTGAAAGCTTTTGTACACCTTGCATTTCATCCCAGCTGGCATCTCAGGTTAAACAAACCTAGTGTTATCTCAGATTACACCTTTAGAGGTACAGAACTGAACTCAGTCAGTGATATTTCATATTTGCCTGCTGCTGATTAATTCCAGGACACATTTACACTGTGCTCCAGAGCCTGGCACTCACTGGGAGCTGTGTGAGGAATCCTCTGGGTGCCCACAGGAGTGCCCAGCTCATCACCAGGAGACCAGCCCAGAACTCAGCCCCCCTTTCAGGCAGGTCTGTGCCCAGAGCTGCTGCTGCCACAGTCACTGGCATGGCCAGGGATGGCCAGGTTTGGCTCCATCCAAACAAAGGCTGGGCTCTATCCAAACTACTCAGGGGGTTCCCTGGCTCCTGGAGCAGACTCACCCTGGGATTGCATCTCCCTCCTCTGCTCATGCCTGGGAGCAGAAGCATCACAAGCATCACTCCTTTATTCCCTGCACGCAGTGTGTGGCTGCTGCTCCTCAACACACACAGATGGGCCACGTGGGAGGGAGCACAAAACTCTCCCCTGTTACAGAAGGTTCCCAAAGCTCATGTCCCTGCCCACAGATTCAAAATATTAAGACCATGGGAATATTTTTCTTTAAATACACACCATCTAAACTACCATTAAACATGATCACAGAGCTAAGTTACAACGCTCCTCTAGACCATCATTTGTACTCGGTTTGTCCTTCCAGCCTACTTGAGTTAAACAGAACAGAACACAGCTCCATGTACTTGTGCAGACAAAAGTCAGCAGGAACAACACTTGATTTGCTGTTTTGAAGAACAGTAATCAAATTCTGAAAACTTTCAAGACTATGTCTCAGTGAAGGAGAGTTAAAACCCAGAGTCACTAGCTCGAGTGATTCAGGTTTGCTGTTTGTTTGGAAAGCAAGGCTGAGGTGAGGCAGGGAGCTTGGGAGATGGTGAGGGAGCTTGGGAAAACAGCAATAGTTCAATTTACCACACAAGCAACACACACTTGTCAGCTCTGCTCATTTCCTAACCAAACTCACTAAAATGCCAGTGTTTACCAAAACCCCTGAAACATTTAATGAAACTCATCCTCTCCAGCTGCCTCCCCAGGAGAGGAACCTCTGAATTATTTCCATGGTTAGCAGTGGCCTGTTCTGATTCACAGAACCATGGAATGGTTTGGGTGGGGAGGGACCCCAAATCCCCCCCAGTGCCACCCCTGCCATGGCAGGGACACCTTCCACTGTCCCAGGCTGCTCCAAGCCCCAATGTCCAGCCTGGCCTTGGGCACTGCCAGGGATCCAGGGGCAGCCACAGCTGCTCTGGGCACCCTGTGCCAGGGCCTGCCCACCCTCCAGGGAACAATTCCTGCCCAATCTCCCATCCATCCCTGCCCTCTGGCAGTGGGAGCCATTCCCTGTGTCCTGTCCCTCCATCCCTTGTCCCCAGTCCCTCTCCAGCTCTCCTGGAGCCCCTTCAGGCCCTGACACAAGGACAGTTCTGTGAAATAGGGAACTTTGGAGTTCTAGCTCTATCATTAATACTAGATTTTAAATCATACTAGAACTGGATTCTAAAACCACAAAATGTCTTTAAAAGCACAAGAGTATGCTTTTAGAGGTCTATTTAATAAATCACTGGTCTCCTTCTTGGGAAACACTGTAAAGGTTTCCAGATGATGGATTTACACTAATTCATGTTAATTTACACTAGTTTACACTAATTCATACTAATTCTGCTGTGGCTGGGTTGGGTATGAGGAACCCTTCCTGCAGCCAGGTCTCCTCTCCCAGCCCACTTCAGTCTGATCTGCTGCAGTGCCCCTCTCTCCTCTGAGCCCTGCTGAGGGAGGTGTGGTGTCCCTGTGGAGTTCACAGAATCTGAAACAGCCTCGATTTAGCTCTTCTGAGAGAGCACTTCAACTTGCAAACTGCTGACCAGCTGAATTCTCTAATCCTTTGCATCAATCTCTCTCCAGATCACCTGCAATGTCGTTCTCGTGCAGGTAAAAAGCCAAGCCAGGAGGGTCACACAGATGATATCTTGGTCTGGAGCTCCACTTGAGATCCTGATAACTTCAAATGCCAAGTCAGCAGGTTTTTACCTACTGTGCACGCTGAAATAAATGTTCACCAACATGGGAAAATGATACAAACCTTAAGCACAGGTAAGGCAGATAAAACTTCTGTCTCTTTAGAAAAATGCACTGCTTGTTGTCAGGGCATGCTAAAACGTGGTAAAATTTGAAGGTAAATAGTGCTAATTAAGCAACACTGCTGCTTAATTAAAAAAGAACAAGAATTAAAACCAAGGTCTTAAAACACAAAGACAATAATCATGTGACATTCTGGGAATGCATGTGGTTGCCTTTAATGATACCGCACATGGAACTGAGATTTATTGAAAAAAGAGTCATCTGTACATTTTGACTTCGTTTCCAGTCTCATGGTATTTTGAGCTGATATTTTTGTATTTTAATATTTCACCACATGGTTTAGCACTTCAAGAAGCTCGTTTATACCCCAAGTTTACTGCATTTCCTTGAATGATATCACATTTTAACACCCCTAATTCCAGTCTGATACTAATGGTACCCACAGTAATTAGCCTTCATTACAGGAAAGCTTAAGTAAGAGAAGAGGCATTCTGTGGGAATATGCCCAGTATTTCTATTATTAATGGCTTCTGGAATCCATCAGACATAAATAATGCATCTTTCCCTCTCTGCTGACAACTTCTTAATTCTACCCTCCTAATGTAAATTTATAACTGCAATACTGGAAAAAAAAAAAAAAAAAAGATAGTGTGAGAACAGACAAACACAATTTGCTCCAAGAACATGAGCTCAAACACCTCATGTAAACACAGACAACAGGCTTCTGGTGTGTGGATGAACAATATCAAGCAGCTTCTAAAAATTATCTATGGAGTATTTGGAGTGTACTAAATGATTTTTTTTTAAGTAGGTCTGAGCATCAGTTGTACACAAATGTGATGGTTTTGTCCCTTGACACACAAGCACACAGAAGGCTTTTCCTCCATATGTATCAGCCTGTAGAGCATTTCCATTTTTCCCAGTCTTCTGCTAATTAACTGTCCTCTTTTGTTCTCTAATATCCTAATTTCCCCTGTATCCCTGTGAAATGTCAGCTATCTGTACACATTCCTTCTGCCGTGCAGCCAGCCATTCTCCATCCCAAATAAACAGCCCAGCCTCCTGCTCCTCTTTCTTCCCTGCTGCCTCCAAAGAACAGCCTCTGCTGAAAACTCCACCTTGTTTCACATTCCATGGGTGAATGCTTCTGCCTCTGACACAAACACAGCCTCCTCTCCTCTCCTCTCGTTTTATCTCACCACTGAGTTTCTCTTTCCTGCAGAGCTGGCTGACATTCCTCACTGAAAAGGCCACAAGAAAAGTGTCCCTCACCTCACACTTTCCTTCAAACAAATTCCAGCAGAGGCACACAAATACATCTCCAACACACCTGAAGGCTCCATACAGAGCAGCTCTCCATTCCCAAGAAAGGATTCTCCATCCCAAGAAAGGGTTTTAGTCCCTTTTGTACAGCCTGGGATTTGCTGGCTTTCTGATTTCTGTGCTAATCACCAGCAGTACATAGGCAGACATAGATACTACCTGAAATTATTGGCCAAGTCTAGTGATTTTTAACTGTCCAAAACAGACTGTCATGCTTGTAGTGATTGCCTGCATACTTTTCTTCTTTTTCCTTTTTTTAGCCTTGTATTCTCCTGTTGCTTAATAACTTTGCCAATTTTTTTAAAATTTGGTTTTTAACATTTTTGACTGTTTCTCCATGCAAATTGTTTGCCCTACTCAGGCTTAGTCAGACAAAATGAACTTTGTCAGCTAACCCAGTGCTACCACCCACTCATAAATGAATGGAATCTTCTGATAAATTATTTTTATGTTGTATTGTTTTTCTTCACATGAAAGAAAAGGAACTAAAGTTTTTGACCGAAGTTTTCCATGTTTTCTTTCTAGTTCATTGTGACTTTCTGCTGCTGCTGAACTTGTTGGTCTCTGTTGCTTCTCAGTCCCAGCATCACTCAGAACCATTCTTGCCCAAGGAAACCACGAGCAACCATTGTCTCCTGAGCAGAAATATGTGCAGCACAGGTAGAGAGAGGGTGGCAGTCACCTGTCAGGTCGTTCTCACTGCCTGCTGAGATGGAAACACAGTGCCAGAGATGCACAATCCATTCCAGAAATCAGATTTCTGCTGATTACTTATAAACATTTATAAGTTATGTTTCATGGCAGTGAAACAAAAGGAGCAATCTTTCCTTTCTAATTGGATTTTTCAGAAATAAATAATACTCTCCATTATTTTTGATCCAAACAAAAGCACAACAGCTGGAATCTGGTAAATCTTTAAGAAAATAAATGTACCAAGCCTCTAAGAGAAAGGTAATATCATACTTTGTCCTGACATTTATCTTAGATGGACATATGGTTTATAAAGATGTATTTCTACATATTATACAAAGGCCCCACAGACAATCTCAAGCAGGATATATTTCTCTCATTGTACTGCTGGAGTCTCTGTGAATCTCCATTCCCAGCTAAACTGTGCAGTCCAACCTGCCTCACCTTTGACAGGTTGGCTGCTTAAAATTTGGCCTGTGTCTGTCTGCCTCCCTCATTCCAGTATGAAATAATGTATTTGCCCTTTCTGAATGTTTCTCTAAAACCTCACTTGCAGAAATGACAAATACATCGTTAATGGCACAGCTCTTTGGTTCTAAATTACCAGTAATTAAAGCTGAAAGGAATGTTCCAAAACAAATCTTGCAGTGTGATTAGCAGCTCCATTTGACAGCACTTCCCTGGAAATGTCAACTCCTGCAATATTGACAAGGTACACTTGAAAAGAAAAACAAACCCCAGCATGAGCGAGCCTGCAGGCCAGGAGCAGCAGCCTGGGGCTCTGGAGTGTGAAGGTTTTTCCAAGCACTGTGAGAGGGACAGCAGCTGGATCCTTCTGGGCTCCTTCTGCTGGCAGAGACACCTGAGCTCCAGGTGCAGATGGATTCCTCCCAGCAAGGAGAGGATCCCTGCACCCTGCTGCCTGCAGAGCTCCACCCCAGCTGCACCAGCAATGGAAGGTGGATTTGTCCCAGTTACACTGGAAGTTAGAGCAGAGTTTAACTGCACTGCACGTGTGCCACGTCCTGGCTGCAGAACAGGCATTTTATTTTAATTAAAGTTGATGGAGGAACAAGATGGAATCAGCCTCCAGTGTCTCACAGAATCATAGAATGACCTGGGTTGGGTTGGAACCTTAAAGCCCATCCAGTGCCACCCCTGCCATGGCAGGGACACCTTCCACTGTCCCAGGCTGCTCCAGCCTGGCCTTGGGCACTGCCAGGGATCCAGGGGCAGCCACAGCTGCTCTGGGCACCCTATGCCAGGGCCTGCCCAATCTCCCTGGAAATGATTTCTTCCTAATATCTAATCTTAACTCACTCTCTTTCAGTTTGAAGCCATTCCCCCTTGTCCTGTCACTACATGCTCTTGTAAAAAGTGCAGGAGTTCTGAAAGGTCAGGAAAGAGGAATCACATGGGACCACAGAGCAATGGAAATAATCCAGACTCAAGAAAAAGCACATAAAGGAAGAATTTGCCTACAAAACAAAAATCCAGCCCAGAAGCCCAAAAGTACCATACATGTAACTATGGTACAGAGTAACCAAAGTGGGTAAAATTGAGAATATGTTCATTGCACAGACTGAAAATGCTGCTGTGTAATTCCTGCTGCTGGTTTTGTGAATGAAAATGTCTAGAGAGCTTCTCGACTGTGTCAGGACTGTGTCACTGTCAAAGCAGCAAGCAGCCCCCGTGCCCTCAGCCTCCCCTCTGACTGCTGTCAGCACACCTTGGTGACAGGAGTGCTCTGCTTTGGGGGCTCAGCAAACTGAATGTATTCCCATGATCCAAACCCAAAAGCTTGCTAAGCAAGATGCAATTACCAGAACACCTTTTCATAATGCCATGAGTCACAAATTAGAAAATTACTTCAAATAATCATAAATTACAAACGCAGAAATGGAAGAGTTGCGTTATTAACAAGCAGAAATGGCTTTGAAAATGCACCTTGTGAAGGACTATTTGGGAATACAATTAGATTTAAAATAGTTTATTGCGAAGAAACTGAATTTATTTTTAAACAGAAATTATCAAAATGAGTCACAGATGACTTCACTATCAGAAAAATGCAATCTCTTTTTATCTTGCTGAGAGCCAGGGAGGTTTGAACACTCTGATCTGAATGCAGGGAGAAGTTGCCCAGGCCAGCAGCTGCAGCTCTGGCTGCACTGGCACACCTGGGGGGCAAACTGGCACTGCACCTTTCAGCATCCCTTACAAATTCAGTCACTTCAGCTTCAAATCACAGCCCCTCCTGAGAAACTTCACTCTAGAATTGTTCCTCAATCACTCACACTTCTAAAGAACTCCTGGGTAGAAGCAGCCACACAGTTCTCCAGTGCCTGGCCTTTCCTTAGTGGGCTGAAGAGTTGCTGACTGTATTCTCACCCCCTTTTATAGCAGAGGGGGCTGAGGCCTGGGCAGTGAACTTTTCATCTTTGCTATTTAATGACAGTCCTACATGAATCAGGCAAACCAGAGTTAGGAACAGCCACAGGTAAGTAACAAAAGTGCTTTGTCACTTTTCTGACTTCTGCCCCCCTTCCAAAGGTGTCACATTATTGAACGGGTGACTTTTAACATCAACAGAAAGTGAAAGTTAAATCAGCCAAGGTGAACACTGACAATTCATTCTAGGTCTGCAGGGAAACATGCCCAAGACAAACAGCTGAGGCAGAATTATCCTGGATCAGCCTCCAAACTGACCTCAGATGACCTCACAGATTTTTGATTGGTATTGTTGGTACCAGTGTGATAAAGCTGGAGTTCTGCTCACTAGAGGAGAAGCCAGCACTGCAGGGCAGTTCCTCCGAGCTAGAGCTGCCACTGCACCTTCATCTCCTGTTCTGTCCCTGCCTCCAGGTGGTTCTGATGGCAGCTCTGCAGCCTGGGGACAATGTGAACAGAGAAGGAATGGGCTGGAAATGAGCTCACGAAACGTATCTTTTTCAGAAAAAGCTGTCTTGTGAAAACATGAGTGGTTTGTAAAAACACACTGGATTTTTCCAATGCCTCCCTGTGTCCCAGGCACCATTCCAGGTGTTCTCCCAGGTACCAGCTGGACTGCCTGGTAATGCCAGGTCCCTGTGGCTGCAGAATGTGATGTGGGCTGCCTTAGGAGCCCTGACAGGCCCAGCTGCACTGCAAGGAAATAAATACCTTCAGTGATGTGGATTAAGGCAAATCCTGGCACTCCATCTCCTTTAGCCAAGGTTCAGACCATTGTGCTGGCCCAGGGCTCAGCCTGTCCCCTGTGGGAGGAGTTGAGGCTGACACAGCTCTGGGGCAGGGGGACAGGGCTGTAAATGCAGGGTGTGACAGGGTGGTGGCTGTGCCCTGTCACTGCCCCCACAGTGCCACACACCCCGGGGCTCTGCCAGGGCAGCAGAGCAGCCAGAGCAGGGCTCTTGGCAGGACAGCAGCAGCTTGGCCCAACCATCCAGCCTTACCCAGGTCCCTGTGACTGCTAAAAATCCCCAGAGGATGGGATGGGATGGAGGCAGAGCCTGCTGGCAGTGAGGGTGGAATGGGATGGGATGGGATCTGTGGGATGGGATGGGATAGGATCCATGGGATAATGGGATGGGATGGGATGGGCAGAGCACCTCTGCCCACCAGGCATGGCTGTGCCTGCAGCACACCTCACTCCCTCAGCCATCTGTCCCCGCAGTGCTGCCGCCCAAAAACCTGCCCTGAGGCCCTGCAGTGCTCCATAACCATCGCTGTGGCCTGAACAAAGCCTCGGGCACAGCAGGAACACCGGCAGCCTTTTTTGGATCTGTCACCCACAGAGGCAGCAGAAAGGGATAAATGCCACATATGGCAGGAAACCCCTCAGCTCAGAAACAACCTGGGAAATGTGCAGTGATCAAAGTATGACAGGGAAGAAATCCAGATCTAGGATCTGGCCAGAAAAGAGCAGTGCATGAAAGCAGTTTCACTGCAGGAAGGCAGCAGACCTGTGGCTCGTTCTGCTCTCATGGCTACAAAAACACTTCAATAGTCACATAATATTTTTGATTTGTCAGTGCTCAGCTTGGGAAAAATAGAGCAGAGTTATTCCAGGAGCAGGCTGCTCATGTGAAGCAGGAGTGGAGTGTCTGATGTCCTGTCCTTCCCCTGCCTGGGCTCCTGATCATTGCACTGTGGCAGCTGGACACGAACAGGGCGGCTCTGGGGGCCACCAAGGCCAGCCCAGCCTGAGGCCACCCCCTGATCCCTGGTATGCTCTGATCATCTGTCCAAAGGTCTCCTTCAAACCATCCTGCTGGGACACAGAGCCACGGGACACAGCCCTGCTCCAGGAGGCTGCAGGAGCAGCTGGCACAGGGGGCTGGGAGTGGGAGCTGTGTCCGAGCAGCACTGACCCTCTGGGGCCACAGACTGACCCTCTGGGGCCACAGACTGACCCTCTGGGGCCACACACTGACCCTCAGGTACCACACACTGACCCTCTGGGGCCACAGACTGACCCTCTGGGGCCACAGATTGACCCTCAGATACCACACACTGACCCTCTGGGGTCACAGACTGACCCTCAGGTACCACACACTGACCCTCTGGTGCCACAGACTGACCCTCTGGGGCCACAGACTGACCCTCTGGGGCCACAGACTGACTCAGGTACCCCCAAGTACCACACACTGACCCACAGGTGTCACACACTGATCCACAGATCTCACACACTGGCCCACAGGTGTGAGGTCTTTGACAAAAAGTCTTTGACATCTTCAGACCAGAAGTGAGCACTCACCAAGGTCTATGAGTCTATGGGAGCCCATTTATAGGATTCCTTTCCAAAAGCAGAATTTTCAATTGCCTTTTCAATAAAATAGAAAAGAGCAAACAAAGTTCACTGAATTAAATAGAAACACAAGAATATTTTACCTCCCTATTTTTTTCCCTGCCTTTGTTTCCTTCAGCAGAGAGGAGTAGGAAAGACACACGAGACAAATGCAGATTTCTCCATCATTAACATCAGTGCTGGAAAACAACACACCCCAAAGCTTTCCAGCATGACAATCTGAAGTTTGCATTTATGCCCATTCATTATACACTGCTCCAATATTTAGTATTTGATCTTTGCAAATCCTGCTTATCACTTTCAAGTCTGCTACTGACTGTCCCTGTTATAAACACAGCATTTGCTGTTGTTTATAATTTTGCTGAGATTTAGCTCTTTGGGTTGCTGAGTGCCTTCCTCTGGCTAAATCTGAGCTAAAGCTGCTCAGCCATTTTTGATAATAAGATTAGAAAGAAATATGCCCTGTTTTCATTTAATTTCATCAACTTTCTTTTTTGAAAAACTCTTCTGGGTAGCAGCCTGGAAGCTTTGCACAGGGCACAAAACACATTCATGTCACATATAAGGTAATATTTTCTGATCTATCTGCAAACCTGTTAACATTTAGTCAAATCCTAGGCTTCTGAAAAATGTCAGGCTCAGAAAACAGTTGTTGTTGTTGAGCTGTAAAATGCTCAGGGTTGCTGTGTGTGCTCCTGTTTGGAGCATCTCCTCTGGGCTGCCCTGTGCTGGGGGTACAGGCACCCTTCATCCCAGCACAGGGAGGGGACTGTCCTGCACCCACAGCCAAAAAACACAGACCACACACAGACCAGCTTTAATCACCCCCGAGTTTCCACTGCTTCCATGTTACCATTTCAGTACCATTCCTTTAAACAGCTTTTCTATCCAGCAGCAGATCAGCTCCAATGCAACTCCCTAGACAAAGGGCTGGTTTCATTTCCTAGCATTGCAAATTGCCTTGTTTGCTGTTAAAACTCCACAGAACAAACACTAAGGAAGCTTGGTAGTTTCAATCATAATATTTCATTACCTCTAGGAAGGAGAAACAAACATTTTGGCAGCTGTTCAACACCACATTAACATTTGTGGCAATATTTTAAGACATTTCAATTCAGTCAAAGCCTGAAAGCACTGTGTTCACATTCACATTTTGAAGTGGGGAATTCAATGGCTTTTAAAGCAGAAAAAGGAGGGAAAGGATACCCACAGAATTTCCAAATAGCTTAGAACACAGCTTGTGGACCAACAAGTAATAAGGACAAGATGCAAGTAAGGAATATTCAGTGGGTATTTCTGATGGGCATTTCCTAAAAGCTGAGCTGCTGGTTGGAGTCAGTGGAAAAACACAAACAAGGCAAAGTACAGCACATGAAAGGACTAATAACTGACATTGGTTTTGAGGAACCCCTCATACAATGACAAACACACAACTTACAAACCACATCAAAGTAATATCAGCCCTGTCCAGTGTACAAATTGGACATGAGAGCTGCATTTCAAAACCTCATTATTTTCCAGCTATTTTTGGAGACATAACCTTCATTAGCTGCATTTGTCTAATCACGAGTAGAGCAGGTAATGATTCACAAACAAGAGATCCTAAAATACCTTTAAGCACCTTGTTTCAGTCACAAGATAGAATCATGGGAAAGAAAGGTTTGGGTTGGGAGGGAGCTCAAATCCATTCTACAGGAAACCTCAGAATTCCCAAAAACCCGCCCTGTTGTCCTGCAGTGCCAAATCAAGCTGCTGTTTCACAGGAGCAGCTGGCTTCAATCACAACTAAATTGGCCTAAACCTTCATGGTTTTTAATGGGCTTTTCTGGGTTTTGTTTTTTGGTTTTTGGGGGTTTTTTTTTTGGGATGGGGCACAAGCTCTTGAAAAATCCCCTTACCTGGACTGAATGAGGCAGAGCATCTGTTCCTCAGGATGGATGTATCTCTGCTTTGAATGGACAGATGTTACTAAATAGGCTATTACCTGATTTTAGGAAAAAGAAGGTATGACTAGTCATTGAATCATGCTTTTCCTGGAATAGATTTTCTTTGAGGCCACTTAGGAAATTAAATCCTAATTACAAGCAGTATTTGTAAACCAGAGGGCAATATTCATGGCAAATACAGATGGATCAATGGCAAGGAAGTGCTGGAAGAAGTATTGCTTTGTATTTGTTTACCCAAAGCAAAAAAATTTGAGGGTAATTTTATTTAAGGTTTCATAAGAAAATACATTAGGATTGAAAGCAATGGCATCATTCCATTAATTAAAGCAGGAATTATTTCAGCTAGTTTTGATCTCAGCATTGTGTTCAGAATTTTATAGCAAAATGGTAATGGAGAAAGATATTCACTGACATTTCAGGGAGAACAGGTGGATTGGGAAAGATCCATAACTTAGGTAAATAATCTAAAAGCAGGACTTTCAGTGTTCCTTTTTCAAATCTGGTTGTCCAGTTCAAGCTCCTCACTGAAGCCTGAGTTCTCTGCAGCATCAGCACAGTAACACAATACCATTTCTTTACCATGGCGCTGTCTAAGAAGATTTTATCCGAATGAGGCAGAAAGAAATAGTAGAAAAAAAAGTCAATACATACATCTCTCCATAGCTTCATTTGGCTTTCAGCAAGCCAGAGTCATGAGCTCCAGTCCCAAAGCAGCAGCCAGAACTAAATGACTGAATTCTCAGAATGCATTTTATTAAACTGTAGCAGCATATGTCCTCAATTTCTTAGTAAAACATTTGGTTAATCTAAATAAATGAATGACACAAGGAGAAAAACAGACATGTAAATGAAAATAAAAACAACAAGAACTTAAAGGAGGCAGAAGTCACCAAAAAATTAACAAGCCGAATTGCTCAAATAGTGCCAGAAATAAAATCATTCTTTCACACGATTAGGCAAGAGAAAACATTACAGCAAAGAGAAAATTAAGCAGGATACATATTTGGTACTGCAAAAGGCTAAACCAAAACAAGCAACTGAAGGAGCTGCACGTAGCTGGGCAGCGTGGGAGGTGAGAGTTTGGCAGGAGGGAGGCAGCTCTTTGATCACACTTTGGGTTCAGCACCTGCTCTAAAGGCCCTGAAATGGCCCTGGAGCTGGTGCTGGCACCTGCAGGGGTGGCAGGAGCCTTGGACTGCCCTGAAAGATGCCAGAGTGAAAAGCCTCCCCTGCCAGGATGCTCCAGCCTTGGCTTCAAGGCTGCAGGAGCTCTGCTCTGCTTCCTCTGGTCCACTGCAGGTGATCACAGAACCACGGGGTGCTTTGGGTGGGAAGGGACCTCAAATCCCACCCAGTGCCACCCCTGCCATGGCAGGGACACCTCCCACTGTCCCAGGCTGCTCCAAGCCCCAGTGTCCAACCTGGCCTTGGGCACTGCCAGGGATCCAGGGGCAGCCACAGCTGCTCTGGGAATTCCATCCCAGCACCTCCCAGGGAACAATTCCTGCCCAAAATCCCATCCAGCCCTGCCCTCTGGCAGTGGGAGCCATTCCCTGTGTCCTGTCCCTCCATCCCTTGTCCCCAGTCCCTCTCCAGCTCTCCTGGAGCCCCTTCAGGCCCTGCCAGGGGCTCTGAGCTCTCTCAGAGAGCTTTCTCCTTTCCAGGTGAGCACCCCCAGCTCTCCCAGCCTGGCTCCAGAGGGGCTCCAGCCCTCGGGGCATCTCTGGTGCCTCCTCGGGACCCACTCCAGCAGCTCCAGGACCTTCTGATGCTGGGCCCAGGGCTAGGACAGCTCTGCGGGTGGGGCCTCACACCAGAATCCCCCCATCCCCTGCTGCCCACACCGGGGCTCAGCCCATCCCGGCCCAGGGTGGAGCTGTTATAGACACAAAAAGAGTTGAAATCTTTCAATGGTTGTATTACTATGTTTAACAGTATGTTTTGATTTCCATCCGCAACTGTGTTCATTTTCAAATGGTTCTGGGTGGTTACAAATGTTTGTAGTTGTAATGTTGTTTGAGTAATTGTTAAATAATGTTGCACGGTAAAGTTGAGAATGTTTGTAAGGACTCTGTGTGCCTGCATTCCCGAATGCAGTTCCAGTTGTAATGGAGCAGTTAAAGAGAACACCGAAGGGGGGGAACCTGCTGCCCTCTCCTAAGATTACAGAGAGACTGAGACCACCACCCAGAGCTTTCATTGGTGGATACGATCAACCAATCAGGTTACGGCGGGAAAGAATGATTGGTGGAGAAAGCACCTTGATAAAGACCAATGAGAGCCCGGAAATTGCACCAATCGGGAAGCGGATCCAAAATGGACCAATCCCTGAGGGGACTGAGAGCATAAGAAGGGACTGACCGGCCTCAGGGGGGCTTTGCTGTCATGAACGGACGGTGCTGAGGGGTGGCCCGTGTGCACGTATTTGATTGCTCTGGCTTGCTGTGAGGGGTTGAGACTAGCTCAGCCTCCGGTTCCTGTGGCCATTTTACAACTATAACAATAAATATTTGGCCTTTTTCTTTTCACCATCTTTAGAGTTACGGCCTCATATTTTTTTTTTTATTTTTTGATACATTTGTATCAGAGCTGTGTGCTGCCATCCCAGCCCAGGGTGGAGCTGTGTGCTGCCAGCCCAGCCCAGGGTGGAGCTGTGTGCTGCCAGCCCAGCCCAGGGTGGAGCTGTGTGCTGCCAGGGCCGTGTCTGGGCCGTGTCAGGTCCTTCCTTCCAGGGCTGCTGACCATCAGCAGTGTTTGGGCTGGGCGCTGTCCTGGCTCAGGTGCAGACCTTAGTGCTTGGCCTTGTTGAACTCCATGAGGCTCACACAGCCCCAGCTCTCCAGCCTGCCCAGGTCCCTCTGGAGACCCCATCCCTTCCCTGGGGAGTGTGTCCCCACACAGGGCTCAGTCCCACTGTCAGTCCCACTGCCAGTCCCGTGTCTCTGTCACATTAAACAGTGCTGGTCCTAACCCCAGCCCTGAGGGGGATCCCACTCCTCACTGGGTTCCACTGGGCACAGGGGCCTTGATCACAGCTCTTTGTGTGATCATCCAGCCAATTCCACATCCACTGAGTGGTGCATCCAGCAAATCCTTGTCTTCTAACACGATTTATTAGTTAACCGTGGTGGTGTTAAAAGACTTTGAACAGCTGGCTCAGAGTCATTACTATCAGCATCTTTAAAAATAGAATTGGCAGTATTTACAGAAACACTGATGATAGGAAAATATGTGAAATTTCCCTCTTATGTAATGTTTATTGAAAGAATTATGTGTTCTGTTAGAGGGGCTTTTAAAAATAAACACAGGCTTTTCTCTGTAGGCTTTCTTCGGAAGGCATGTGAATTTTGGGAATCACAGTAATCTTCCTTTCATCATCTTAAACATGTTGCAATTACAGCCATTATATTCAGAACAGGACCTTTTAAGGAATTTATTATTATGGTATCTTGCCCCCCTTGTTTCTATGTCCAAATTAGGAGTTTCTCCCCATATTTGCCTCCTTTGCAGTTTTGTGACAATTGGTGGTATTTTTGTTTGGAAACTGCTCCATCAGCTTCCTGAGACCAGATAACCATGAAGAGCACAATGCTGCTTCAGGCAGTTCTATTTCTATTTACACTGGTTTTATTCAGGATAACTTCACTCATACCAAGGAACCTGATCCAGATTTACAGCAATGAAAGGAGAAAATTGTAATAATTTTGTGCCACCAGAAACATGACAGAATGGGAACTGTAATAGCTCCCAGTAGGGTTCAGCATAACAAGGTAAACTCCAGGATTTGTGCTGCTTAATTGAAATGTGAGATTACCAGTAGAAGTTTAAATATTATCTTCAGTTCCCTCATGCTAATTTTGACACGATATAAAATACGCAGCTCATGATGCTTGGGAATGAGAACGATCAGTCATTCCTCACAGAAGACTCATTCACTTGCAGAACTCAGGCATTCGAGAAAAATGGGATGAAATAATAATTGATACAAATGCTTTGATTAAAATAATAATCCAGGAGTTTAATGAAGAATTTATTTGGCTTTATTATGTCTCCCAGTTAAATGAATGCACATTGACTTTGCCCATTGAATGTCAGGATTTTGATGGTGGTTCTGACTGGACAGAGAGTGAGTTTGGCTCAGCATATGCAATTCTGTAAGGCTGGAGATGATTTCATGGCTGGTGAAGTGAAAGAAAACCTTCATCTCTTCCAATTTGTGGGAAAACAGTGAATACACAGAAGTAAATGTGGATGGGAGAAGACAAACTCTCCCCAAGGTCGGAGTGGTGGCTGTGCCCTTTGCCAGGCTCTGCTCTCAGCCAGCTGGGCTGGAGCACTGCACACTGCCCACCACAGCACCTCTGGTGTCCCTGAGGTTCTCTCCTGCTTTCCCTAGGAGGAACTGAACCTTCTGGCAGCTTATTTGTCTTGTGTGATCTAAGCAAACCATCCAATCTGCTGTATGCTCACAGCTGCCAGGACTGACAGACACCCATAGAGTATCCCCAGGACTTCCACTGGTAAAATGCCTGATTGTCTCCTCATAAAATATAAACCACTAGAACAAGACTGGAAAACAAAGAGGACAAACTGGAAAAAGGAGTAATGAACTCTCAGTGTTTTCAAGAACAGCCTGTTCCCAGTGACCCCTTTGGCCACCCAGATTGCACGTTTGCCCCTTAGAGGTGCAGTTAGAGCTACAGCCAAAGATGCTTGAGGAATAAATTACTGTGAAAGTCAGCTTTTATTTAAACTCCCTCATTTCAAACACAAAGTGGTTCTCTGTTTCCCTGGAGACCGGGATATGTAAGAAGGCAGAATTTTCTCTCCATTTCCCTTTCCTACACTGGACCACTGTAGAGCAGGTTTTGGATTTTCCTTTTTCCCTACTACAGGACGGGCATTAATTATGACTGGTCATTTTCCTCAGGTGACTGGAGTTGTGCCACTGAGGTGAGGGAGCTGTGCTGAGACTCCCAGCATGCAGGTGTTGCTGACATCTTTCACTGCATGTTCCTCACTGGCTTTAAAATTGGTGTCAGACACAGGTGTCCAATGAACAGAAAGGGAGCCACTTTTCAAGTTCTTGAAGCAGAAAATTACTACAATTAAAATGAATATAATTCTGCTATAATAATGGAGCACTAAAAAAGAACAACAAAAAACTTACAAAATCTTTTATTTGTCTCCTATTTGACTCCTGTTTAGGAAGGTGTGCTGCTCAATATTTACTATGAGTAATATTTAATACATTACTATGCTACTCAATGAAGAATAAATTGAACAAACCCTGTGTTGCAGTGTCTGCCTCTGCACAGGGAAAGGAATTAGGAGATGAGTGAAAGGAAACCCCCCTCTGGCATGAGGACAAGCACATCCTTATGTCCCAATCCTTTTCCTATACTGCATCTTGAAAATTTATTGGGAAAAGACTCTGACTCTGTGCTCTGGATTTCATTGTCCAAATATTAGTAGAGAATGAGAAAGAAATGATGAGTGACTGAAGCTGTTTGATGACATCTTTCATACTTTTCCTACAGAATGTAAAGGCAGGAGAAAGGAAGGAGGAAAACTGATAACTCAGAGAGTCACAATTTGCTGTAAGAAATTCACTGTATTTAAACACAAACCTATACCTAAACAAACCTAAAATTACTGTCTTGTATAAAAGTGTTCTATCTTTTTTATTTGAGAGCAAATTCTTTCTGATTTTCAAAGAAATATTCTTTGAGAACTATTCTTTGCCTTTGGAAAACTGTTCTTAAATGATACCCTTCCATTGTAATCCTTTTACAACTTCCAGGCTCTTTGAAATAATGATTGCCTCCTCACACACATTCTGTGAGGAGCACAATAACTGATGTATCCATTTCAAAACATGCTGGGAAAGAAAACAGTATCAATTTTAAATGAAAACTTGGGAAACAGCATCTCAGGAACCATGAAAGTACTGCTGGTGTAACAGCTGTGGTCTCCGGGCTCAAGGGCTGCCCCTTGCCATGAGGTTTCTGCCGTGGTCTGCTGGCACTGAGAGTTATTTCTGGGAGATGCCATTCATTAGCCATTCCACGAGACATTCCAGTTCAGCAAGCCAGGAAAACCCAAGCCACGAGCACGTTGCAGCCCGAGATTCTCAGGAGCTTTAGCAAGAGCAAGTGCTGGTGCTATGCCTGGACTGGGGCAACCACTGGCATCAATGCAGGCTGGGGGATGAGCAGAGGGAGCAGCTCTGGGACAAAGGCCCGGGGTGCTGAGGGTGAGAGCTGCCCAAGCCCCAACCCCCCTATGCTGGGCTGATCCCCCAGCGGGGCAGCAGCGGAGGGGCAATTCTGCCTGCTCAGGTGAGACCCTACCTGCAGAGCTGCCTCCAGCCCTGGGGCCCAGCACATCCTCTGCAGAGTCCAGAGGAGGCCATGGGGATGGTTTGAGGGACTGAGCACCGGTCCCATGAGGAAAGGCTGAGAGAGTTGCGATCGGCCAGCACGGAAAATAAAAAAGCTTTGTGGCGACCTCATAGCGGCGTTCCAGTGCCTGGAGGGGGCTACAAAAAGGATGGAGAGAGACTGTTTAAAAGTGCCTGGAGGGACAGGACAAGGGGGAATGGCTTCTAGTGACTTCCGACATGGGCGTGAGCCCTGGGGACCGCGGCAGGATGAGCGGCGTGCGCTGGCACGGGCACCGAGAGCGGGGAAAGGCTGGGCTGCAGGACACAGCGGGAGCCGGTCCTGCCGGTGCGGCCTTTGCCAACGGGATTTAAACAACGGGGCCGGTGCGGGACGGGGACACCGGGCCGGGCGGGGCTCCGTGCGGGGAGCCGCGGGACCAGCACCGCGCTCACGGCCCCTGCCCAGAGCGCCGCCCTCGGCACGGCCCCAGCTCCATGCCCAGGGGTTGCGGGCGGAGCCGGGAGGTGCATCCCGGCCCCTCGGTCCCGCCCCC
>VWYP01009946.1:181672-208432 GCA_013400435.1 Pycnonotus jocosus | reverse complement strand
CCCGCATCCCCCGGAACCCTGCATGCCGCCGGCACCCCGCATCCCCAGCACTCCACATCCCCAGCACCCCGCATTCCCCCGACACCCTACAGCCACCTTCTCCCAGCCTGCCCTGGCCGGGGCTGCTTGCTGCAGCTCTGGGCAGCTCCCGGAGCCGCTGTCCTTGTCACCTGCATCCCGCGGAGCCCAGGGCTTCAGTCCTCGCAGATTGGCAAACTCTTTGTGCTCCTGCTTTTACTTCCTGTGTCCTGCTCCCATGGGAGTGAGATGTCCAGCATTCTCCACGCTCGCAGCAGTACTTTTTCAGCTTGGGATTCTTCCCCATAAGTTTTTGTTCCAGGGGTTGGGACCTTCAGGGAAACAAGGACATTCAGAGCCAGACAGTCAGAGCTTGGGGGCAACAGGGACGTGGAAGGATGGGGAGCAAAGCCTGACCTCCCTTGCTCTGTGTCCTTCACCTCTGGGGAGACCCAAACCCTTCTGGCCAGGTTTGTGACAGGTCTGGGGACATCTTGTTGTGCTCCTGGGAGTGGGACCTGGGAGATGCATCTAAGGATCAGGAAAAGTTTCTCTCTCTCTCCTGAGGTGTCATAAACCACCTGCTGGTCTTAGGGCAGCCAGCATGGCCTGGCTGTGTCCCCATGAGCCCGTGGGCCAGGGCTGCCCCTAAGCATTGTCCCTGCTCTGGCCATGCTCCTCACAGAACCCAACTGTCACCTCAGCTGGGCAGGGCTTGCAAGCCCTGGGCAGGAGGCATTCCCCTCTTATTGGAAATCTGTGGTCTAGTGATCAGTAAGGCAGTTATAAAATCCCCAGTACTGCTTTTGGGGGTCAGATACAGATGTGTTAAGCTTCCATATTTCTGCAAACCACTGACTAAAATGTTCCCTGCTCAGACTGCAAGGAGAACTTTTCCCATAGCCTGACTTTCATGGCTGTGGGTTGGGAGCACAGATGCCTTCCCTGATATTTAAACACAAGGGAAAAAGCCTTTCTGTACAATCTAAGTGGTGGCTAAGTGAGTGAGCAAGGGGAGGAGGGAGTGGGAATTGCAAGGAGGTGTCAGCAAAGCTGTGTTTAGCATTGTCAGTGGGGCTTTGTTCCAGCTGCCCCTGGATCTGGGGTGTTTGCCCTGTGCTTTGCCCAGGGACTCGCTCCCGCCATGGGCTCTCTGTCCCCGGCCTCCCAGCAGAGCCCCTGCCCCTCATTCCCACCAAGGACAAAGAACTTTTCTGGGCATGAAGCTTTGCAGTGTGTCATGTAATGCACAAATAGGCTAAATCTTGGGAATTCAGCAATTTGCAGTCATGGAGGTGTGTGGTGCCATGTGCAGTGTTGGGGTTAATTAATGGCTGTGCTGTCCCTGCTGGCTGTGGTCCTGTTGCGAGGTGCTGGCTGAAGTCTGAAGAAAAGCCATTCTCGAGGGGCTCATGTGTCTATGTGAGATCTGAGGAGAGCAGATCGGGGTGAAATGAGCCCTCAGGGCAGCTCAGAGTTCAGATGGAGCTGGAGTAACAAAAAATAAACAAATACAACAGCAATTTGAGGGGCATTGACGGATAGGGAGGGACAAGGGCAATCAAGGAAAAGTCATTGGAAATATCGTTCAAGTGAAATATTAAATCAGATTAATTCTTGGTGTATTCTGTGGAGGCCACAGTCCTCATGACTAGCATGGAATGGGTTTCCTGTGATTTGGGAATAGCATGCAGGAGCACATGGCTGGGGATCTGCCCACCGTGTCCCCATGTCCCCAGTTCTGTGTGGTGCCCTTTCTGGTGGGGCTGGCATTCCCTGGTGCCTGCAGTTTTTATCTCCTGAAGTAGTGTTGGGACAGCCCAAGAGCAGCTCAGCTCCTCTGCAGGAGAGAAGACAACTGTCAGTGTCGTCTTTCCCTCTCCCACTGCTCCTCAGGAATTCGATGGCTTTTGGTGACAGTTATGGAGAATTAGAAGTGCTCCAATGTGTGGGAACAGCTGTCTCTGAGCACTGCCAGGCACTGAGGTGTGACAGTGTGACATGTGTGAGTGTTGATGTGTTCATTTACATCTCAGGTGGCGTTCAGGGCTCCCCCAGTACCTGGGAGTCCTGAGGAGATGCAGGCACTGAATGATGTTCAGAATTTCGTGGCTT
The DNA here is from genome assembly GCA_013400435.1 of Pycnonotus jocosus. Taxonomy (NCBI): domain Eukaryota; kingdom Metazoa; phylum Chordata; class Aves; order Passeriformes; family Pycnonotidae; genus Pycnonotus; species Pycnonotus jocosus. Next base: position 206,299 of record VWYP01009946.1, on the reverse strand, counting down.
GCTGGTTTGCCTGTGCCCATGAATCCTTACAGGCTGAGGGTTAGCCCTGCTGTGTAACTTAATTAAATTAAATGAAGCTGCAATGTAATGTCTTTATAGCTTTGCTGATGTTTCTGGAAGCTGATAAATTTCATTTGTTATTCTAGAAAATACCCGTGGTTCTAGTGGCTCCAGCAAAGAGCTGGTGGGCTCCTAAGGCTGATGCTGCCTGAGTGACTTTGAAGGTAACCTGCAAAGGGCTGTCCCAACACAGAGTTACCTCATTGTCCAAGGTTTGCATTTGGCTACAGCTGAGCTATCTGAAGATACAGGTGACATTTTGTATTTCTGTGGGTAATCTGTGCATTGGAGCACTGGGGAAAGTGCCCAGAGTAGCTCTGAAGCAGAGTGGGGAGGGCAGGAGTGAGGCTGTGGAAGCACTGCAGGTACTGGGCTGTTACTTTGGGTCTCCCATTCTGGCCTGAGCTGTCTTTGCTCAGGAAAAATATTTATTTCTTCTTTTCTTTATTTCTCCTGACCATAACCCCCTCCTACTCTCTGATAAAGGAAATGCACAACTCAACAGAAGTTGCCATCAGTGCTTAAAATACCGGGGTGTGATTGGTGTCCTGGGATTTTAGAGGGATCACATGGTGGCACAAGGCCATCACAGGAGTATTTCAGATATCCAGAGTGGGGGAAGAAAGCAAAGGAACAGGGAAAGTTTGTAGAAACTGGGAAGAAACTTAGATTGAGAACAACCTGTTGGAGTGCTTAGGAACCCAAGAGCCAAGACACTTCCCAGCGTCAGCAGTGAAGATCATTGGTGTGCAGGTGGGACAGTCAGCAGGAAGCACACACTGGCTCCTTGCAGAATTCCTGCAAGGAGCAAAATTCCACAATTTTTAATTGTGGTGTCTGATAAAGGTCAGAAAGGTGGGCTGGGCAAGGTTTGGGCTAAAGCTCAGCTTCCTCCTCTGAGCAGGCAGCTCTTGTGAGGATTAGGAGAAACATTCGTGGGTGAGGGTGAATCTCCTCTGGGCCCTGGTGCTGGCTGGACACCCTTTCCCACACAGCTCAGTGTCTTTGTTCACTGTCAGAGGGACAGGTGAGACACATCCTGTGTGAGAGATGTGGCACATTTGGGAAACAAATGTCACAGAACCCAGGGGAAAGTGATGTACTGCACATTGGCTTAGTGTGTACTGGTTCCCAGCCTTAATGGGAACTGGCAGGCAAGAGCAGCCAGCAGGGAACACAGCAAATGATACACATTGTGTTTGGATTGTTTGCACTGCTGGAAAACGTGCTTCATGCTTCACAGAAACTAGGGCCAGAGCTTGGTCCCAGATAATTTCCACTCTAGAGGCTCAATGGTGCATATGGTAAGCACATGAATAATTCATACACATGCAAACAGGCCCCATGATTTCACATTCAAGCCTGATTCTAGATTTGTTCAGAACTTTGAACTGGCATGGATTAGTGGCTGTTCCAGCACAGAAGAGGCTTGGCAGGACCTTCAGCACAGGATGAAACAATCTCCTCTCCTGACAGTGCTGGTTGTATCTCCTAGGGGCTGGGAGCTTCCTGCCATCCCTGCTGGGGTGGGCTGGCCAGGGGCTCTGACAGTGTCCAGAGCTCAGTGCCTCGGGTGCCTGACCTTGGCATGCTCTGTTTCCTTTCATACACTGCTTCTCCTGTAACCTGTGCCAAGGATTTTGGGGTACAGGCTGTGGCTGTGAGCTCAGCAGAAAGCTCTGAGCTCACCAAAAAGTGCAGAGAGTTTCTGTTCAAAGCGTGAGCTCGTGCTGTGGCAGGAGGTGTGGGCAGTGGTTTGGGGTGTGCCTTGGGGTGTCAGTGTGCCCAGCTCACCCCTCCAGCAGGCACTGCCTATCAGATCATCCTGGGGTTCCTGGGGTAACTGGGAAGTGCCAAGGTTTGGGTACAGCTGGACACACAGCACAGGAGCAGCTCTGGCTGCAGCTGGAGGGCACAGACACAGCACAGGAGCAGCTCTGGCTGCAGCTGGAGGGCACAGACACAGCACAGGAGCAGCTCTGGCTGCAGCTGGAGGGCACAGACACAGCACAGGAGCAGCTCTGGCTGCAGCTGGAGGACACAGAGGTGCTCCTGTCGGGGTGCTGGCACTGTCACTGTGTGGTGTTGCTCGAACATCCTGGCTGGCCCCTGCTCTCCATCCTGTGCCTGCAGCTCCCACAGGAGCCGTGCGGCAGCTGCTTGGGCAGTTCCTGCTCCAGCACCAACCCGGGGCTTTGCCCTGGTCTCTCGGGGGTGCCCTGAAAAGCAGTGAGAGCCCAGGAGCTGTGTGGCCACTCTGGTGCAGTGTGGGGCACGGGCAGTGGCTGCTGCTCTGCTCCACTGGGTTTTATTCTGTGTTAAATGCCACAGCAGGAGCGTCAAGCAGGTGTCAAAACAAGCACAGCTGCAGCGAGGCAAACTTAGGGATTGATTAATGAATAGTTTCAGCCTGTTGTGTGTTTCTCTACATGGCTTTCTGATGTAAAGATCAATCTGTGAATTTATTTAAAAAATAGCAGGTTTCTTTTAACTAGAACAAATTGCTTCTGTTTATCAAAAGGCTGAGCAACATCAACAAACAATTCAGTCTCTGTTGCCCCTCAGCACTACTTGGGAAATCATTTTAGTTAGTGCTTCTTCTGGCCTTGGTTTGGATTTTTCCATGCTCTTAGCTTGGCATCTCCAAAGGCACCCCTGCCTCCCCTGCTGCTCTCTCCAGGGGCCACTCTCCTGCTGCTGCTCTCCGTGCTGCACTGGGGTTTTTCCACTGCCAGCTCTTCTCCTGCCAAGGCTGCCCAGGTTATTCCCTGTGGTTTGCTCTGCAGGATGCCCCAGGGAGGATGCGTGCCCAGGGGTCAATGATGGTGCTGGGGACACTGAGCTAACACAGCCCCAGGGACGTGCTCAGCCCCACGAGCCATCTGTGCTGGGGCAGCAGCACCCAGGGGTGCTGTGCAGGGTGAAAGGGGGCTCCCCAAGGACCAGCTTTGCCCCGTGCAGCCCCCCATGGAGGGGAAGGCAATGCCCCTGCTCCATGTGCTGCTGCAGGACCTGGCTTCCCTCCCCCTGTGGCTGCTCCTCTGTCAGATGTTCTTTCTTTCCAGAGCCAGTTGCACATCACTGTGCTCCAGAGAATTTCTGATCACAGAAGTAGGATATCTGCTTTCCCCAGAGAATTTGAACTTGGTGAATAATTCTGTTTGACATCTGCTGTGAATTTGGGTCTGCTCTCTTCTTCTGGAGTTGAAATGAATCTTGAGTGGTTTTGGCCCCCCATCCTGCAGGTGCCAGGTGGCTCAGCCCAGTCCCTGTGATGCTCGGGTTCTTGGGTGCATCAGTGAGGTCTGACCATGGAGCCAATCTGTTCTGGCACCTCCAAAAGAAAGAACAGGCTTCTTGCTGGCTACAGGGAGCACTAAAGGGGATCACTGCTCCTACCTGAGGTCAAGCAAAACATCTTCACGTTTTCATCACTCTCTTGTTTTTTCCTTCCCAGATTTACTGTCATTGCCAGCATGTGTGAGTGATACCCTCTCATTCACACTCTGTTGCTCCTAATTTCTCTATCTCTGCCAAAAGGAGCCTATTCCATTCCCAGAACTGTGGGAAATGCCTGCCCAGCTCAATGTGAGGCAGAACACAGACCTGCATGTGGGGACACCAGGGACACCAAACCCCTCCTGGTGCTGCCTCGGTGTCGGTGCTGGCCAGCCTTGGACCCGGTGGCTCCTGGAGCTGGCACTGGTGCTCAGCCTGCTGGGGACAGCTGGGTTCCCTTCTGAGCCCCTGCTGAGCTGCTGCCCCTGTGTCTGCCCTCCTCAGCTGAGTTTGTGACAGGAGTTTGAGGCCAGTGAAGAAGCAGCATTTCCACAGCCCTCTAACTGCTGCAGCAGCAGCTCTGCCCAGCAGCACATCCACTGAGCCCAGCCAAAGGTATTTTGGGAGCGTGTCTGCTGCTCACGAGCCTCTGGGACAAAGATAGGAGCATGTGCCTGAAATAGCACCCTGGAGCCTGCACACCCCACCAGTGGCTGCTCTCGAGAGGGAAATCCAGAGTTTGTTTTCAAGTCATCATCACTGTGTTGACAAGGCTGTCGTGAGGAAAGCGGTCTGAGCTGGGAAAGTCTGAATTAACTCCAAGTACACACACAGTGCACACTGCTCACCGCCCAGTGTGGGCACAGAGAGGACTCTGCCTTTTGAAGCAGGTATTTCACCCAGAATCACAGCATCAGCTAGGCTGGAAAAGCTCTCTGGGATCATCCAGTCCCAGCTGTGCCCATCCCCACCTTGTTCCCATCCCAGAGCACTGAGTGCCACCTCCAGGAATCCCTGGGACACCTCTGGGGATGGGCACTCCAAACCTCCCTGGGCACTTCCAAGGCCTGAGCACCTCTCCCAAGCCATGGAGGAGGTTGTGGGTTCATGTTAAAAACCACAACCCCAAACCAGACATCACCATATTTTCATGGTGCTGATCCATCCAGTTGCCAAGAAATGAGCACAGCTGTGAGTTCAGCTCTTTTTCAGGATCTTTTTTCTATTCTTTTTGCTTTGCTTTTTGGTGCTCCAGTGGTGTGAAATGCTGCAGCAAAGACCATCCTTCAGTGCTGTAATTGCAGTGTGTGCAGCAGTGCTGCAGTGCTAGAAAACAAGAAAATGGCATTTCCAAATGCAATGTCTCTTCTGTTGCCTCTCCTGCAGCACAAATGCAACATGGCTGGTGCACAATTTGACTTTTTGGTGTATTTTCCCAGTGTTCTGGTAGCTGTCACTAGCCCCAGTGACACAGCAGGAGGAACAAGATGGTCTTTCACGACCCACAATGAATTTGCTGGTGTGGCAAGTAATAAAAGCCTCTTTTGATGGAAAATCAGAAGCAACTGATTGTAGAAAATATTCTTGGGCTTTCTGTGTTACAAAAAGTTGCTGTTCCAGGGCTGCTACATATTGTAGGAAACTCCAATACTTCTGGATTGATTTGGGAGAAGCAATGATGATCAGTAGACATAAAATAAATGACTGAATATGTCATATCAAATAGAATGAGGGAAGTTGTTCCTCAAAAGACCTGTGTTTGTCTCAGACTTCTTAAACCCTCTCGTGTAATTTTAAAAAAAGGGAATGCTGAATTCTGTTTTGTTTTCAATGGATTTAAAGTTCTCACTTAAAAATGCTTGTGTGTGATCCATCACTCACTGGTTGCTGCTGTGAGCCCAGCAGTTTTGTCACAGCACCTTGCTGTTTGTTGCTGCATAGAACACAAAGTTAAACCAGATGTGGGCGGCTCCTTCTCCTCTCTGCCTTGAGCAGCTTTTGTGGCTCTCCTTGGGTGCACAGAAAAAACCCAGCAGGTCTGAGGGCTTCCATTACCTGTGGTGACTGGATTTAATGTGGCTCTTTCTTGGAAAAATGTTCTTAATTATTAAAATCGCTGTTTTTTCTATTAATTAATGTTTTAAATCTTCCAAATACTGTGTCAGGGCCTTCCTAGGTGCTGTGGTACTGAAATTAGCCATAATCTGTCTACTTTGAATGTCCTTGTGAGCTGTTTCCTGATCTTTTAATACAAAGCCTTGTTGTTTTCCCTTTTCCCAGGTGGCTCCTCTGCAGGACGCAGTTCTGTGGTTGCAGGAGGGTGGGATATTGTTACAGCATGAAAAAGTGCATTGGATTTCACGTTAGCAGCTGGTTCATCTTGAGGATGGCCTGTGCTGCTCGTTACATTCTGTATTTCCATAGCTCCAGGAAGGGCTGGTCGTGTCCCCTGTGCTGTGGGGGTGAGGGCAGGGTCCCCTCTGCCACCACAGCCCTGGCACCGGGGGACAGGGCTGAGCTGTCCCCTAGAGAGCTCCAGCACATCTGTGCCCATCTGTGCACAGCTACTGCCTCGATTTGCTCTCATTTTCCCTGAGCAGACTGCAGCCCTCCTTAACCCTCTGTGTCCCTCCTGCTCCAGGTGAGATCCCTGGGCCATCCCAGCCCCATTTCCTGTGTGGTCCTGCCGGCACCTGCCACAGGGAGCCAGCTGGGCAGGAACATCTCCTGCTCTGCTTGGTGTGACAAAGTGTGAGTGTCCCCATTGCTCCCTGAGCCCGTCAGCCCGGGCGTGCTAACACAGCCTGACAACTCAAAAACACCCAGCTGGAGAATCTGTACTGCAGTCTCGGGGCACTCTCTGCCACAGGTTGGCTGGAGCTATATAAAGAAATAGTCTGTTGTTTCTAAATTTACCTCGTTAATGTCACAGAGCAGAAAGAACAATGGCAACCCTAACTGGGCATTTCAGGCAGGGAGGGGTGTAGGAGGGGAGTGGTGGCTGTGCCCAGCTGGGTGCTCTGGTGCTCCTCTCTCTGCTTCAGTACCCCAGGATGCTGGGTCACCTCTGGGTGCCTGTCTGCACCCCAGACACTCTGCTCTGGGTGCCTGTCGGCACCCCAGACACCCCTGGGTGCCTGTCTGCACCTCAGACACCCCTGGGTGCCTGGCAGCCCGCTCAGGCTTGGGGTGAACCCCAACATTGTCAGGGTTTTTAAAGGAACAGGAAGGTGAGTGAGGTGCTGCTGGGATGGCAGTGGGGCATGAGATGTGGCTCTTGCACAGGCAGCAGGAGCAGAGCTGTGTGCCAAGGGGGAGCTGAAAGCCCTGCCCAGGTTTCAGGGAAGCCACCCTCAGGTTTCATTAGCACAGAAATAGTTGCCAGTCTCCTTGGCCTTGGCAGAATCTGGGTATGGGCATCATTCTGCCTGGAGCTGTGGGTGTGTGAGCAGTGCTCAGGTTGTCTGACCAGAGAGCCTCCTCTCTGCCACCAGCCACAGCCTTCTCACTGGCTGGGGAAAGGTCAGATCTGGACCTGCAGGCAGGAATAATCATGAAACACAGGAAACTATGGCGCCACCATTACGGACATATTTGCAAAAGAAGTAAATCTTCTCTTTAGGATAGGGATGTACCAGGGATGTGCCTTTCTGTCCCTCTGGTGCCCCCAGCTTGTCTCACGCTGGTGTTCCTCACGAGGATCTGCTCTGAGGAGTGTGGCTGGGGCTGTTCTGACAGACCCAAGATCAGATTTCCCATGTGTGACCTGAGTGGCAGCTCCATTCCCCACAGTTGTTTTGAAACCTTTCAGTGAAGCCCCACTGCTTGCAAGCTCTTTGTGTCTCAACACGATGCAAATGCAGCTCCAGGTTTCTGCAAAGTAGGTCTCTGCAGGCAGCAGAGTTTGTTGGTGTTGGGCTCGAGTAGAGCTGTGCAGCATTGTCAGGGCCATGTCCTATATACCTGAATTCCTTCCTGCAGGTACTTCCAGGGGGATGTTTTGTCCCTCAGGATGTGCTACAGCTCTGCCTGCAGGTGAGCTCTCAGCTGTTTGTTGGCTCTGAGCACACAGAGGTGTTTGCCCAGCCGATCCCAGCACAGCCCAGCAATGGTGCTGATGCTCTTGCTTAGGCTGTGTTGGTTTGTCCTTGGTCATGAGTGTCCCTTTGGGTCACCAAGTCCTCTCTTTAGGCATGTGAATGTCAAGATGTTACAGGTGCTGATTTGGGTAGTGGAGGTGACCCATTTGTCTGTGTAGGGACCCCCAACTGCTCTGGACTGGGAGCCCCCAGCCTCTGCTGTGTGCCCACGGTGGACTTGTGCCCCCCACATCTGGCACCAGGAGCATGTGGGGTGTCCTGGTGGGCACCCCTGCAGTTGGTGTGCTGGGCCATGGACTGGGGGGAGAGACAGAGGGAATGGGAAAATGGAACCTGATTCTTCTGTCTTTGAGGGACACTAGTGAGGGCACAGGGTGCTTGTTGGGTTGGTCTGGTTACCATTTCTGTGTGAGCCCTCTGGCTCTGCCCCATGGCTCTGCCATGCCCCATGGAGCTCAGGCTGTGCCAGAGGCAGCTGCTCCCATGCCTGGCCATCGTCCCTGGTCACTCAGCCTGCCACCCTCTGCCTCCTTCTGTCCTCCACATCTACCCCACAGCTCTTGCATTTTTCCATTTCCACTGCAAATCTATATCAGCAAATGAGCAAAATAAACGTTGCTTGTTTGTTTTGACAATTACAGTAGAGATTTAATTACACTCCTTCCTCGTATAGTGCTGAATGTCATGTGGTGTGTTAGGCGTAAACAAAGATGTTCTGCTAATGTGAGCTATGGTTATTAAAGGCACACTGTCAGCCTGCAGCCCCATCCCTGGAGCTGCTGTCAGCTGGAGCCCAGCTCCCAGCATCTGTATCCTCAGCTCCCTGTGCTGTGGGAGAGGAAGAGGCAGATGCTGAGCAGAGATGTCACTGAGAGTGACTGAGTGAGCTGCGGGGAAGTGAGCAAGGAAACAGAAATATAAGAAAAGAGAGAGAACCACGTCTGTGTTTACAATGATTTTGAGGCAGCAGCTGCAGGTATCATAGCAGGAATACAATATTTCAGTCTCTGAGTAAGTTCTCTGTTCAAAACAGTGGGGATCCTCAATTGCCATCATGAAAAGGACCCGATTTTCCTGCTCATCACTTATTGCCTTTGAAGAATCTGTCTTAAAGCCTGAGCCTATTGTGTTGTGTGAAAGCAGCTGTAGCATTGTCTGGCAACGGTAAATTGGCAATGACTTTGCATTTCATAATTAGTTAACAAGGAATCGTTTACAATGAGCACGTCTCTCAAACCCCATTGAAATGTGCAGCACGCGTTTGACGTTATTAATTAAAAATCAGAACTTCAAATGCTCTCTGGCAACAGCTCCTATTTCCCCTCACTCCATGGGGCCATTGACAGGGACCAGGCTGGATTAAGGCAAAGATTTGAGATTCTTTCTGAAAAAAGGACTTTGGGACTCCAGGGTTATTCAGGAGGGCATGAGAGCCCATTGCCTGTGTTTCAGATCCCTCCAACCCTTATCCTCAAGCTCCTGAGCAGGGCTCTGTGAGCTCCCCCTGCTCCCAGAGAAGGTCAGTCTCTCAATTACATCTTGTCAGAAAACCTCTCAAAGAGGCAATTCGAGGGAGAAATTATTTCTAGAGATTCTTGTCAAATTATAAAGAGCTTTTAATTAAATGAGTGTCCATTACTTAATGGCAATTATGGAGAGAAAATCCTTATTTCTGAAAGAGGCAAAGATCCAGTTTCCTGAGGAAAATTTACTTTTAAAAATAATGTGATAAGAATGGCTTATTCTGCTCTGGGACTGAAGGCTGAAAGAAATGAATGTGCATCCTTGGAGGGGTTTAATTGGGAAAGGGAATACCCTGGTGGTATTTCTATGTGCTGTGGGAGCAGCCCTGCTGCAGAGCCAGCCCTCTCAGCTTCTCTCTGCCCTGGCACAGAGCTGAAGGGCTCATCAGTGCTTTTGGGGTGCCCACACCCCACTGGGTTTGTGGTTCTTCCCCTGCCATTCAGAGCATTTCCCAACATTTTCCAGTCAGCCTTGGAGCGAGCTGTGTCCCCAGAGGGGTGTGAGGAGGGCAGTGCTGGGAGGCTGCAGAGCCCAGCTGGGGAAACTTTGGGGGTTTGAGCCCTGCTGGCCACCCCATGGCCCATCTCAGCCCCATTATCCCTGTCTCACTGCAGAGCTTGGTGTGGCAGTGAGTAAGAAAACACAGCCCAGCCTTGCTGGTTCAGAACCAGGGGAGTGTTTTTGAGATTTGCCTTACGTCTTTTGGGTATTTTTATCGTCTGCCTCATTCCAACGGTCTCAACTGAGTCATCTCATCCCTAGTTTAGATTTATGCTCCCTTTACGCCCACTCCAGCAGGACCCAGATCCTCCTGGCACAGCCTGCTGCTGGCCTCGCTGGAGTCATGGAAGTCTGGCATTAAATTATGTGGGCACTAGGTCAGGGAGTTATGAACGTTGATACATTTTATTTAGCAGCCTTCTGGATTTAATGAGTGTCCACAATACAGTAATTCATAATTTATCATAAATGAAGACAATAGATTAGGTTGCGGTTTAATTATTGCTTATTTTTGTAGCTGTTGTGGGGTTTGTGTAGCAAACTACAGAGGAAAAGCAACCTCCCCTAAATTCCAGCCCTTGCTTTGTGCGGGAGTAGGGGAGTAGCTGTACCCCTTCCAGTGGCACTGCTCATGGGATGAAATGACAGGACTCTTGGCTGAGCAGGAACCTTGTCTGGTTTTGAAACTCCAGTAATCATTACTCCAATGCCTTGGTTACAGAGAATCAGGGATTTACTGACACATTTTTTTGTGCTTGCATTGGCTGGCAGTCTGTGACAGGGAGAGAGGAAATGGCTTCAAGTTATGCGAGAGGAGGCTCAGGGTGGACAGCAGCAGGAATTTCCCCATGGAAAGGGTGCTCTGGCCTTGGAAGTGCCCAGGGAGGGTTGGAGTGCCCATCCCTGGAGGTGTCCCAGCAATTCCTGAAGGTGGCACTCGGTGCTCTGGGCTGGGGACAGGGTAGGGACGGAGCACAGCTGGGACTCCATGGGCTGGCAGGGCTTTTCCAGCCTCAGTGATTCTGAGATTTTCCTTCCACAGACACCTGGCTTCTGCTTATTTAATGAACAGAACCCCTCCAAGTGGGACAATGGACAGCTGCTCCTCTCGTTTAATTCCAAATGGTGAATCTTGTATTTATGAGAGAGAGATCCAAATATGGTCCATCTGGTGCAAGTTACTCAGCTGTTCACTTCACAGAGAAGAGAACGTTTCCATGTCTCTCCTAGGATGTTCACATGAAGAGCTGAGTCTTTTAAAGCTATTTAATGTTTCACTTTGCTGAGGGGTTGTGTACACGTCAGAAATTCCACTAAATCTGGCACTTTGTGTTCCCAAAGCAGCAGGGCTGCCCAGGTGGGTCAGGTTGAGGGTGCAGCCCAGGCTCTCACAGCTCTGTGTGGCTCTCTCAGCTCTCTCTGAGCTGTGTGTGGCTCAGGTGACCTCTCTGTCCCACCTGCCCGGGACCAGCCTCTCTGGTGGGAGCACTGGTTCAAAGCCTCATTCCAGTCACCTGCTGCAGTGTGAAGGTGCCAGATGGGTTGAAATTGGGTAAAATCAGGCAGAGCCATGGTGTTGTGAGGGCTCAGGGCAGCTGTGGGAGGTGAGTGCAGGTTCTGCTCCTGCCTGGGGAGGTGAGGGCTGATCCCAAGGGGTGCTGCAGGAACCACCCTGTTCCCCCAGTGTCTCCTGGGCAGCTCCTCTGGGGTCAGCTGAAGTAGTGCTGGATGCCATGGTTAGAGATGGATGGTGCAAAAAGCCTCAGGAAGTGCAGGAGGAGTGTTTTGCCAGAGATTTTAATTTTGCATTGAGCGTAAGGGGAGTGGAAGGAGTCAGATACAGTCAGGAGAGAGCGGGGAACTGTCCAGAAATAATGTCCTGTCTTTCCCTCTGAAAGCTTTGAGAGTCCCTGATTGATTTCAGGGGAAGCAGCACTGGAGACTGAGAGGAAGGAAAGCTGAAGAAGATGTGGTAGGTCAGAGATGAGATGGTTTCAAGGATTGGTGATCTGAGAGTTGCTAAGAATAGAGCAGAGCAGAGTGTCAGGCAGTCTGGGGGGATGGATGCTCCTGCAGCTGTGGCATCTCTGGAGATGGCAGCAGATATGAGGGGTTTGGAGGAAACTGGTTAGAGAGCAGCTCTGCAAGAATAGAAGCTGTGCCTGGAGCTGGGGTGTGATCCATAATAAAGCCTTGATGGGGCAGCAGCCTGGAGAGGGACTGCAGGTGGACTCTGTCCAGTGACCTCAGCTTGAAGGTTGGCCTTTGGTCTGGGGCCAGGTGATAGTGCCAGAGGGAGGGAGGCACCTTTTGCCTCATCTCTGTCAGCAGCAAAACAAGCAGTAGCTGGTTTAATAAACAGGAAGGAAGCAGTGGTTGGAGGTTGTGGAAGTCTCCTGATGGCATGGACAGCCAGCTCCATGGGGCAGGCTCCCAGGGCCAGCACCACATGTGGAGCTGTGGGACCTCAGGGTCTCCTCATGGTGGATGTGCCCAGCTGGGTAAACAAAACCCTCTGCAGGTGAATCTGCAACTTAATGCTTGTCCATAAAATATTCATTATTCAATTTTAGAAACTAGTTTTTGCTGAAAATTATTTCTTAAGAATTCTTGATCACCTCAATTAGACAGAAGAACAATTCCAGCACACTCAGAAATGCACTGGGATAAATGGGAATAAAAGCCTTTGGTTTCCTGTGCTGCCTGGCAGTCGGGATGTGCTGCGAGCAGTTGCCATTTCCATAACACACACACGCACACACATTAAATTTTGATTCACATCTCTGACATCTAGAAAATTGCTCCTTAACAAAAGGAACATTATAGACATGCTACAAAATACAGGCTTGGTCTGGCCACATTCTGGATAACTCTACCCTATTCTTTAGAAAATTGGTTTTATTGCTGATAATTGGGCTAAAAGGAAGACTATTTAATCCTGGCCAACCCAACTTTCTGGGACATTAAGTTCTAATAGGCAGATATAAACTGGTCTTAATAGATGAATCTGACATCATCTGGCTGCTTATTAACTATTAAACCTTGTTTCAGTAATTCTCTTGGCAGCTCTGTGTGTGTTGCCATAGTTTCTTTGTTAACAGAGCAAGACATTAATGCATTTTGAGTACTTCTTGCCCAAAAGACATGGAAAAACACCTTATGTTTAATGATGCAAGCTGGCACCTGTTCTGTGCAGTGGCTCTGCAGCTGGTGGCACCTGGGGTGTGGGGTGTGCACCATGGAATGACACCAGGAGCCTCTCTGGTGTCATCTGGGCTTTGCCATCTCGGGCAGGCATCTCCTGATGTAGAGAGCCTTGTAGTGAGCAGTGGCCAGGCCACCAGAGTGGAGATTCCCAGAGCTGTGGGGTGTGTCTGGCTGGGGACACCTGGGGACACTTGGGGACAGTGTCCCCAGGGCTGGACAGGAGGGGGCTCAGCAGGTTCCTGGCTCAGGGACCATCCTCAGTTCCCCCCTGGGAGATGAGCTGGGTCCTTTTCATTCCCTCTCCTTGCTGGCACCTGGCATCCTCGTGAGAGCCCAGAGGGGACTGTGGGCACTGTCACCTCCATGGCCACGCCAGCCGGGGCTGGAGCTGTGTGAGGACTTCCACAGAACATGAATTACATCCAATTGGTTTGTTCTCATCATCTGTGGGATAGATCAAACGGCAGGATTAATCAACTCCTGTCTTTCAGCTGATAGTCCTCAGCTTCAGCCTGAATTTACTGAGGAAAAATCTGTGGGAGATCTGTACAGCAGTGAAAGGCTTTTCTAAATAATTACAGGCTTAAGGGAAGTTGTAGCATTGGATAGTGACAAGTGGTATTTATTCCATATTTTGTTCAATATTGTAAATTACATATTTATTTAAAAAAATAACAGGCATCAGCCGGACCAGCATCTCCTCCTGCACTGGGGATGCAGCAGCAGCTGCCGCTGGACTCCCCAACTCCTGCCAGAGCCAGTGGAGTCAGCCAGCAATTAACACAGCAGTTTTTAAAGGAAAACCAAATGCCTACATGTATGCAAAGTCAACCTTGGTTTTCCTAGAGCTGCTGGGAAGGGCCTTCAGGGGAGAGGTTCCTGTCTGGGGATGATTCAGTGTCAGCACTTGGTTCCGTTTCCCTTGGAGATGCTTTGTAGGAATTCCAAGCAGGTAGCTGAGGCGCCCGTGTTGTTTACAGGAAAAGGCTGAGCTGCTGCTCTGCTGGATGGGGTTGGGGTCTCTCTGCTGTGGATGGGCAGGTGTGGCCACCTCCCAGCAGGGTGGGAAGCTCTCGGAGCAGGGAGGGTGTGCTCTGCTCAGAGCAGAGCTCTGCTGTCCCAGCCCGTTCTGCTCCTGTTGGAATCGTGTCCCTGTGAGGTGCAGCTGGGTGGGGAATGCTCAGCACGGGGAGAGGGGAGGGGGGCACGGCTCCCTCAGCACTCAGAGCCTTGCTGTGATCCAGGCGCTGACAGCCTCCATCCTGCGCTGGGATAAGCACAGCCCGAGGGCTGAAGTTTAAATACTCCTGGAAAACCGGCACACAAAGAGGAAAAGGCAGGAAAAGAGGAATTTTTGGAAATGCAGAACTTCTTCGTTCCTATGGCCCCACGAGTATCATTTGTGCTGGGGTGAGGCTGTGGTAGGACACTGGTTTTAAAGCTGGAAGGGACAAGGCAGGTTGTGCTCTCTCAGCTTTCCCGGGGAGGTGTATCTGTGTGCCTGTCAGACACTGCCTCTCCATCCTTTCCGTGAGCCCCTCCTCTGGCAGCAAATGTACATATTCTCCATTGTATGAAGATATATATATAAATCCATTATAATGGCTTTTTGATATTTCTGGATACTAGTGGGCTAATTTAAGAAACATTCAATCTTTTTCTCTCTGTTTCTTGATCAAAAGGAAGCAGATTTTGAACAATTTTTTCCCCAAGAGGTAGAAAAGTAGTATTTGCCTTTAGGGAATAAAAAAGAGAACACTTTCTGTTCATTAAATCTAACTGGAAAGTGCTTGAGATGTCAAGTGTGAAAACAGAGGGTGAGAGAAGGGAAAGGTTTTGATTTCATTCAATTGATTCTACAGTTTATCGGGAATTTGTTAAATTTGGTATTTCTCACTGCTGTTCACAGTGAGATGCATGACAAAAGATGTGACCCAGCTGTAGGGAAAACAGATGGAGTAGAGGAGATGGGGGAGAGATTTAGGGCAGTGTCACAGGCAGGTGAGAGGATGGGATAGCCCATCCTTTGTGTTGTCCCCACCTGCTTATTGAGACTGCCTCCTCCTTTATTTTTATTTTCTTTATTTATTTTTTTCCTGAGTTGCACTAGTTCGAGCAAAGGCAGGGCTTCATTGGCTTCATTTTGAGTATTTCAAAGTTATATTTATGACGTTTCATAGGAGTTTATCCCTTTGTCTGTTTACTTGGGTTCTTTTGGCATCAGTTAGATGCTGGGTTTGAGATTTTATTCCTATTTTTGGGAGTGAGTCATGGTGTGGCTTCACTGTGCACTCTCCTGGCAGGCAGAGTTCCTGCCTCGGTGCCCAGGCTGGAGAGGCTGCTGGGTGATGAGGAGACCCTGTGAGGTGCCAGCGGTGCTGTGTTTGATCGCTCTGGTTCGCTGATACCGAGGAGGGGACAGCGAGTGCCAGAGCGGGACCCAGCCCCCGGCACAGTCCCGAGCTGTAAGGGCTGCCCTGGCTCTGTGGAAATCGGTAAATTCCCGTGTGCAGCTTGTGCTGTGCAGCCGCCACACAGGGACACTGCCATGTGAGGAGCTGCTGTGAATCCAGCGCATCAGCAGCCGCGTAATCCGCAGGATAAATCGGTGACACGTACCCAGATGGGGCCCAGATGACACCGTCTGCTCGCCTGTCACCGGCACACTGAGCATGGCTATTCCTAATGCACCTTCATCCCGGCTGCCCGTGGCCTGGGAGGAGGCTCCCGGTGGCTTTCTGACGGTGCCCTGCAGTGCCGGGACCGGGAACAGGGAACGGGGCTCGGCCGTATGGGAGCCCCTCTGCCCGGGATGTGATGGGCGGTGGCAGCGCTCCTGCCCGGACATGGGCACGGGGATCCGGGCACCTGCTCCCTCACACGGCCGTGCCACACTTGGGCATGGGCACGGTGATCCTGGGAATCCCCTCCCTCACACGGCCGTGCTACACCTGGACATGGGCACGGTGATCCCGGGAATCTCCTCCCTCACACGGCCGTGCTACACCTGCACAAGGTGATCCCGGGAATCTCCTCCCTCACACAGCTGTGCTACACCTGGGCATGGACACGGTGATCCCGGGAATCTCCTCCCTCACATGGCTGTGCTACACCTGCACAAGGTGATCCATGGGCTGGCTGAGGAGCAGCACAGGAGTCTGCTGCTGCTGCTGCTTTTCTGCCCGTGTGCAGGGATCCAGATGGGTGCACAGCTGCTGGGGCTGTCCCCTGAGTTTGGAGTTGCCCTTTAATCAGCAGTATCTTGATAGCAATTTAATGGTTTGAAGTATTTCTTTTTGCAGACTCGTAAGGCAGCTCAGCAGTTTCTCTGAGCAGGATTCCCTGATGCTGTTCCACACAGGCACTGTTGGTTCTGCAGTCTCAGAGCCCAGAGTTTGACAGATAGCTCCAGCACCTCTTGGGCACACACAGATCCTGCCTTGCTGTTCTCAGTGGCTGCAGCCTTGCAGGTGTTTGTGCTCAGAGGTGTCTGCTGCTGCTTGCAGGAGCACAGTGTGCTCTGCAGTGCTGCCTGCCAGGGCATGGCCACCGTGTGCCACTGTCTGCTCCTGGTCCGTGTGCCTGGGTGGGACACACCATCAGGGCATGGGCACAGGGTGCCCAGAGCCCTCCCAGCCCTGCCTGCCCCAGAGTGCTGCTGGGCCTGCTCCCTTGCATCTGCTGCCCGCGGCAGAAAGGTCACACACGGTCTGGGAGTGGCCACAGAAATACTGCAGGGGGTGGCAACATCAGTATGGAGACTTTATACTGGATATCAGGGAAAATTTCTCCATGGAAAGGGCTGTCCAGCCCTGCCACAGGCTGCTCAGGGCAGTGCTGGAGTCTCATCCCTGGCAGGATTTAAAAACCATGTGGGTGTGGCAGTTGGGGACATGGGTTAGTGGCGACCTTGGAGCTGTGATTGGACTCGATGGTCTCAGGGGGCTTTTCCAATCTTATCACTTCTGTGGTTCTGTGGGCAGCACTTTTCTGAGCATTTTTCCTTTCTCCCATCAAACACTGTTGGGTTTTGCAGACTCACAGGAGTGAGCTGTCTCGCAGAGCCTGGGTGCACAGCGTGGCTTCTGGAACATTTTGTTTTCAGTTTAGACAACACTGGGAAAGTTGCACTTGGCCCCCCAGGAGTCCTAATTAGCTCCATCAGAGAATATACAGAGGAATCATTAAATGAGTGTGGCTGGGTTTAGCTAAGGAGGAAGGAACATCAAGAGCCACCTGACTGCTCGTAATTAAGTTTAAAGCATGAAGAGTTAATCCTGCTGTGGATTAGAATTTGTGCCATTTGAGTGTGAACTTCTCAATACAGGGGTGTTAAAAGTTGGTGGGAATTAGTGTAAGCTGTTATTGAGCCGAACAATCAGAACAGGCTGAATGCTGGAATACGATGGGGAGCAATACTATTATTAGCACTCGTGTTCCTGAGTTGGTAATGATCTCTTCGACCTGCCATGGGAACAAATGATACAGTAATTAATCCACTGCATATGGCAGGGCAGCTGTGTTCTGTGCTCAGCATCCCTCTCTCTTGGCGTGAATCACAAACAAACAGCATCCCAGAGCACAGAGTGGGGCTGGAGGGACCTGGCTTTGCCAGGGACTGGGCCCTGCAGGGCTGGAACCCTGCTGGAGGCTGCTGGGCTGTGTCACTGGGGCTGCCTTTAGGCAGGTTCCTGGTGCTTAACCAGACTGAGCACCCAGCCTCTGCAATGGATTCCCAGAGCCTTACTGGGAGAATCTGTGTCTCATTAAAGGCAGTCAGAAAAACCTCCTGTGGATTCCTGTGGATTGGGCCAAAACACCCCAAGCCCTGCCTCTGCCTTTGTGCATAGAGGACCTCTCCTCACTGTTTTTGCTTTTTCTTTCTCTGGAAGCTGCAGGTGCTGCCCCGTGAGCAGCAGCCTCTCCAGCCTGGGGATGATTCTGTTCCAACATCTTCACACAGTTCCTGAGGGCAACAAGAGCTGCTGTGTGACTCCCGTGGGTGGCACAGCTCGGGACACTTGGCACTGCTGTTCAATGAGCAGCACAGGGAGACAGGCAGTGCCATTCACCCTGGATCAGCGATGGCACCACCACAGAGCACAGGGCTCGTGGCTGTCTGTGTCCTTGGTGACATTGTTGAGGTGCTGTGGTCCCCTCCATCCTCCCTTGCACCTGCCACACTCAGATTCCTTCCCTCCCCTGCCTTCACAATGGCCCTAGTCTTGATTTTCCTCTGTTTCAGCCATTCTAGTGATGGTATTGAACATTCCCAAACCTGGAAATGTCCAAGGCCAGGCTGGATGGGGCTTGGAGCAACCTTGTCTAGTGGAAGGTGACCTGGATTGGAACTGGATGAGCTTTAGAGTCCTTTCCAAGAGAAAACAGTCTGTGATTCTTTGATTCTATTGAAGGTCTCTTGCTTTGTGCTTTGGTTTCATGTGCCACTTTTTTCCTCTGGCTGAACCCCATCCCAGAGGCTGCAGGCACCAGTGTGGTCTCCAAGAAATCCAGGGCTGGCACTGCCTGTGCAGAGTGCAACAGGAGCACAGAGCTTGAACGGGGCCCTTGTCCTGTGGTTCCCAGTGAGGAAAAATTCCTGTGCACCCAACAGAAGCAGCAGCCTGGGCATATCCTGGCTGACAGCATGCTGGGAACAGGCCTGGGCTGATTGTGTTTTGTTTGGGGATGTGTAGAACCAGAAAATTGAAAGTGTCAGCAAGAAGTTAGGTTTTTTTGTTGTTGTTTTGTTGATTTTTTAAAATTATGTCACATTAAAATCTGTTTATTTTGGAGATACTTAGGTAGAGAAAATGAAAAGAAGGAAAACTACAACCTGCTTCCTCTTTCAAGGCAGGTGCAAACCCCGCTTGGACAAGGGCAGTGGTGGCTGGGCTGCAGGCAGGATGGAGTTTTCCCAAGCCAGGGTAGTGGCATTGGAAAACTGGAGTTATTTCCTTTGCAGTTATCATTAAAGCTTTGCTTGGGTCTACAGGAACACCAGACAGAAGTTGGTCTGTTAATATTTTTGCTGGGTAGAGTTTATTAAAAATGGAAAGTCAGGGTACATGGTGGAGACGGTGGGAGCAGCATGAAAAATGCAGACAGTTTAAATTTGGCCCATCCTCACGTGGAGCAGAACTTAAAAATGGAAACTGGGGAGGGGAGCACATGAAGTGTATGGTAATTCTTCTATGGGATGAGCATGACCTATTTCTGTAAGTCATTCTTGGCTGCCAGCTCTAAGAAATGAAAATGTATTTTCTGAGCAGTGAATAATTTAGCAACTTTGAAGTGATTAACATAGAGGAGAGGCTGGAGCATGGAAGGTGGAGTGAGACACGCTCCTGGGCAGGATGGCAGCACAAACCCTTTGCATCCTTTCAGCTCTGTGAATTCACTCCAAGAAGGTTCCTACTGAGAGGCAGGCTGAGATTTGGGCTCCTCTCATCCTCAGGGCACAGGTGAACTGAAAACCTGAGGGTGAGGAGCAGTCTGTGTGTCAGACCCTCAGAGGGGGCTTTGTCACAGAACAACTTTTCTTTAAATTGTGGATTGAAATGGTTTAAAGAATTAACTTCTTGTTTAATGGTTTCCCTCGTACAGTCAGGACCACAGGGTGAGCCAAGCTCATGGAAATAAGCAGATTTATTTCTGACATAAACCCTGTATTTATTACATTGCAAGTTGGGGACACTCAGTGGAACTATTACTGTGCCATAAATGTTAAAAAAAATCTATCCTTGTTGTGTTAGACAGAACTGAACTGTGGTTAATGCTTTAAAATGATGCCAGAACAGCACAGCTCAATCTGCCCCTCACCCAGGCAGTGTGTGTTTATTGGCACAGACAGGATTAAACCTGACAGCAAACACTAAAGCAGAGGATGGAGGGATGGATGGAGGGATGGATGGAGGGATGGATGGAGGGATGGATGGAGGGATGGATGGAGGGATGGATGGAGGGATGGATGGAGGGATGGATGGAGGGATGGATGGATGGATGTAAAATACAAGGGTGCACTTGTACTGAAGAGAGGGCTTCTCTGAGTGAGCTGCAATAACAGAAACCCTCTCTTGCTAAAAAGCACTTATTGGAGTGAAGTTTAAGGACATGAGCTGTTGAACTGGGGTCCCATGAGGCTGCACACATTTCCCATGAAGGGGGAAAAATCCTGCCTCAAAGGGATTTCTAATTAAATCACTTTCTTTGATTTTAAAAGATTAAACTGACAGAGTTAAATTTAGTTTAGATGTATGGGAGGGTTTCTTCCCTGGGAGGGTGGGCAGGCCCTGGCACAGGGTGCCCAGAGCAGCTGTGGCTGCCCCTGGATCCCTGGCAGTGCCCAAGGCCAGGTTGGACACTGGGGCTGGGAGCAGCCTGGGACAGTGGGAGGTGTCCCTGCCATGGCAAGGGTGGCACTGGGGGGGATTTGGGGTCCCTTCTCACCCAGTCCAGTCTGGCATGCTGTGACTCTGTGATCCATCTCTGCCATGTGTCTTTTAATTTTATATTGGAGATTCTTGAACTTCCACATCCTGAATTTTATTACAGAGTTCAACAATATTTTCTTCATTTCTTCCTCCTCAAGCTTTCTCCTTCATCACAGGGTCCCCTGTGGACTTCTGCTTCATCAGATGTTGGTAGCTATCATCTCATAGAACTGGGAGGACTGGATCTGGCTTAGAGTAGTAGTGATGAGTTTCTTCCTGGAAACAGTGTATGTGTGCTGCCTGGATTTGATTTCTGATTACTAAAGGCTTCTACATCCCTGTGAGAGTTCCCTAATTGTATTTAAGCTGGGCTTGCTCAGCAAATCTCGACACTGAAGAGCCAGAACGTGCAGAACATGCATAAAACCATGGATGTTTTCCCAGGGATGGGGGTGAACCCAGAGTGATGAACCCCAGACATCCTCCTGTGCTGAGCAAAGCTGATTGTCAGCTTTCAGCTTTGGATGGAAATGGCAAAGACACGCCAAATTTTGTTCTCAGCCTTAATTTTGGCATTGAGGGACTGGAGTGCAGGGCAGGGAATGGAGCTGGCAAGGGCCTGGAGCCCCAGGAGGGGCTGAGGGAGCTGGGAAAGGGGCTGGAGAATTCCTGAGGGAGCTGGGAAAGGGGCTCAGCCTGGAGCAAAGGAGGCTCAGGGGGGACCTTGTGGCTCTGCACCAGTCCCTGCCAGGAGGGGACAGCCGGGGGGGTCGGGCTGTGCTGGCAGGGAACAGGGACGGGAGGAGAGGGAACGGCCTCAGGCTGGGCCAGGGGAGGTTTGGGTGGATTTTGGGGAACAGTTTTCGTGTAAAAGGGTGTTGGGCCCTGGCACAGCTGCCCAGGGCAGTGGTGGTGTCCCGATCCCTGGAAGTGCTCAGAAATTGAGTGGTTGTGACACTTGAGGTTTGTTGGTGACCCTGCTGGCTGATGGTTGGATGGGGTGAACTCAAAGGTCTTTTCCAGCCTCGATTCTGTGATTCTAGGGTTGTTTAAGGTGGTTTTCTATGAGTGTTTTCCCCCAAACCAGAGTGTGTTCCCTGTGACCTGTGGGGGTTACTGGCCAGGGCTGGGGAGTCCTTGTCTGCAGGATGTGGAGCTGAGAGTAGGGCTGGAGCTTCATCAGCATTCCACAGAAGTGGTGAAAAATACCCAGTTTGGGCATTTCACCTGAAATTCAGCTTTTTTTTTTTTTTTTTTTTTTTTTTTTTTTTTTTTTTTTTTTGAGGAGAAAGGAAAACTTCATTTGAGCTCAATCATTTAATTTTGTGTAACTCTTTATTCTTTTTATACCATTTAAAATAAAACTGCAAAAGCATCTTTATTGTGCTAAAGAGTGCTGGCATGGCCAGCATTGAAAACTCTCCAGAAGAGACAATTTTACACGTTGTAAACAAATGAATGGAGGCAATTAATTCAGGGTCCTGGTCCAGCCAGCTTTACAATCCTTGTTGGAATTAATTTGTCTAAAATTACGCAGCTTTACAAAGGTGCTTCTGTTCACTTTGGGGATTTTAGGAGTCCCAGGCGAGCTCTGAGCATGGCACAGCCTCAATCTTCCAGGAGGCACCAAAACTCAGCCATTTATCATTCCTAACATATGCTGCACAAACGTTAAGTAACATCCAGCAGCTGTTTATTGCTAACATTATGCTACTATAAACATGTGCTATAAAGGCTTTTTTAATTTCTTTTTTTCTGTTAATCAATTACAGTTCCTTGAAATAAAATTGTCTTATGGGTAGAAGTAAGGAAAAAAGCAACAATCCAAGGAGTGCAGTCCAGCACTGGGACTGCTGCTGTGAGGCAGAGCTGGGTAGTTTGGGTAGTTTTGTGTAATTGGGTGAAAAAGGTCCGCACTGCTGGCCTTGGGTGGTCATTATTGGGACAGAAATATAAATAGTACAGGTGTCACCTTGTTATTGGACAATTAGCACTTAAATAACCTTGGAAAGAGTTAGAATCGCTCCATTTTACCTCTTTTCTCCAGCTTGCTAGTTAGAGTTCAGGGCTCGTGAGTCTGTAAATAGATAAGATCCTGTGATCCTGTGATCCTGTGATCCAGTGAAATACCAGCCAGACCTGTGGCAGCACGGGGTAACAGAACCATGCTGGCTGCTGGCCTTGGGGCACTGCTCACTCACTTTGGGTGCTCAGGGGCTCTGGGGAGTGTCCCTGGGGCTGCCCTGCAGCCACCCCAAAGCAGGCTGACCTGAGCCCTGGCTGCTGTGAGGGCTGTGTGTGGAGCAGCCCTGGGTACCCAGCCTGTGTGTGTGAAGCTCATCCTCATCTCCCCTGCCTTTGGGACCACTGCAAACTCATTTAGTGTTCGTTAATCTGCACCAGCCAGGCCTCAGCTGGTTAATGAGTGACCTGTTGGCCTCCCTGGGTGGTTGCTGCACAGGAACCTGTGTTTTTCTAACAGGAATGCCCTGGTCAAGCACACAGAGCACAGGGGATGAGGTGCTGGGTTTCCTTCTCCTCTCTTGTGCCTCCTGAGCTCGCAGATGGAGAGCAGATGAATGCAACGTGCTCACACTCCTTGGAAGAGATCCTGGCCAACATGAGGGGTATTTTTTTGCTAATTAGGAATGGTTTCTGGCCAATGCAAACATTTTTGCATTGCACATCAATTACCCAGTCTTCCTAAACTGACTTAGCTGGTGCTTTGCATGCTGAGTTTGATTCCTTACAGATTTGCAGGGACTCATTTTTAGTTATACAACAACTCTGTTTTTACATGGCTTTAGAGTTGCTTCTTAATAGCAGGTTTGACTCTGTGGTTTCTAAAGGAGCTCATTTCCTGGGCTGGCATTGTACCTTTGATTTCTTCCATTATCTCCTAGCATTCCCTGGATTCCTGGGTAGTGAATGCTCACTGGAGGTTCCTGACAGTCGTGTTACACTGGGTTTGCATTTCCTCACCTGTGTAATCTCCTCTGTGGGTATGAATAGGCAAAGCAGACTGGCCCGAGATGCTGGAGACCAAAGATGCAGCTTGTGCTTTCTCCAGGGACAACAGGGAAAGCAGTGGCTGCCTGCACTGCATGGAGCCCTGTGGTCAGAGCCATCGGGATGCCTCGTGTCCCAAAGATCCCTGCCTCGTGTCCCAAAGATCCCTGCCTCGTGTCCCAAAGATCCCTGCCTCGTGTCCCAAGGGTCCCTGCCTCGTGTCCCAAGGGTCCCTGCCTCGTGTCCCAAGGGATCCTGCCTTGTGTCCCAAAGGTCCCTGCCTCGTGTCCCAAAGGTCCCTGCCTCGTGTCCCAAAGGTCCCTGCCTTGTGTCCCAAAGATCCCTGCCTTGTGTCCCAAAGGTCCCTGCCTTGTGTCCCAAAGGTCCCTGCCTCGTGTCCCAAAGGTCCCTGCCTCGTGTCCCAAAGATCCCTGCCTCGTGTCCCAAAGGTCCCTGCCTCGTGTCCCAAGGGTTCCAGGTCTGGAGGGTCTGCTGACACCCCTCCCCACCACTCTTTGCTGCCTCTCTCCATCCAGCACCTCTGCATCTGGACACAAATCTCGCTTTTGATCTTCCCCGTTCCCCCAGGCTGATCCTCCCGTATGAAAGCTTTTCACACCGAGTCCCGCCCTCCCTTCCCTGTCCTGCCCCTCTGTCCCTGCTGTTCCTGGCAGGCTCAGCCCATCCTTGGGGATGCTCAGAGCTCTCTGTGGGCTCTGCCCCGTCCCTCCTGTGCCCTGTCCCCCTGCCCAGCTGCACTGTGGCTCCAGAGCTGCTCCAGTCCCACATCTCTTCATCCTGCTGGCTCCTGTCCCTGCCCTGTGCCTGTCCCCGTGTCCTGATGCCCCCTCTGTCCCTGCCCAGGGATGGCCTCACCTCTCGTGTCAGCCCCTGTGTGTGAGGGAGCTCTCCTTCCTGCCACATGAAACTCGTGGCATTTTGTGGCAGCAAACTTGTGGTTTCTGTGGCCACAATTTAATGTTTCTGCAGCAGTTACTGGGGTGCTTCTTCTGAGCTCCATTGCAGAAGGACAGTGGGTAGAGAAATGCTATTATTTATGCCAGTGTGTAGAAATACATCAGTAGAAAGTGGATCATGTCATACTACCCTGACACAGTTGCTGTTACAAGATTTTAAAAGTAATTTCTTAGGCATTTGGTGTTGAAGAGAATCATTCTTGGAGTTAAATGTCCCTGTTAATATGAATGAAGCTGGTAAACATGCAGCTAAAGAGTAAAAGGTTGATTTGAATCTTAAAATGGGATTTATTTTGTTGGCTTCCCCAGATTTGAGGGGGTTGAAGACCAGATTTACTAACTGCATCCTGGTATATTGTTCTCCTGCTGCTGGAGATTAATACCAGTGCCTGAACACTCACTGGGAGTCCACTGTGTATCTGAAGTGTTACTTTTAGGTATCTTGCAAATAAATGCAGAATAAACAGCAAAAAATAATGAAAACATTAATAATTTCAAAATAGTGGAGACAAATCTTTTTTTTTTTTTTTTTTTTTT
>VWYP01009946.1:134962-178170 GCA_013400435.1 Pycnonotus jocosus | reverse complement strand
GCAGTGGGGCAGTGGGGCAGGGCTGTGGGACAGTGGCAGTGTTTGTGAGGCAGGGGCTATGTTTATGGGGCAGGGGCTGTGTTTATGGGGCAGGGGCTGTGTTTATGGGACAGTGGCCAGGGGCTGTGGGGCAGGGGCCAGGGGCAGAGTGTGGGGCAAGGTCTCACCACACTCCCCACTCTGCCACACTCACAGTTTGCCTCTGAGCTCTGTGAAGCTCCCCCTGGATCCATGAGGTCAAAGCTGAATTTTAGCTTGTGCTAAACCCTGAATTTCGTGCCCTCATGCAACCCTCTGCCAGCTACCTCAAGCACCAGAAAAGAGACTTGAAAGGAAAGCAGCTGCTGCCCTGCAGCTTCCCCAGAGGAAAACTTTTAATAAAAGCTTGGCCAACGCTCTGTGGTTGTCTCCCTGTCTTCTTTTAAATGCAAGCTTATTTGTAGTAAAGCATTTACAAACATAAATCCTTTTTTCTTTACCTTTTAGTGAACTTTGACCACTTCCAGATTCTGCGGGCGATTGGGAAAGGAAGCTTTGGCAAGGTAGGCTTGAGCTCTCAGTCTTGCATGGTTCATCAGGTGTCTGCTGTTGTGTACTTGTGGTTTATTGCAACAGTAATGGGGCTGAAATTGGCCATTTTGGTATTTTTTTACCCTGGCTGCTCAGTCAATACGGAACAAATGTTCAGGAAAACACCTTGTTGCCATTTGGCATTGCTTTAATCCTTGGTGCAAGAGATGTGGTGTAAATTACCAGCACAATTGTGACCATTTCACAGCAAACATTCCTCATGTTTTCGGTTTCTCTGGGGATTGTGGGGGGCAGTGAGGCAGGAAGGTGCTGCAAGTTGTCCATGGTGGTTGACTGAGCTGGCACTCTGCTCAGGAGGCTTCTGTGAAGTCCTGGGCTGTTTTCCCAATCAGAAATCTGTTGTGCTGAAGAGGTTTTGTTGTTTATTTTTAACTGTTTTTTCTTGCCAAGCCCGTGGGAGGATGTGGGAGGTGATGATCAGAGAGCTGTGGATCTCTGGGCTTGGTTACTGCTTGGTTTCCTGGTGTCAGTCCTTCCCCGTTCTCTGTTCCTCTGGCTCCCCCTCTGTCCCTGTTCGGTGACTCTGGGCGTTTGCCCTCTGCCCTGGCAGTGCCAGCACGGTGTCCATGGGATGTGAGTGTCCTCACAGGGCACAGGGCTGCCCTGGGGGCTCTGCACTCCTTTTGTCACCTGTGGTTTGCTGTGAGCCAGCAGCAGGGGTGCCCCTCTGTGCACTGAGTCACCTGGATGAGAGCTGTGGGAGTGACAGTGCCAGGGACAATCCCGGGACCTGCTGAGCTGCCCGTGTCACCTGAACTGCCCGTGTCACCTGCTGAGCTGCCCTGTCACCTGAACTGCCCATGTCACCTGCTGAGCTGCCTGTGTCACCTGCTGAGCTGCCTGTGTCACCTGATGAGCTGGCTGTGTCACCTGCTGAGCTGCCTGTGTCACCTGATGAACTGGCTGTGTCACCTGAGCTGCCTGTGTCACCTGATGAGCTGGCTGTGTCACCTGCTGAGCTGCCTGTGTCACCTGATGAACTGGCTGTGTCACCTGAGCTGCCTGTGTTACCTCCTGAGTTGGCTGTGTCACCTCCTGAGTTGGCTGTGTCACCTGCTGAGCTGGCTGTGTCACCTTCTGAGCTGGCTGTGTCACCTCCTGAGCTGGCTGTGTCACCTGCCCAGGTGACTCTTGTGTGGGGTGGGGCTGTGGGTGGGGACATGGCCTTGGGATGGTGTGACACAGGCAGTGTCCAAGCTGTGTCCAGCCCAGCTCAGCAGGTGGCACGAGTGTCCCCACACACTGGTGACACAAACAGGACACCTGAGTGCCTGGGTGAGCTGCACCTGCTCATTTCCCTCTGGCCAGGTCATCTTGGCTGGTTTCTCCCATAAACTTTGATCCAAAGGTGATGCCCTGAGGGTGAGAAAATCCAGGTCTGGCTCTGGAGGTGACCCACACTGTGCTTTGCCTTCCCCCTCTGTGGGGCAGCCTGACCAGGTCCTAGCCCTTGGGAGCAGCCTGACCTGCTGTGCTGGGAGGGCTGGAAGACGGAAATCTTGCAAAAGAAGAAATTTCCCAGAAGGTCTGAGACCTGTTTGGTCAGAACCCAAATTGTTACCAATTCCTGACCATCTCTTTTTGGATATTTTCTGTGTGTTCAGCAGTTTCGGTGCTGGGTGACAGGAGCAGCCCAAAATCAGGTGGGGTCTGCATGGGGAGGGTCCAGCAGGTCTGAGGGGCAGCAGAGGGGACACTGTCAGTGCCAGTGCTGCCATCAGGGCTCCTTTCCAGAGAAGAGCTTTGGGTACAGCCTCAGTTCCCTAAGGATCACCAGGGGATCCATTACCCTGCTCTGGCACAACCCACCCACGGGAATTCCTGCTGGGTTTCCATGAAAGTCTGGGACTTTCATGGGCTGATGAAAAGGGATTGGCAGCAATGTGCAAGTCACTGTGACGG
This sequence comes from Pycnonotus jocosus, assembly GCA_013400435.1. NCBI lineage: Eukaryota > Metazoa > Chordata > Aves > Passeriformes > Pycnonotidae > Pycnonotus > Pycnonotus jocosus. The sequence goes on along the minus strand of VWYP01009946.1, from coordinate 175,677 downwards.
TTTGAGGGGGAGGTTTGAAACACTCACCCCTCTTTGCAGCCACGTCCCCTGAGCAAGGGGAGGCAAAAGCTTGCAGCAGAGCTCTGTCAGATCTCTGGGCTCCTGTTGAATGACGGTGAGTGATTCAATACCAGCTCAGTCCTTGTGCTGTGAGGAGAAGACAAACAGCAGAAGAAAGTCTCCTCAGACACTCCTGGAGAGAACAGGAACACTCATGGTCCTGTGTCCTCAGCTCACGTTTTTGTTTTGAGCTGATAGGAGAAGATTCATACTTCAAATATAAACTTTCCAGAGAAGGAGATTTTATTCTTTTAAGCAGCAGCACCTGGAAAATTAATTCTGCTCAGAACATGAAACAGAGAAAAACCAATTCTTGTCCCAGGGCAGGACTCTCCTGGCTTTGAAGAGAACTGCTCCTTGTGGCTGCTCTCTCTGTGCTTTGTGTGTCAGAAAGGTTAGTTCTAGCATGGAGCAGTCTATCAGGCACCAGAACTGTACACACACTTCCAACAAAATGCTGAAATGATTCACCTTTCTGAATACTTATGTCAATATGCTGAACTTCCTCTGACACTGAGAAAAGCTTTGTGTGTTTACCAAGTCTTTTACAACACACATTTAATTCCAGAAAACATAAAACTACCTACCTGGCAAGTGTTATCAAGAATTTAGGAGTGACTTTGTTGCCTTGCTTGATTTAAGCACTCTCTGTCCATGTTCAGAAGATGTTTAGGAGCCAGTGTCCGAGGAGAGCATCAGTGTGTGAGGTGCAGTTTGTGGCCCTGTTTTATTGGGAAATATGCTCTGAGGTTCACTGTACTCCCCAAGAGACAGGATGAGCCCCAGGAATCTCCAAAGGTAGAGGTGGCATTGCAGGGCTGGGACCTCTGCCTGGTAAATTTGGCCTCTTCTGGCTTCAGCCCCTGTGGGGCAGCTGGGGCTGCTCCTGAGCTCCTCCTCCCACCTGGGCTGCCCTCGTGGTCCTGCAGTCCCAGCCCCTTTTCCAAGGCACAAGGAGCTGGATGGGGTCGTGGAATTCATTATTTACACTTCACTGCTGAGAAGAAACAAAGACACATGTGAAGTTCTTCAGCGTGGATTTGTGTCTTTGTGTGCCATTGGAAATAGGGGATTAAAGCAGGGCTGGAATGAGCAGCAACAGGACATGGAATCTTCCAGAGAGAGCCAGGATACCTGGGGTGGTGCAGGAGGTCCATGGGGGGTTGGCTTTCAGTTTGCTCCAGGGGGGCAGCGGGTCCTGGTCCCTGTGCCCAGCTCCACACTGACCCTCCCAGGAAGGGCTGGCTGTGTGTGGGCTGCTCTGCACAAGTGCTCCAACTTCATGATTTTGTTGCTTTAATAATTCACACAGCCTGGAGCTGGCTACAGAAAGGCTTTAATCCATTTTCTAAAGGTCACAGATGCCCACCCAGTAGCTGCACCATAAATAAAATTCCCTTCAAGTCTATTCTCAACTGAATCCCTCTTTGACATCAACACTAGCTTGATCCATTTTCCTTTTTTCCAGCTTTATAAATGTTGGATTTTTCCACCTAAAGAAGGCTGGAAACTTAATCCCTTGATATTTAGCTGCCACACATATTTTTTACCCTTGATTTTTCCTTTATTGTCCTGGATCTCACATGAGGCTGAGGGTTTGCCAGAGCCACAGGCAGGGGCTGGACACTGCTGCTGTCACTGTCACACACTGTGTCATTGGCAGGCTCCAGGGACAAGGCTACCTTGGCTTTGTCAAAGGGCAGCCTGGTCCTGGAGAGGGCACAGCCAGGTGAGGGGTGCTGGGGAGCTGCTGGTGGCTCCTGAGGTGTCTGGAGAGGTGCTGGTGGCTCCTGGGGTGTCTGGAGAGGTGCTGGTGCAGTTTGGTCAAAGATTGGACCTCGATCTTGGAGGTCTTTTCCAGCAGAAAGGATTCTGTGGTTCTGTGAGATGTAGCCTAAATGCATCACAGAATTCCATAAACATTCATCCACCTGTAAGAGCAGAATGTTTAGGCATTGACGAGATTAATAATTGGGAGTGTGATAATTGTTCTGTTAGCATTGCCCTCAGGAGAACCTCCAGTTCTACTCTGTGCTGCTGGCAGAGGCACCTCCACACCAAACTGCAGCTCTCTCATGGCCAACATAGAAAAACTTTTAAAGTGAAAAAACCATCCTTTGCCACTAATGATAATTATAATTTTCTCAGAGGCTGAAATGTGACCAGCATTTGGATCTTGTTTTTGTTCTGACAAGCCATCATAGCCCACACCCCCAGCAGCTCATAAATGGAACGGAGAGATGGAAGCTTCCAGCATCAGATGCAGCTTTTGGCAGTAATAAAATTGAAGCTGTGTTGGACATTGAGGTTATGTACAGGTCTTTGGAAGCTGCAGCTTGTGAGTTTGGGATGTTGTGTTAATGCTCATGGCTGGAAAATGCAATTACAAACCACTTAATGTCATAAATGATAAGGAGCAGTGTCCTCAGTTCCAATGAAATTATGGATACATCAGCATGATACAGCAAATGGAGTTTATTAAGGAAAATGCTGCCTGGCTTTGTCCAGAGCATTGTGGGTGTGCCCTGTTGTTACTCTGGGCAGTGGTGCCTGTGGAGGGAGACTTCCTCCTCCTCTTCACAGGACATATTTCTTCTTGTGGGTCTAAAGTTCCTGAATTCTTATTGAAGTGTCTGTGTGCTGCTTAGAGACTGCTCTGAATCTCGTGGGAGTTGTGTGGCCACAGCTCCAAAAGGCTGGATATAGCTCTGCTCTGGCTTTTCTGTGGTGAGGGCAGGAGCTGCCCACAAGCCACTACGAGGCCGTTGGGATTTCCTGTGTCTCAGCAATAAATTAAAGATGGAGATGAAAAATAGAAGCAGCAACTGATGCAACTGGTGTACACCTCACAATAGAAGCCAGTGTAGTGAGGTGGGATTTGATGAGCTTTTCTTGCAGTTTAAGGGGCCCACAGCCAGTGCTGGGCACCTGGAGCCAGGGCAGTGCCAACATGCCCCAGGACAGGGCCTTTGTGTGGGCCAGGCTTGCTGGGCAGGGTCCTTCCCACGGATGGGCACACCAGCTGCTTCTATCCCTCCCAGTTTTCCTGCCAGCCTTTCTCCTTTGAAGTTGCCTCTTCTCCTCTCTTCTGCAGTGGTGATCTGCCTTGTTTCCCAGATGAATGGTGCTGGTGGGCTGTGGAGATGGGCAAGAAAAGGATGTGGGAAAAGCTGTTGAGGGACAGACCTTTAGAGGTGGATCAGGAAGGGTTTGTAGAGGTTTGTGTCTCACCCAGCTGAGGGGGTCCCTTGCAGGGAGTCCCCACAGCCCAGGTGGGTTTGGGAGCTCAGACCCCTGCTCTCCAGGAGCAGAGAGCTCCCCAGGGAGTTGTACCCTGGCACTGCTCTGCTCCATGCCACCTCCTCTGCCCCAGACCGATGGATTGATTTGGGAGGAAGAGACAGGACCAGGAAATTCTCATGGCACCTGCTCTTCCTGTCCCTGTGGATGCCTCTCTGTGCCCAGCACCACCCTCAGCACTGGGGAAGCAGGGCACTGGAGGATGGGGCAGGGAAAGGTCAGCCTGCTCAGGCTGGCACTGCAAAGGGCTCCCAAGAGAACAGCCAGGAAATACAGAGCCAGTTTGGGAGCAGCATGGGGTTAGGGTGTGATTTTTGGTGGGTTTGGGTTCCTTCCCCCAGCTCTTTCCATGGGGATGCTGTTGCCAAGCCCAGGGTGAGGGTGAGGGGCCCTCAGGTGCAACCCAGCCAGGGTCACCTACTGGAAAGGCCTGGACATTGTTATTTATGTAATGTGCAGGGCAAAATCATGTCTGTTTCAACAGTTCCATAAAATTAAAATATCAGGAGTGAAAATGTTGACAAATTCTAAATTTAGTGCATTCCATTTTTGTACCAACTGGCCATTTTGTTCTCTAAAATAAAACTGTAAGTACAAGATCACTTTGACAACTGCAAATTGACTTTTCTTATTTTTTCTTAATACTTTTTTTTCTTACTGACCCATCACCTTTGGGATAGACTATATTTTATCTGTATGGTCAGGAATTCTATCTCCCTTCTGAAAACACTCTGGACTGTAAGTCCCTGAGATTTTCTAAAGAAAGAAGAGCATGGAAAGAAACCGTGTTTATTGAACAGAAGCCTTTTGTGTCTGCTTTCCACCCTCACCTCCCGTTTACTTGCTATTTATGTCCAAAATCCATTGAGATTCCTTCTGTTCCTGTCGTTCTCTCAAGGAGTTGCAGTAAGATTGTTGTACTGTATTATTACTTTCGATGTAAAAATTGTTTTTAAAAGAAAGTGCTAAAAATTCCTCTCAAGAAAGGGCAATGCAGTGTGAAATTCTTCTCTGCTCATGTGCAGCAAGTGGTGCAGGTGAACCAAACCCTGCTGAAGGGTACCCAGCACCAGCCCAGGCTGCCAGCTGGATGAGAGCTCCTTGCCAGGATGCAGAGCTTCAGCCTCCCCTCAGCCCATGGGGGTTTGTGCCCCCTGGGTGCCCCTCACAGAGCTCTAGGCTGCTCCTGCATCCTCTGGCTCTCAGCTCAGCTCTGCTCTGAAACACTCTTGGTCAAGGTAGGGCTGAGGTAATTCAGTGCTGTTTGGTGAGTTTGATAGAAAGGCCTGTGAAGGCTCCTTGGGGACAGGCAGCAGTGTGACAGTGACTGCTGGGCCTTGGCCACTGGGGTGGCTGCAGTGACAGGGACGGAGGCAGCAGGAGGAACAGGGGGTTTATCTGTGTCCACAGCCCCTGTGCCCTCCCTGTGCAGGGATCTCCATCTCCCCAGCCTCCACAGCCCCTCCAGGGCTGGTCCCTTTGTGCAGCCTGCTGCTAACCCCAGGTCAACGGAGCAAGCTTCTGCCAAGGGAAAATCCAGCATTCGGCTGCAAGTGGCTTTGATTCCTCCTGAGGGTTTTGCATTTTGAAACACGAGTATCCCCTGCTTTCTTGGCTGGAAAGAAAGAGCTGTGTTTAATTCCTTCAGCACAGAAGGGAAGCTCTGGTGCCTGGGGGTGTGCTGTGGCAGCAGCACAAACCAGGACATTGGGGCCACCTGGGTCTTGATGCCAGTGCCTGTCAGGGCCAAATCACCATGAGTGATGAGGCTTTTCAAAACAGCACAGCCAGTGTTCTTGCCCTGGGGTTAGGGAACTTCAACATCAATTTACCTTCAGAGATTAAATAAGGCCCTCCAATCTTCATTGGAAGTAATTAGATTTCTTTCTGTTCCCAATATCTGTCAAATATGTAGCTAAAAAAAATAATTTTGCCTCTTTAACCAGCCTATCACAGAATGTAGCCATGGCCATAAGGAGAGATGGCTCCAAATACTAGACATAGCTCAAAATGCACGTCGCCCACAGGAAAGCATTGCACAATTTATTCAATGCTTGTGAGCTGTGGTTGTGCACAGGGGTCCAGGATGTAAATCCACGGAGTGCTGCTGAACTGGAGGAAATGCTGGATCCAGGTTTGGATCCATCCAAAAGGCAGAAAGATGGGTCACAGTGTCTACAGGGATCTCTGCAGGTTGGTCTGAGTTTTCATCATTCTACTTTAATTATTGAAAAAGAGAAGCCCAGCAGAGATCTCTGAGCATGTGATTAAAGCCAGACAGAAATGTAGGTGCCTAACAGCCTTTCTGTAGGCAGTGTGACAGCTCCAGAACACATCTCCTGGGCTGTCCTCCTCCCTGCTCTCCTCACAGTGCAAGCACAGCCCCTGTCCCCAGGGAGCCTCTCCAGGGGGCTGCTCCATGGCCTGGAGGTCAGCAAATGCACCGTGCCTCATCAGAGATGTGCTCAGGGCTGTGGCTAAAGGATGACCCCAAATGTTGACATTGAAAGGATGACCCCAAATGTCGACATTGAAAGGATGACCCCAAATGTCGACATTTTTGTTTGAACACTGAGTGAAGACACCAGTTTGGGGTGTCTGGCTGGTGATGGGGCTGCTCAGCTGGCATGCAGGGGGAGAGGTGGAGAACCAAGATAAGTAAAAGCAAAGAAAAATGCTCCTCTTTCCTTTTGTTCTTTAGAATTCTCTGCTGTGACTGCATCAGTTTCTCCTTGTTTATTTGGATTAGTGCCTCTCCTGAGGAAAAGAAATCTACCGTGCTTTGGAGCTTCAAGTCAAATAATCCCCCATATCCAAACTCAATTACAGAAACATCTGCTTAATGTCTGATGGGACCTTATTTTCTCAGTGTGACATTAAAGGGAAATGCTTACTCTGAACCACCTTAAATTGCATTAAATCACAGGATTCAGACCCTGTAGATAACATTCTGCAGTCTCCTTCCGTGATTTCTTGCAGGGAAATTAGGAAATGTTCCTGATAATACCAGCTGGAAGGCCCCAGCCCCGTTTGCAGGGTACCAATGAGGAGAGCTTTTCCTGACATAGTTTCATGGGCTGGTTGTCCCATTTGTGTGAGTAAGACAGAAGGTGACTCATTCTGGAAGAAAGAAACCAAAAACCATGGACAAGCTTAGCTTTGCCCATGTTTTGGGCCACTCCAGCTGCCCCTGCACACATGGTTTGCTTGCCAGGACAGAGAGTGCTGGGCACACCTGGAGGGGACACAGATCCACAGGGGTCTGCTGAGCCTCAGGGAGGGCTGTGCACCTGCAAGGAAACACGGGAACACATCCTTAGGACTCCACATTGAAGGTACTGAGATTGCCCAGAGCAGCTGTGGCTGCCCCTGGATCCCTGGAAGTGCCCAAGGCCAGGTTGGACATTGGGGCTTGGAGCAGCCTGGGACAGTGGAAGGTGTCCCTGCCATGGCAGGGGTGGCACTGGGTGGGATTTAAGGTCCCTTCCAACCCAGACCGGTCTGGGACTCTCTGATACACAGCACACTGTAGTGCTGTGGGGAACAGCAGGTGTTATTTTGGGTCAGAAGACTTTTTTGGCTCTAGCATAAGCAACTGAGAGAGATATTTTTTATGGAAGTGTTGACACGACCTGGAAACACCAACAGGCTTGCTGTGAATAAAAGTTTTATCAGCTGCTGTTACAACTTGGCTGCAGCAAACAGCAGTGCTGCATAAAAGAGATTTTAATGATTTATGGTGTTCTGGCAAACGAGTCCATCAATCTTGTGGAAAAGCACAGCTTTTCAGCAGGGAAAAACTAAAGTTGTAAGGCTCCATGAAAAATATCTTAAGGAGTGAAATGTGGCAAGGTGTCTGGAAACAGAAACAAAATCAGCACTTAAAGATGTGAAGGCAGATTTGTTGAGTTGATAACTTTGTACTGAAAGCATGGCTCATGCAGGTCACACTTGCTTGGCTACCACTGCAACTTTAGAGGTTTAAATGGGATACTGGGAAGGAATTGTTCCCTGGGAGGGTGGGCAGGCCCTGGCACAGGGTGCCCAGAGCAGCTGTGGCTGCCCCTGGATCCCTGGCAGTGCCCAAGGCCAGGCTGGACATTGGGGCTTGGAGCAGCCTGGGACAGTGGGAGGTGTCCCTGCCATGGCAGGGCTGGCCCTGCGTGGGCTTTGAGCTCCCTTCCCACTCAAACCCTTCTGTGAGTCCGTGTTTCTGTGAGCTGGATGGACAGGCTGACGAGTGCTGTTGTCACAGCCAGCAGCCCTCACATGTCTGTGTCCCCTGGGCTGGGTCACTGGCACATGGAAAGGTGGCCGTGGGAATGGCAGATGTCCTGCTGCTGCAAATGGGTCTTTGTGTGCTGGAGACAATGGCTGAGAGAAACAAGAGAAACTCTGCCAGGGGCTCTGCTGGCAGAGCTGCTCCCAGGACAGAGCGCTGCTTCAAAACCTCACAGGCAAGAGGGGAAGGGTTTGGATTGATCCAAAGTAAGTTTTTATTCAGGAGCAGACAGAGTAATGGTTATGTGTCCTTGCTGAGTATGGGGTGAGTGTCACTGTCAGGGGCAGGTGAATGCCACTATCACAGGCAGGCTGTGTGCAGCTGCAGCGCTGGCCCAGGATGTGGTGCCACAGGTCCCTCTGGGTGTTACCGAAGCCCTTGCCCACTAAGGGTATGACTGAAAGGATCTGCCCTGCCCAGAGCTCCCTCCCAGGACCTGCCTGAAGGGATGGAGAGAGGCTGCACAGGCTCCTGCAGATGCTGGCAGCCTTCAGTGCTTATGGCACCAAGCTCTGGGTCAGCACTGTGGGGCAGGGAGTCCCTTGAAGGACCAGCAGCATCCTTGAGGGGCTGTGTGCCCCTTCTGGGCCCGCTCCTGTGGGGGAGCTGCTCCTGGGGGTGCCTGTGGGTGATGCTTCCAACAGAGCTTCCTCCAGCTGCTCCCGTGGTTCCTGTGCTTCGTGAATCCCTGATTCTGAATTATATCACTGCAGATACACCTGCGAGGCAGCTTTAGGCTTTGTTCTCCTGGCTATGCCTAAAACAACCAGCTGATTTTATCCTTAATATTTGTGAGGATTGTAGAACATATTATTATGAGCTTTTTGATTACCAGTATTACACAGATGCTAATTACCAGGGAAGGGTTGTATTTTAATTGCCAACAGCACCATCACAATACAGGATGGATACAAAGATGCGTTTGAATGCCAGGGGAACTAGTTCTGTGTCCTGTGCAGCTGTGGCCACGTCCAGAACAGAGTGATCCCTGTTTGCAGCTTTCCTGATAGCAGTTGAGAGTTTAAATGATTTAATATATTTTTATAGGTAATTGGCAAGATTCTGCTAGTAGTTCTTGGTACAAGAGGGAAACAGAGGGGTCCTGGGGATGCTGAGTGACAGGGATTTCCCTCCAGCCACTTTCTAAAGGATGAAAACCCTGGGAAAAGACACCACTTGTCTTGGTGTAAGAGCTAAGCCATTCAAGGAGAACTTGGCTAAAGGAGATAACTTGTTAGAAGTCAATATTGGGATTATCCTTTTAGCAGTGCATAGGTGCAGTAAAGCCCTTCTCACCTGGCTTTACTCTTTGCTCAATAAGCTCAGGAGACCAGTGAACACAATTGTCCAGCCTGTCCTTGCCCTTGCAATCTGTCTCCAGAGTAAAATTTAGTGTTCAAAAGTAAAATCAGTCGTCAAAAAATCTTGAGCTGTTTCTATGTCATGGTAAGTACCTTTTCACTGCTTCTGGTCCTTCAGAGTGAAAGACTTAGTTCTTCCTGCTCCAGGGGCTGCAAATCTCCCATTTCCCCACACCCTCCAGAGGCTGCTGCCTCTGCTTCCCCCACAGCAGAGGATTCTTTCCCCATGCAGTCCCAAAGCCTGCGGATGCTTCTGGGTGCCATGGGCAATTTAATGTTAATGCTCTGCATTTCAAATTTCAACCTTTCTGGAAAATGGCTGTTCTATAGATATTGGGGGAAACAGGGAGGAATAAGTATCCATCAGAAGCTGGAGGAGAAATCAATATATGTGGGCATGGTGCAACCACTGCAAATAAGCATTTTTATAAACCAGACCAGTATCTGGCCACGGTTCAGACCTGGGTGGGATTAAGGTGTTTGGTGTAGGTGTGTAGTGTTGGCTGACTCTAAGCCTTGACTCTGCTCTGTAAACAGTTAAAAAAAGAGTGAAATCCAGGCTTGTACACTGAAATGTCCTCGTGGCTCTGAGCTGCAGTGTCTGTGTGTGGAGGGATTACAGGGCATTGGTCTCGTCTTACAGAGGCAAAGCCAAAAAAGGAGAAATTCAAGAAGGAAACCCACTGCTCCCAGTTCAGACCCAAAGACAGATCCCTGAGTCAGCTGTGGGTTTGTGCACCAGCCGTGACGGTGACATCCCTCAGGGGGTCACGAGTACCTTCAGTTTGGGTGACCTCTGCATATGCAGAAGGAAACAAGGTCTTTGTGCAGCTGGGGTAGAGCAATGCCCACTATTTACCAGCTGCATGGATCCTGCTCAGAATGCAGCCACATGCTTTGTTTGAGCCCAGGAAAACTGTGCTGCCCCTGTATAACCAAGCTAAGTCAGGACATGCTATTAAATTATTAGGTGACCTCTCATCTGAGTGGGGATTTCAGCCTGATAAATTCCTTCACAATCAGCAGGGCAAAAAGTTATTTGATTTCTAAGGGAGAAAAGGCAGAGCCCACTTGAGGCAGTGTGCCAGGCTGGGAAGTGTAGGGATTCAGATGAGCTGCCAGCTGGGGTGACAGTACAGGTGTTGTCACTGTGACAGAACAGGTGTTGTCACTGTGACAGTACAGGTGTCACTGACAGTACAGGTATTGTCACTGTGACAGTGCAGATGTTGTCATTGTGACAGTACAGATGTCACTGTGACAGTACAGGTATTGCCACTGTGGCACTACAGAGGTCACTGTGACGGTACAGGCATTGTCATTGTCACAGTACAGGCATTGTCATTGTGACAGTGCAGGTATTGTCATTGTGACAGTGCAGATGTTGTCACTGTGACAGTACAGGTGTTGTCACTGTGACAGTGCAGGTATTGTCACTGTGACAGTACAGGTATTGTCACTGTGACAGTTCAGGTGTTGTCACACTCTCACCCGTGGGGTGAAGTGGACCCCTGAAGTGTCCCATGCCCCTGTCCTGGCTGGAACCGTGGGTGGGGGCTCCAGCCCCCCCGGGTGAGGGGCAGCTCACGGGAATGCTCGGGGTATCTGGGGCTCTGGGAAAGCTTTTTTGTGCCGTGTCTTGAGCAATCCGCTCCCAGCTGCTGCCCGCCTTCTGCCTGGCGGGCTGGCTCCGTTCCACTCGTTCTCCTAATGGCTGTATTTAGCCACCAAACATTCCCTTTGTGTGGCTGCATTGTGCAGAACGAGGACAGAGTCATTTCTGCTTCTTGCCTTGCTCTGTATTGTAGACTTGCCTGAAAATGGATTAATTTAAAAAATGCACTCTTGACTTGTCACCAGATGGATGTTTATTCCTTCCCCGGGAACAGATGCATGAATGGAGAAGCACAAAAAGAAAAAGACACGTCTTGTGTCCCTGATGTTTTGGGGAGACGGAAACATATTGATGCATTTCTGTAAGCAGGGGCACCTTAGGGATGGTCGCTGCCTGTGACTGGGGCATCGAGCGGCTGAGCCCAGCCCAGGCAGCACCAGCTCCGGTCCTGGAGTTGGTTTGACTGGAGTTAGACCCCGAGAATGGGATCAGTACCTGGGGATGGCTGCGGTGCAGCCCTTGCCCCGCTGTCCATCGGCTGTGGGGTTCATTGTGCCCGTGGGGCTCACTGTGACCGTGGGGTTCATTGTGCCCGTGGGGCTCACTGTGACCGTGGGGTTCATTGTGCCCGTGGGGCTCACTGTGCCCTTGGGCAGCCCCGTGGCACAGCGCAGCCCCCACTCACTCCATGGGCTCGGCTGCAGGAAGGGCCTCTCCACTGACATCCACTTTTCCCTCGGAAATCAGAGAACAAACATTTCCAGAGTGCCCGGAACTGGTGCTGCTGTGTGTGGAGGTGATGCTGTTCCATTGCAGAAAACTGTTTATCATAATTACAGAGTACATGAAGTTTTCATCATTTTCTCATTTGTTATGCTGGGCTCCCATTTTCACTGTGGAGAAAGGAGAGACAAATGACATCAGAATAACATGCAATACTCATTAAGGTACAGCAAGTCAGAACCTAAAAAACAACAACAAAAAAACCACCTAGAAATTAATGAACTTCCAGCAATAATGTGGAATAAACTGACATCAGGACAGAATGTTGCTCAGTGCCTTCTTGGCTGTTACCCAGAGGATTGTTTTCAGAGCAGCTCTACAACAATGACCATAATTTTAAAGGAAAATTGTTAGGGCTTTGCTGCTCAAAGGATTTATAAAATATAAAGTTATTTTTTGCCTGGTTTATTGAACGTACAACCAATTCAGCTTGCTCTAGGCAGGGGCTGGATCCTGCTGGTGGTATGCATTGTGGTAGGTCGTTTATTATTATTATTAAGTTTGCATGAAAAAGGTTTTCCCTTATGTTTTGTACCTGGAACGGTCCCTGGCGGCTGGAGTTGATGGGCGCTGCTCGCCCATGGGCACCGGAGGGGTCCAGACACAAGGAAACAGCTCAGGTCACTCTGCCCACGAAGTGCCCTTAATGTGAGCTCTGAGGTGTGCAGAGGTTTATGGTAACAGCTGATTTTTAGCTCTCACCGTAATTGTAGCGACGGAGGAAAACAATCCTGGTAATTCTCGTGCATCGCTAATTGGGGGGTTTATCAGGCTAACGATAACCACCCATTATTTTGTCACCTCCTCGCGGCAGCGTGTCCTTGATGATATTATACCGAGCACCATTAGCACTTGCAAATGGTTATTAATGGCAGCGTTCAGAGGCGCGGAGCGTTCGCGGCTCCCACCTGTCTGCGGCTCCCTGCCATCCCCAGCCATCCCTTTCCTTGTTCCACACGGTGCGAGCGGGACCCGCTCTCTGCCTGGAGCCCCCGGCCGGGGCAGTGCCCGAACTGCCCAGGGAACGTTCCCAGCTCATCCTAATTACCGCCATGGCTGGTAATTTACAGAGGGCAGACATAATTACAGCAGATGTAGACACGCCAGTAGTTCATTTAAAAATAGTTACCGTGATAGCTAATTAGCTCTCCCAAGAACAGTCACCTCGGTAATTGGGGTGTCATTAGCGGAGCTGAGGGAGGCGCCCCGGGCAGCCCAGCGGGCTCCGTGCCCCGGCAGAGCGGGGCTCCGGGACAGTCCCGGGGCATCCCTCTGGGCCAGCTGGTGGTGGTTGTTGCTGTAACAAATCTGCGTTTTAGTCGCTTTCGGCTGACCCAAAGGGAATATTTTCCCCTTGCAGAGCACAGCGGTGTGCGGGGTAGGTCAGACCCACCCTGCGGGGCTGGGCAGCAGCGGCTGTGGGCAGCGGGGAGGCGAGGATGGAAGGGCACCCTGTGGTTGCCTGGCGCCGGTCTCCATCTAGAGACAGCGAGCCCAAAGGTCTCTCGCACAGCTCCTAGACACAATTGTAGGAAAAACTCTCCCTTAGGTAAGCTCTGGGACCCGGGCATCATGCCCTGGAGGCGGCTGCAGTTACCGATAGCCAGCGGGCTGGAGCAAAGCCCGTGCACTCCCCACTCGGGCACGGCTCTGGGAGCAGGGATGCTGCTGTCCATAGGTGCCAGGTGTCAGCCTGGGGAATCAGGGATGTTTGAGGAGGTGAGGTGCTGAGCAGAGTCAGCTCCCAAAGCAGCAGATGAGGATGTGGAACTCTGACTGTGTTTTCCGCTCTGTGGCCCAGGTGTGCATCGTGCAGAAGAGGGACACGGAGAAGATGTACGCCATGAAGTACATGAACAAGCAGCAGTGCATCGAGAGGGACGAGGTGCGCAACGTGTTCAGGGAGCTGGAGATCCTGCAGGAGATTGAGCACGTGTTCCTGGTGAATCTCTGGTGAGCAGCCTCCTCCTCTGCGCCTCCAGAGCTCACAGAGCCACACTCTTGATGATTCCAAGGGCTCCCATAACTTTTTCAGCAGCAGATCACTACAAATAGTGACATTTCAAGTTGCTCAATAATGATTTCACTGTGTGTGCACTGGCAGAAATATCCGCATTACTGAGCAACGATTTAGGGTCTAATTTTAAGAAACACTCTTAAAATCAGGTTGAAATCTAACAAATAGCTTGAGTTGTCAGTGCCTGTGAAATGTATCCTGTCTAGGCAGTGTCAGTACCAAAGGCTGCAGTCTGTTTGATCTGCCCTACAACCACATCCACCCCTCAGCCCACCAGCACTCCTCAGTGTGCTTTGCACCATACTCGCTGGCAAATAAAACACATTCCTTTGGAGCTCAGACTCCTAATTATCAAATTTTGCAGGAAAAACAAATTTAGTTTTAGAAAGTGGAGCATTATATCCTAGGGTGGTTGGTTGGTTTGGGGTGAGCCCTAGGCAGAGGCCTTGGGACCTGCTGCTCCAGGTGATCTGTCCTTTCTCAGCCTTCCTGCCCAGTGAAGGGTCCCCTCCCGCTCCAGGATGTGTGCCAGGCTGGCAGGGAGGGGGAGACTTACAAAAATTGAGGAAGTTTTATACCCAAAGTGATGGAAGTGGGTGATGTGTCACATTTGTTTTGTTGATCCATTGCTCCAGAATAGCCAACTGAGTTAATATTGAAATTTGTCAGTTTCTTAGCAATTGCAAATGTTTTTCCCCACAAGCAATGACATTCTGGAGAGAACTTGCTCTCGTAGCAAACCCTTTCAGCTTATAGTTTTGGAATAAACCTACGTGTAAGATAGGAGCAGAAGTGAGTGATTCATAAGTATTATACAATCCCACATACGCTTTCCTTGGAACTGCAGTCACCAAATATAACAATGAGCGTTGTTTTGGTGTATCCCCACTGCTGTCAGTCTCCCGTGGGACCCACGGCAGATTTAGAGAGGCGGTTTACTCCACAGTAAATATAAATCTCTTTTTCTGGTTTATCTGGTTAAATTAGTAGTTGTGTTTTCCAATTTCAAGATAGGCTGAGATATTTTAAGTAGGTTTTGTGAGATTGTTTGCAGCTGAAAATGTGAAGTTTCTCTGAAGTGTCTGGCTGGCAGAGCCTGAGCTCTGTGCTGGTGGGCTGACATGGCACAGTGGTGGGCTGCTCAGGGACAGTGATGGGGTGAGCAGAGGGACATCTTTTCCAGGGAAGCATTGCTTGGTGTAGGAATTGATTCAAAAAACGAGTGAGCATCTTCAGCTGGACTTGTTTGATTGCAAAGGTGCAAACAACAAAGTTGCATCTTTAGTTTTGGGTCCATAACTGAAAGGACCTTGAGGGGCTGGAGCTGTCCAGAGAAGGAAATGGAGCTGGGAAGGGTCTGGAGCCTTCAGGAGGGGCAGAGGGAGCTGGAAAGGGGCTCAGCCTGGAGAAAAGAAGGCTCAAGGGGGACCTTGTGGCTCTGCACAAGTCCCTGCCAGGAGGGGACAGCCAGGGGGGGTCGGGCTCTGCTCGCAGGGAACAGGGACGGGAGGAGAGGGAACGGCCTCAGGCTGAGCCAGGGAAGGCTCAGGCTGGATATTTGGGAAAATTTTCTGTCCAAAAAGGCTGCCCAGCCGTGGCACAGCTGCCCAGGGCAGTGGTGGTGTCCCCATCCCTGGATTTAAAATCCCTGTGGTTGTGGCAGCTGGGGACATGGGCAGTGGTGGCCTTGGCAGTGCTGGGAATGGTTGGACTCAATGGTCTGAGAGAGCTTTTCCAGTGCAAATGATTCTGGGATTCTGTGCCCACAGTGGGGCCATGTGCAGTTCTCCCAGGAGCTGTGCAATTAGGAGAGGGGAGAAGCCTGGCTGGGCTTGTGAGCCCCATGAGGCTGAGCTGCTCCCTGGTCCTGCAGGTATTCCTTCCAGGACGAGGAGGACATGTTCATGGTGGTGGACCTGCTCCTGGGGGGGGATCTGCGCTACCACCTGCAGCAGAACGTTCAGTTCACTGAGGAGACGGTCAGACTGTACATCTGTGAGATGGCACTGGCCCTGGACTACCTGAGGAGCCAGCACATCATCCACAGGTAACTCCAGGGCTCTGCTGCTGCGGGGCCTGTGGGGACCTGCCCCTGCTGGGCTGGGCTGGCTCATGCTGCCCATGCTGCTCCTGGCCACCCTCTGGCTGCTGGTCCTGCCCACCTCTGCTCAGAGTGAGTCTGATGCTTCACTGGGGGCTGAACATTTCAGGGCAGGTGTTAAAGCCATCCAGAACTTCACACAAATATCCCTCTTCCTTGGGAATGAGGCCTGAACAAGTCTAATGCCTCCAGTTTTTCACAAAGTTGCCCGGGAAAAGCGTATTTCTAGTCCATCATAAAGGGGCTTGCCTAATGTTAGAGTATTTTTTTTTTTTTTTGTATTTGTTCCTAATGTTTGGTAGATAAACAATTGCAGGATTTTTGTCTTTGACTCTCATCCCTGGTCTGACTGAGATTCCATCTGCTGTAATCTTCCTTCTTTTCCCAGAGATGTAAAACCAGACAACATCCTCCTCGATGAACAAGGTAGGATCACTCTGCTCCTCTTTCTTTGCTCCCTCATTCATTCCAGGGACAGATTCTTTATAGTCCTGGGTACTGAGCATTGTTTTATCTGGGGGGAGTGTGGGAAAAGCTGCTCTGCTTTTACTGGATCATGTTTGGCTGTACACCCCTGGGCTTTTTAATGTGGGGAGGATCACCCAGCTGTCCTGTCCAGTGTGCTGTGGTCAGCACAGAGTGGCAGCCCTACTTCAGCCCTGGGAATCTGGAGTCATTGCAGCCCAATGGCTTCACTGGCTTGCAACACCCATGTCTAGTGGCAGCTCCATGGCAGGAGCTTGGCACGAGATGATCTTTAAATCTCTTCCAATCCAAACATTCTCTGGTCCTATGATAGTGTTTCTCTGGTGTCTTTTTCACTCCTGTAGCTTCTGGCCAGAGCAATTTGGCCACCTGAAGCTGCTGGGGTTACTGGCTAGCTCCAAGTGTGATTTAAAATCAAGATCCAAAGCTCCCTACCCTTTAACCACCTGGCCAGCCCAAATCATGGGAGACCTTTGGGATCTCTTATGGCCATTCCATGGGATCTGACCCTGACCTGTTTGTGCCTGTACTATCCTGCGTGAGGGCAGATTAGGGAACAAATGTGTTCTGATTCTGCATTGCCATTGCACTGCCATTAATTCCTTCTTAAAATGTGTCTTTATTTAAGGTCATGCCCATTTAACAGATTTTAATATTGCAACAATCATTAGGGACGGTGAAAGAGCGACAGCATTGGCTGGGACAAAGCCATACATGGGTAAGAAACAATGGCTGCTCTCGTGCCTGTGTCACATTTTGGGTGCTCAGTGCCCGCTGCCCGACGGGTCCTGGCTGGGGCAGGGGCATCCAGTTAATTTAGGACATTGGTGCTCGTGCCCAAGTCCTTCAGCAGAGCCTGATTGTTTAACAAGGGAACTCCCAGTGTGAGGGCATTGCTGCTGGCATGTCATGCCATCCCATCCTGTGCTGTCCTGCCCTCTGCATTACATTCTGTCCAGTCCCCTCCATCCTGCCCTGCCCACCTCATCCCATCCAGCCTCCTCCTCCTGCCCTCTCCATCCCATCCTGCACTCCCCATCCCTCTCTGGCTCCAGCCCTGCTCTTGGTGTCTCTGGGGTCCCCATGGTAGTGTTGGGAGAGCTGTCCCGTGTTGGGAGGGCTGTCCTCATGGGTGGCTGACACCCCAGCTCCCAGTGAGGGCAGGCACAGGCTGCTGCTGCTGCTCCCCTGCCTCACACAGCCTCCCCTCGGGCAGCCGTGCAGAACAATCACCGTAAGCGCTGTGCACTGATTTACATGAAATACTGGAACAGAGAACAACAATAACCTGTTTCCTGTTGTCCCTTTCTGCCCAGCCCCAGAGATTTTCCATTCCTTCCTGAGCGGCGGGACGGGCTATTCCTTCGAGGTGGACTGGTGGTCTCTGGGGATCATGGCCTACGAGCTGCTGCGGGGCTGGGTAGGGCTCCCGTTCCAGCTGCGGGGTCGTATCATAGGCTCTGGGTGACCCAGAGGGACAGGGCACGCCTCACCTTTGTGCTCTTGTCCCCAGAGGCCATATGACATCCACTCCAACAATCCTGTGGAGTCCCTGGTGCAGCTCTTCAGCACTGTCAGTGTTCAGTACTCCTCAGCCTGGTCCAAGGAAATGGTGGCACTGCTGCGGAAGGTGAGTGGGGGTGGAGTTGGATGAATTGGGGGGTGAATTGTCCTTCTGGGGTGGGCTTGGGTTAGATGGCAGCTACTGTGCAGGCAGGACTAGCTGGAAAATTATCAACATATTAATAAACAATGAATAATAAGAGTAATAATTATAATATACAAAAGACAGGCTGGGAGAGTTAGGGATGCTAACTTGAGAAGAGAAGGCTCCAGGAAGGCCTTAAAGCCCTTTCCAGTGCCTAAAGGGGCTCCAGGAGAAAGCTGGAAAGGGACTTGGGAAAAGGGATGGAGGGACAGGACACAAGGAATGGCTTCCCACTGCCAGAGGGCAGGGCTGGATGGGAGATTGGGCAGGAATTGTTCCCTGAGAGGGTGGGCAGGCCCTGGCACAGGGTGCCCAGAGCAGCTGTGGCTGCCCCTGGATCCCTGGCAGTGGCCAAGGCCAGGTTGGACACTGGGGCTGGGAGCAGCCTGGGACAGTGGGAGGTGTCCCTGCTATGGCAGGGGTTGCACTGGATGGGCTTCCAGCCCCATCCAGTCTGGGACTCCATGATTAATTACGTATGTTGTGTATTTATTATCCCTGTAATAAGATGCACAATGTTTGATAGCAAGGGAAGCAAAAAGGCTGATTTTGGTGTGACAGTCACATTCTCAGCTGGGCTAGAATTGTGCCTCTCCATGATCAGTGTCACCTGTAAAGGCAGCCCCTTTGCCTGGGATAGCAGGTGAGGTGGAGCACAGTTGCAGCACTGGCTGCTCCCTCTCGCTGGCTCTTTGGGGCTGAAGGGTCTGACGGGGTTGTGAGAGCTGCTGGGGGGTTCTCTGGAGCGCTCTGCTGCTTTCCTCGTGCTGCTGCTGGGGAAAGCTGGGATGTGCTGGAGCAGTTGGTTTAGCTCTGCCTCGCTTGAGAACTTTGAAAAGTAACTGGTGAGTTTGCTGTAGGAAAGATACAGCCGGTGCCGGCAGCAAATAAGTGCCTCTGAATTAATGTTGGGTGGGTAATTCGCATAATTAGATTCAGTTTAATGAGGAGCAGCGTTGCTGGCAGCGGCTGCGGCAGCGCATTCGGCAGGTTTGCATTGCCATCTGCTGGGCAGCCGGGCTTCCAGGGAATCCAGCCTCTCACCAGGAATATGCCAGCACCTCCCTCAGCCGTGAGGGACCCCTCATATCCCGCCGAAGTGCTGGGGTACCTGCAGAACATTTTCTTAGGTGTTTTTCCTGCAGTAAGTTATCTATTTCCCACAGCAGAAGGGCTCCTTGGCATGCCTGAACCGCTGCTGCTGGGTGCCTTCCTCCTCTGGCAGGAAAGCTCTTCTCTCCAGTGCTTTATCACCATTTTTCCCCTCCCCAGCTGCTGACAGTGAATCCTGAGCATCGCTTCTCGTGCCTGGCCCACATCCAGGCCTCGGCTCACCTGTCAGGCGTGGTCTGGAGCGATGTGTGTGAGAAGCGCGTGGAGCCAGGCTTTGTCCCCAACGTGAGTAGGAGTGACTCATGTCCCCACCCCAAGCAGGGCTGCTCCTCGGGCTGGAGGAACCACTGGGAGAGCAGAGGTGTTCTGAGGGGGCAGTGGTTTCTGAGTCTCTGCTGTGCCTGACGTGGGTCGTGTCATGTGTCCTGGCAGAAGGGCCGCCTGCACTGTGACCCCACCTTCGAGCTGGAGGAGATGATCCTGGAGTCAAGGCCCCTGCACAAGAAAAAGAAGAGGCTCGCAAAGAACAAGTCAAGGGATAACAGCAAAGACAGCTCCCAGTCTGTACGTGCTCCTTGGGGTAACACCAGCTAGGAAAAGGCTGGATTTGGGCAGGTATTGCAGCTGTCACTGCCACACTGCGGGAGCCACAGGTTTATTTTGATGAAAACATTTCCCAACTGGAGCAGTTCCAACAACCATGTATTCCTCTTATGGAAGTTCGACCAAACTTTCACAGCAGTGGGTACTTTGGAAAGTGAGATGAGCAGCAGAGGTCTGGGCAGCACGGTGTGGTCAGCCTCTGTCCCTGCACAGCCCCAGGACCGTGAGCCTGGGCACAAGGCAGCAGCTGCTGTGTGCCTTTGCAGGGTCTCCCACACGTGGGTTGTGTGCTGGGCTCTCTCCACGCTGCCTGTGCTTCTTTTGGGCTGACAGCACTCCCAAAATACGGGATAAGTGGATAAATGCATTATGTTTATGTCAGGAACAGTGTGTTTTATGGAAAACTGCTGCCGTGAATGGCACAAGCCCTGGTGAAAGCCACACAGCAGCCAGCCCTGCTGCCTCAGCTGTTGGGCTGATGTTCAGGGGGATGGAGGCTCCTGCACACAGCTGAGAGTGCTGGGGGCTGCAGGCAGCAATGAGATGCAAATGTGGCTGCTTATGCATATTTTGTTTTTCTTCAATAGGAAAATGACTATCTCCAGGAATGCCTTGAAGCTATCCAGCAGGACTTTGTCATCTTCAACAGAGAGAAGTGAGTGTATGGGGTGCTTTTTTTAGGGAAAAATACTCCTTTTTGTGACTTCTCTTAGGAATCAGTGCCAGTGCCTGACAGCCAGGAGCACCTTGCTGCTGGCTTAGCCCCAGGTGACTGATGTCAGCAGAGGAGCTCAGGTGCTGCCTGTGTATGAAAAATGGTTCTGGCCACCAAGGGAGGCAAGATCAGAGATTATTAACTGCCATTAAATAAAATATGCTGTAGAGAGACTTCTGGGATTTAACATGTGTCTGTGACACTGCTTTCATTCCCCTGTGGCACCTCCTCACCCATCCTGCTTGTAGCAGATGATGCTTTGGGAAATGAAGATGAGGAAGGCTGGACTCAATGATTGTGGAGATAGATACGTGGGTTTAACACATAGAATAGATTCTTAAGATGATTAAGGTTGGAAAAGTCCCTTGTGGGAGCAAGCAGGTAGTGAAGTGCTGGATTAAAGCCACTGCTTCCCCAGTGTTGGGGCTGTGTGGTCCATGAGCAGAGCGTGAGGCAGGCTCCATGCAGGAGGGGGCTGGCAGGAGCCTGGCTGTGCTCTGGGTACCCGTGACCGAGGTTTTGGTGGGCTGAAGCCTTGCAGGCTGTTCTGGGACATTTCAGAGCAGCTCAGCGTGGTTTGCTCATCCCTGGGCTCTGCCATGACCCGTTTATGGGCTCTGGGAGGATTCCTCGTTCTCTGTAGGTGCCTCTGGAGCAGTGAGTGGGCACCGGGGCCCAGACTCCCCTGCCCACCACTGGGGCTGTTTGCCCGGGCACAGCTGTGTAACCCCTGGCTCTCTGCTCCCACAGGCTAAAGAAGAGCCAGGAGCAGCCGAGCGAGTCCGTGCCTACCTCCGACACCACCGAGGAGGCGGAGGCGGAGGCCGAGCCCCTGCACATGTGCAGCTCCGTGTGCTCCTCGGGCAGCAGCTAGGCCGGGGCCGCCGGGCCGCCCGCCCGCCCTCACCCGCCCTCAGGTGCGCTGAGCACCCGAGCCCGCCCCGGACAGCGCCGGCAGCTCCCCTGAGAGCCCACAGGACTGCCCGCGGGCCATGGATTGCCTGCCCAGCTGCTGCTGAGAGCCCACAGGACTGCCCGCGGGCCATGGATCGCCTGCCCGGCTCCACCTAGAGCTGAGCACACCAGAGTTCCCACAGGACTGTCCCCGGGCCATGGATCGCCTGCCCAGCTCCACCTAGAGCTGGAGCACACCAGAGTTCCCACAGGACTGCCCGCGGGCCATGGATCGCCTGCCCAGCTCCTGCTGAGACCCCACAGGACTGCCCGCGGGCCATGGATCGCCTGCCCGGCTCCACCTAGAGCTGAGCACACCAGAGTTCCCACAGGACTGTCCCCGGGCCATGGATCGCCTGCCCAGCTCCACCTAGAGCTGGAGCACACCAGAGTTCCCACAGGACTGCCCGCGGGCCATGGATCGCCTGCCCAGCTCCTGCTGAGACCCCACAGGACTGCCCGCGGGCCATGGATCGCCTGCCCGGCTCCACCTAGAGCTGAGCACACCAGAGTTCCCACAGGACTGTCCCCGGGCCATGGATCGCCTGCCCAGCTCCACCTAGAGCTGGAGCACACCAGAGTTCCCACAGGACTGCCCGCGGGCCATGGATCGCCTGCCCAGCTCCTGCTGAGACCCCACAGGACTGCCCGCGGGCCATGGATCGCCTGCCCAGCTCCACCTAGAGCTGAGCACACCAGAGTTCCCACAGGACTGCCCTCCCGGGCCATGGCTGCCTGTCAGGGGAAGATATGGTCTATGCAACTTGTCTGGGGAGGAGATCAACGTATTTATTTTTTTCTGTTTTAATGTCAGGTTGCTGATCTAGACGCTTTTAGTGCAGTGAGAGGACAGGGAAAGAAGCCATGTCCTTGGGTGCCATGGGGAGCAGGGAGACACGGAGCAGGGAGGAAGGGCAAAGCAGTGGTGTGGGCTTGACTTTTGGCATTCCATGTTCACAGATGCTGCTCTGGGGATGGGCAATCCTTGTGCAAGCCAGAGCAGCCCCGGGGCCTCTCTGGCACCAGCTCCTGGGAGCCTCCAGTTGTTTGTGTCGTGCAGCACAAGGATGTCCCAGGCACTTCCTTGTCCTTGTGTCACCTGTCAGTTCCTTTCCCAATTCAAGGCAAATAAATGTGGGGTTTTTTTGTGCACTCCATGGATTCTTCAGGGGCTGGGTAATGGTTTAATGTGTATTTGAGATGCAGAATGCATTTAAAATATTTTCTTCCTTGAAGTGGCTGCTGCAGGCAGTGAGGAACTGTGGGATGGGTTAGAGGATCTGGCTCCATGTGCCCAGGTTCAGAGGACACAGTTTATCACAGCTGAGCTTTTGTTGGAGGCAGAATGGGTGGCCTTGCAAGGCTGCTTGGTTATGAAAGACAGGAATATTGTATTTCACCCTTTGATTGAACTTGATTTTCAGTGTAAGGTACAAGTACTGTATATAATTTGCCAATACCTGTCTTAACTTCTTAATAAGACTGGAAATCTTCCCTTGCTCCAGCTGTGGATGTTGCCTTTCTTGTTGCAGGGGCCTTTGCTATATCAGTAGTTTAACCTGCTGCAGAGTGGTTTTTGGTTTCTGTGGCTGAACCTGAACCCTGCAATGCCACACGACTGCTCTGGTGCCCCAGGTGTGTGGTGGGACCACAGTCAGCATAAAACCATCAGCAGATCTTTGCTGCCAGGCACTGGGAGGCTGCCGTGTCTGCAGCCTTCCTGGGTATTCCTAATGCAGAAATGGATGGGAGATGTTTTTAACAGATCTGCCAGGACCAGTTTTGTTGTGGATTTTGTTTCCATGAATAAACCAGAAAGGCAGAATGGTACAGAATGATCTTACACAAGCAAGGACATGGCTTGTGTGTCTTTCACAGTTGTATGTGGGAATCAGTGTGTGGCTGAACTTGTGCAGAGACGTTTTCCTGGACGTCTCTAAGGGTGTGCGGGAGGAGGGGAGCCGAGGCTCTGGGTGCAGTAGCATGGTCATTTTTAGGGCAGAGCCAGTAGATGCTGTCAGCCCCGGGGTCCCTGGTGTCAGCCATGGGTCCTGTTCACCCCATGCCTCGTTAGAAGCTGCGTTAATGATGGCTCAGGGGCTGGGGCCAGTCGGTGTGTGAGGCCTGAAACCAGTGTGTCCTCCTGCTCCTTCTCCCAGCTACAGGAGGGCACCCACCCTGGCTCTGATCCCAGGCTGTGCTGGGGGAACCTGCTCTCTCTGCCCCCAGTAACTTGAGTCTCTTTACTGGGTACCAGAGCGGCCAGATTACCTCCTCTCATCTGTCAGAGTTCACCTTTGTGTACAGGTGAGCCACGTGCTCTGGCCTCTTTGCTGTGCTGAGCAGCCCCTGCTCTCCACATGGGCAGCCTGGTCCTCTCCCCAGGGCTCTGTGCTCACCTTGTGTCTCCATCCCACATCTCTCAACTCTCTCCTGGCACAGCAGATGAGGGTCAAACCAACTGTTTATTCAGCAGTCATGAATTACAGGTGAGTCACTCCACTGGTGTGGGTAGGGTTTTACAGTGAATTCCATTGCACTATTTAGCAACTTCTGTAAATAACAGCAAAATTTTGGACTATGAGAATGGTGAGGAGCATCACTGATTTTTTTGACCAAACCATCCCATGGATGAGTGATGAAGATACATCCTATTCAGCCAGGAGAGGTGTTGGCAGATACAGGACGTGTGTAATTGATGTTTTCATTGCTTTCCTTAGGACAACAGACAAGTGGGCCCTGAGCTGGGGTTGGTGTGTGTGGGGAGCCACTGGTTTGCTTCTGGAACTGAGGTTTCACAGCCCAAACCCTCTCTCTGTCAGTCATCTGTTCCCCTTCCAGCACTGCTCTTCTTCAGTGCATTGTGCAAAACAGCTCAGCAGCACCTGGCAGAAACCAGGAGAGCTTCTGGGGGGATGCCAGGGAATGGCTCCTTCCCCAGGGAAACACTCTGGGCAGATCCTAGCTGCCTGGGCAGCACCCAGGAAGCCAGCAGTGCATCTCCAGGGATGTGCTGGGGACACTGTTGAACCTGAACCCCTGAGAGCAGCACCAGGACACAGAGCCCACAGCTCTGTGCCAGCTGAGCCGAAATCCCTCCTCTTGGCCCTTCATGTCTTTGTGGCTCCTGCCAGCGTGTTCTGCGTCCTGCTTACCCCATCCACGATGGAGTCCTGGGGGTTTGGTCCTCTCTCCTTGCTGTGCTGCTCCCGTGGGTGTTCCCTGTCCCTGGCTGCTGGCACAGGCTGGGCTGGGCATGGGGACAGGCAGGGTTGTGGCGCCTGTGGTGGTGCCTGTGTTGGTGCCATTAGAACAATGGCTGAGCCTTGGCTACTGCTGCTGAGCAAACCACAGTGGAGTCGTGACAGAGCCCTGGTCCCACATCCCAGCCTGGAAGGTGTCACTGACAGCTCTGGGTTACACCTCCACTACAGTCAGAACACAGGAATTTTCTGTACATAAATATTTAAATACCTGTATTTTTTTGTATGACAGATTTATACAGTGTATGCCATTATCTGCTGTGAAAAGTCTACAGCACCTATAAATTATTCTCCTTTAATCACTTGCCATGAGATTGTTTTCTTATGTCTATTGTGTTATGGAGTTTTGCAAAGTTGCATATTTTTAAGTGTTTGCATTGAATTCCACAGCCTTCATTAGGAATTTTGTGCAGAAGACAAATGCCAGGTCAGGTCCTGATTTTTCTTCTGTTGCCAATTCTCTATTACTCCAGAGCTTGCTGAAAAGAGTCTAAGAGTAATAAAATAATAGCAAAAATACTAGTAATATGGACTTGACCCTGGACAGTGCTGAAATCCTGCTGCCTTGAGAGGGTATTTTTAAAAATTATTTCAGTGCAGATATATGTAAATATATCTTTGTATTTTATGTCAATACATCCCTGTAATTTTCTTGCATGACAATTTTACCACATCACAGAATATTTAAGTTGGAACAAGGTTGTGTTTTTGCAGATACTGCCGGAAGCCATTGCACATGTGGAGTAATAAATGTGTATTTTTAACATTGCCAAGGATTTGGTGTCATTTCCAGGGTATTGAGCTGTAGATGCATGAAAGCACAGAAGCATCCAAATGCTGGAATTCTGGAACCAGCTGGAATCTGGGCTGGTGGGACATTCCCAGCTACCACAGAGCTGGGTGGGATGGGAGCTGTGGGACCACTGCCATGAAATGCCTCAGGAACAGGTGCTGAAAGGGGATCAGCTGGGTCCTTTTCCGTGTCCCCCTCTCTGGTGCCAGACGGTGTTTGTAATTCCCTAGGGAGGCTGTGTGCACACCATGGGGCTGCGGGCGCTGTCCATGGTGGGTGGAGATCCCGGTGAGGATGAGAGCCCCAGGCACGGCCACTGGCCCGGGACAGCTGTGCCCACACTGGCCCGGGACAGCTGTGCCCACACTGGCCCTGCTGCCATCCGTGCTGGGGCTGCTGCCCGGGCTGGGAGCACCAGGGGAGGCAGAGGTGCCAGGGCAGGGGGGCAGGACCCCGACCTCGCTGTGGCACGGAGGGCACAACAGCCACAGCTCACAGGGGGCTGGTGTTTCCCTGCATAGCCCTGGATTTTGTACCTTAACCTCAATAAAAGCAGACACTTCCCTGGAGGTGTCGGGAGATCTCTGCTTTGTCTTTTTGATCCCCCTCAGATCAGGAATGATTTATCTTGCTCGGCATGAAGTGCTGCTCGCTGGCTGCAGTGCAGACACAGCTCCCAAAGCTGCTGCTCACTTCAAAGGAGCAGTGGAGGCTGAGACAAATCAATGTCTGAGCCTGGACTTGTCCCTTCTGCACAGCCAGCACTGCCACAGTGATGCCTCTGGGGTGGCATTCTGGAGTCTGTGGGTGTCCCCAGGGGACCAAGGGTACCCGCCAGGCTGGGCTGTTCACTACAGGGGGAAAGGTGAAGGTCACAGAGTGAGGGCAGTTTCACACACACAGCCCTGAAATACAGGGCAGGGGAAGCTGAGGGAGTAAAACACCCACAGCAGCCAGGAGAGCTCAGTGCCTGCCAGCCCTGTGCCATCACCACTGTGCCTAAAACATGGGAACTGGAATTTGCCAGGGACAAACAGGGAACGACCTTCATCAACCAGCTTTGTCTTTCTTACCTGCTGTGATTGACCCTGCTGTTAATCAAGGTGCTGGATGTGAGGGATTCCAGAATGGTCTGCATGAGAAGGGACATGAAAAGTTGTTCCACCCTGCCATGGGCAGAGACACCTTCCACAGTCCCAGGCTGCTCCAAGCCCCAGTGTCCAGCCTGGTCTTGGACACTTCCAGGGATCCAGGGGCAGCCACAGCTGCTCTGGGCACCCTGTGCCAAGGCCTGCCCATCCTCCCAGGGAACAATTCCTGCCCAATATCCCATCTAACCCTGCCCTCTGGCAGTGGGAAGCCATGCAAAATAAAAATAAAGAAAAAAGACACAGTGAACATGGAAAGCCAGGGATAAGCACAGGGATAGTTCAGTGCCTGCCTGTTTGCTCCTTAAGGAGCACTGGTTTTCTGCAGGGAATCGAGGGGACTGTTCCTAAGGAGCACTGCTGTCCTGCAGGGAATTGAGGAGTCCATTCCTAAGGAGCACTGCTGTCCTGCAGGGAATTGAGGGGTCTGTCCCCACTCCAGGCACAAGTGTGGGGACCTAGGGCTGCTCCATCGTGGTGCTGCAGAGCCAGGGATGTGCTGTCAGCCAAGGGCACAGAGTGTCTCCTCAGTGTCCCTGACCCAGAGCCTGCAGGAAAGCTGTCCAAAGGAATTAGGGCCACAGACCATGTGGGTGCCATGGGGGGCTGTTTCCTGGAGGCTCTGGCTCCATTAGCAGGCGGCTGTGGGACTCAGCTCAGCCTCTCCTGGCACCAGGAGAGCTGCAGAGATGCTGCTGGCTCTGATCCCTGCATTAGGAAGAGACTGGGGCAGATGTGCTGGCTCTGACAGCTCCCTGACAGAGCAAATAAATGCAAACCCTCCCTCCATGAGGGAGGGGCTGGCAGGGCTTGAGCTGGTACAGAGGGTGGAGGGACCTAAACTGAGTGATGTGGGAGAGGGAACAGTGTCTCTGCTGGGTCCTCACTGGCCCAGGGGACCTGGCATGAACCAGGCAACTGTGGGAAAAGGGAGATTTACAGCACAGGGACCTCAGAACTTCCTTTGCTAAGTTTTTACAAGCTGGGGGTGTTGGGGTGTTCCTGTCACCCCATGGATGTTGGGCTGATGGGGAGGTCATCAGACAGGTCATTGCCATTCCTTATGGATTTATCACTGCTGTAATTTAAGCTCTATTCTGGAAGAAAAGAGATAAAAGAAAATAGTTTGGGTTGGAAGAGACCTTAAAGCTCATCTCATTCCCTGCCATGGCAGGGACACCTTCCACTAGATGTTAGTTGCCTTAGTGCAATTTCAGGGAAAATGAGAAAATCAACAAATGAAATTATGTTAAAATTAAATATAAAACATCCAAATAAATACATGCCCATATGCTTAACTCAGAAATTACTGCAGCATTAAGCTGTGAAATGTAGGTCATATCAGATAATAAGAAACAAAAAAACCCAGCAAAAAATTAAATCCCTTCCTGGCTTACATTTGTGGGTTCATTCCTAATTCATGGATTGGCGTATCTGGAGCTCCCATGCATAAATCAGATCCCTGCTTGTGCCATCACAAGCCCTGCTCCCTTTCTTGTGCCTGGCTCAGACAGAGCTGGAGCCCCAAGCCCTGCAGTGCCTGAGGGAAATCAGTGTCTCACAGACGTGTCATGACATCTCACCAGCACTGGAACCAGTGTGGGCTGGGGGAAACCAGCCCCACTCCTGGAGCTGAACCTCCTTGGGTCATCTGCAAACCAAGGGGCAGGTGGCTGCACAGTCCTGAGCACGGCTCAGAAGGGTGGGACTCTGCCCACACATGGTGAGCCTCTCCCCCTTCCAAGGGGAACACAGGAACCTGCAGGTCAGGATGGGATGGTACAAGCCTCACCCAGAAAAACGCAAACAAAAGGAAGAAAACAACCAAATGGACTCGGGTGGATCAACCACTTCCACCATTTCGTGGTTTCCAACCAAGTTTATTCCAAGCAAGGAGCAGACAGGAATGGAAAGCCATTCCTGGAGGTACATGCATGGCTCTATGGCCAGACGTTCACTCTCTGTACACACCTTTAAATATAATAGCTGGGCTAGAATAATCTTTATAAAAAAGAGTGTTGCATGCACCTGGCCTCCAAACGAGCCCTGGTCTTGGGTATTGGACTCACACTCAGTTCTTGAAAAACTGTATAAATAATCTTTAAAAAACAAGGCTGACAGCAGGACACGGGCCCAGGGCACGGCTGGGTCCTGGAGGGCCAATGCCATTCTGCCCCAGGACAGGAGCTGCACCCGGCCCTGAGCTGTGACTGCTGAGGGACAGACGGCCTGGGAGTGGCTCCGGGAGCACGGCCAGGGCAGGGGGCTGTGCCTGGAAACCATGGAAGTGCCCATCGGTCCGAAGTCCTTTGATGTGAGCGGGCAGTGGGTGCTGCTGGAGAAGAGCGTGATCCAGCCTGGATGTGCCTTCATTTCTGCCCCGGCCCCCAGGGCCCGGCTGGCCCCGCAGCCCAGGGGACGTGGCGGTGCCGCATGCACAGGGAAAGGCTTTCCTAGCAGCTAGAGGAACACTGACAGAACCCAATGGGAGCGCTACCTCAGGGATCACTCTACTTTCTACCTACGAGGGAGGGGCTGGCGCAGCTGACAGCGCTCGCTCGCTTGTCCTCCTGCGTGAGAGCGGCCACCGGCCCCTTGGTGGCAGGACCTGGTGTGGAGACAGCACCAGGACAGCGCCAGGACAGCGTCAGGACAGAGAGGTGATGTTGGACCTCCCGCCCGGCGGGGCCATGATCTTCTGAGCCGTGCGCCGGGCAATGTGGTCATCTGCCTGTGACCCTGGGGAGAGCAGAGAGTGGGGCGGTCCCACTGCTTTATATGCCACAACCACAAAACATTTCCTCAGGAAATACTAATAATTTCATTATATGTCTTTTTGGACACTCTGTGATCACAGCACAGTTTGAAATGGCTGTATTTGCCTGAACTTCTTCATTTTTCATTGTTTCTTTCTGGAAGATTTATAAATGTCTTTCTTATAAATAAATTTTGTATATAATAAAATGTGGGAACTGGTAACATTTATCAAACAATATGGAACCCATCTGATCCAGCCAGCTAAAAAGCCACTATGGAAGGGCAGAGCATTGGCTTTTCAAGCTCCCAACAGATGCTGGGCAGGTTTCTGCAGAACGAATGATGCTGAATCACTGCCTGCTCTGGCTCCTGGAAACAGAAGCCCCCCACCAGGCTTTGTGCGTTGACATAAATACTATAGAACATTCCAGAGCTTTCTGTGCTGCACTCGGTCCTTTGGCTGCTGCCACAGGACAAACTGCTTTCTTACTGAGCAGACACGAAGCTCCTATGGCTCAGCCTTGCCCACCCCGCCCAGGCCCCCCGCTGTCCCCACGTACCGGACAGGCTGAAGCCGGACTGGTGCAGGTTGCGCACGGGCGGTGCCGCGGCTTTGCCGGCGCAGGGCGCGATGCGCGGGGCCGCCCCGGGCGCCACGGCCTTGACGCTCAGCGGCACCTCGTGCACCGGCCCGTCGTACATCCCCCGGGGCACGCCGTGCACCTCGGCCAGCTGCGGGGGGAGCACAGGTCAGCCACAGGCAGGGCAACCTCCGGCTGTGCCAGGGGAGATGCAGGCTGGATACCGGGAGCAATTCTCCATGGGGAGGGCTGCCCAGCCCCTGGCACATCCCTGGAGGGAATTCAGAGGCTGTGTGGATGTGGCACTTGGGTTGGAATCGATGGTCTTAAAAGGACTTTCAGCCTGGCCTTGGACACCTTCAGGGATGGGGCATCTACAGCTTCTCTGGGTCCCATTCCCACCCCGCGGGGAGCTGGCACATCACCATCCTGCCCTCCAGGCACCCCAGACACCCTGAGGCACACCAGAGTCAGGGTTCCAGTCTCTGCAGTTAATTTGGTTTACTGATTCCTGCTCTGCCTTTGTGTAGGATGCAGAATTACAACAGCAATAGCACAGGGAAAAGGGAAGGAGGACAGAGCTGTTAAGAAGCTCTTTACATATTTGCATGTCTTTGTGTCTCTTTACAAAGCTGTGCCGGCACACAGGAGGATTTCTCTTACTGTATTTCCAGTACCTACGGGATGTACATCCCTTACCCTCCAATGGCTGCAGAGCAGACGCTGGGAATACAGCAACAGAAACTGCTCTAGCACAGACAGGAGAGGAATTCCTCCCTCTCCTTCAATACAAACAAAAGCGCCCCTTCTGCTAGAAGTCATATTTTTACTTTGTAACATTTCAATAGGCTAACAAAACTGTCATTATTAGCTCTAATAGTAAGAATTCTTGACTGAGGTGCAGGCAGTTATGACAACACACAGAAAGAAACAGCATTAATAATGTTCCTGCTGCTGTTGCAGGTTTGCCATCACAGCAGCCCCAATACACTAAAGCAGAAGCATTGTGACCAAAACAGGGGATTATGGCAAATAAAACTCTCCTTACCCTGTTTCTTGCCTTTATCCTTTTATAAACGAAGTCAGGGAATGTCTTCCTAGGGATGAATCGACCTGAGCCCTGGGTGACACACAGATTTCCATCTTCAAGGACAACTCTTCCCTGACTTATGACCACGGTTGGGACCCCATGGCACTCGGTGCCTTCAAATATGTTGTACTCCACGTTCTGGAAAAAGTAAACTCTGATATTCAGTGCCTGTAGGATTTAGGAGGAGGCCAACAATGCCCCCCCATTTTTGTACACTGCTCCTTGTGCATCATCAGTCAGAACTAACTAACCCCTCGTATTTAAATAACAAGATTCCAATGGGAAGCAAACTGGAATTGAGAAAATAAACCTTAAAACCAACCATATTAAACTACAACAATAGTTTAATATTTTTATTAAATTATATTTATATTATTATTTATATATTCTTTATGGAATATTTAAATTATTAATTATATTAAGATTAATACCTTTATATATTAAACTATAGCAATAGTTTAATACATATTAAACTATAACTAATACACATTATATATAATATATATAATAGTTATATATTATTATATATATTATATATTATATTTATCATATATATAATGTAAGTTATATAATATATAACTGTATTAATATATAGTTCAGCAATAGTTAATACTTCAGTTCAGCACTGAAATTTTTCTAGTCCACAGCAAATACACTGACCTCAAGATTTCCATACCAGATGCTGACTGTCTTGGAGTGGTCACTCAGTACCAATCCCACCCTTTACAGCAATAAAAGGATATTTTCCTAGTATTTCTAAAAGCAAATGCAAGGTTCTTCATCAGTTTATCCACACAGACACACAGACTCCTCCCCTGCTGAATGATCCAATCTTGCTAAGGATGTGCACTGCTTTTCAGATCTCTTCTGACTCTAAAACCAGTCCCAGAAAATTTAAATCTATTTTGCAAAAAAAATTTTAAATATTTAAATTTAAAATCTTTCGATTTAAAATATATTTTACCAGATTGTGGGTTTTTGCTGAGATGATTTTCGTAGCCTTGGGGTTCCACAGCACCAGGTCTGCGTCGGCGCCCACGGCCACGCGCCCCTTCCTGGGGTAGCAGTTGAAGATCTTGGCAGCGTTGGTGCTGGTCACTGCTACAAAATCATTCTCATCCATCTTCCCAGGGACCTGGGGAGGGCATGAGGAAACATCACAGAGAGACATGGCCCTGTGCCTGCTGTGGGCACAGTCCCTTCCCAGGGCTGGACCTGGGCTGTGCCACTCCCGGACCCACCCCTGTGCCCACGTGGGTGAGGGTCTGCACTACCACAGGGCTGCAGTCACGGAGGAAGGGACATGTGAGGGTGAGCCTTGTCCCTGTGGGATGAAGGATATGAGAGACATTATTGTCCTTGGACTCCAAAGGTTGGAATCTCTGAAAAACAAGACTTTCACTGCTTGGCTCTAACTCCTGCACAGGCATCTCAGGATCACTGAAGAGGGTTAAGGACAGCCCAGTGAAGAAAGACTGGAAATGGACCTAACCAGTGCTGTTTATCATCTTCACTTGTCATCTTAAGAAAAGTTCTTTGAAGACACCGTGAAGGCATTTGTGTGTGTCAGTCTCTCATCAGCAGCTCTCTGAAGCTGCAGCAGCGTCTAGACAGTGTCAGCCCTCTGGCTTGTCTGAATTAACGAGGCTGTGACAGTCTGGAGAACAGCTCCCGTGTGCTCCCCTCAGCCCCAGGCTGCAGCACCTACCACACACTTCTCCCAGACCATGGACATGCGCTCCTCGATGCCGTTGGTGCCCTCGGGGATGAGGGTGAAGTTGTCCTTGCCCACGGCCTTCTGTGCAGTGCTGAAGGTGCAGTGGGCACTGCCGGTGACCTGCAGGTCCCCGCTGGGGAAAGGACAGGGCAGGACTCAGGGAGGGGGCACTGAGGGCACCCCCAGGCCAGCAAACCCCCCCTTGCTGGGCACACCATGGGGGCACCGATGGCTCGTGGGCTTTGGGCCCCTCAGGCAATGCTGGTGCTGTCGATGGCAGCTGGGGTGTGGGATGCAGACAGGGCAGGTGTGCCCAGGTGCCCGTGTGGCACAGGACCCACCTGGCCAGCAGAGTGCTGAGGTGATCGGGCGTGCTGGGGTCGGGGCTGATTGGGGGGGAGGTGACAAAGGCGGCAGCTTTGGCCCAGTTCTTGCTCCAGTAGTGGGAGCCATCAGTGCCCAGGCTGGCGGTGATGGGCTCCCCGTACACCACGGTGCCTGCAGAGCAAAGCTGGCATGAGGGGGAGCACGGGCACAGACAGGGCCCTGCTGTAACCACACACGACAGCTGCACTTCCTTCAGCACTCCCAGCACTTCAGAGTCTCGCTAATCCTTTAGATTATCTCAGATGACTGGGAGACACTGTCAAAGCAAGTTCTGGATCTGTCTGTCCTCTCCTTACAGCAGGCACACATTCCTACAAGCTGTCATGCCTTCCTTTAAACCTACCCTGTGTCTGTCTGGCAGCCACCAGGCCGGGGGAAGCGGTGACTGTGCTCCCCCTTCCACCCTGCTCCCCACAGGATTGATCCCAGCCCTTCCCACTCCACCCCCAGCCAGAGTTTGGAGCTTGCTCCACATCTGTTTTTTATTCAGTTCACACCAAACGATCACAAGTGGATTATTCCCTTTTCTCAGCTGTGCCTGCAAAGATGGAAGTGTCAGAGTTTCCAACACATTCCTTCCAATCTCCCCAGCTCCAAGCAATTAGCTCTGGCACACCCTAGCACAGAAACCTGCACGAGCCTCAGTGCCCTGAGAGTGTGGGGCAGCTCAGGAGATAAGGAATTCCCAGAGCTCATAGTCAGGATGAAATTCCTGGCTGGATTCAGAGGCTCAATGAGTGCCTGTGCAGTTCAGTGTGTTACCTTTCCTCTTTGCCTGAGCCAGGACGTCTGCAGCCCCCCTGCTCATGACCTTGGTGACATAGAGGGGACAGTTGGCCTGCCTGGCGATGGTGATGGCACGGAACACGGCCTCTGCCTCCACCTGCGGGCACAAGAACACGACACAGGTGTCCCAGCCCCTGGGCAGGGCGGGGCCCGCAGCTTGGAGCGAGGGTTGGTGGCGTTACCTCCTCGGGACGGCTCAGGACGTGCCCCTCCGGCCCTGTAATCCCCAGCTCCAGCAGCCTCTTCTGCTCCTGGGGGGTGAGG
Source organism: Pycnonotus jocosus (assembly GCA_013400435.1). Classification (NCBI taxonomy): domain Eukaryota; kingdom Metazoa; phylum Chordata; class Aves; order Passeriformes; family Pycnonotidae; genus Pycnonotus; species Pycnonotus jocosus. The sequence continues at coordinate 141,793 of VWYP01009946.1, read as the reverse complement.
AGGAAGGAGAGAGCAGTCAGTGCTGGGCACAGACCGCTGGAGCACCATGGGACACAGCACACCTTGTCCAGAGCCACCCAGGGGCGGGGGGAAAGTCACAAACCCACCCCAGCAGGTGGGTCACGGGACACTCCACTGGGACACCCCACTCACTGCAGGGCCACTCCCCAGAGACCTGTCCTGTGCTGCAGAAATGCTCCTGCATGGCAGCTGCTGTGTGCCAGCTCCCCAGAGACCTGTCCTGTGCTGCAGAAATGCCCCTGCATGGCAGCTGCTCTGTCCCAGCACCTCTGGAGCTTCCCACCCCTGAAAGCCACGGTTCTGGAGGAGGGGACTCACACCCATGGCAGCTCATGCCGAGGCTGCCCCAGCCCTGGTGCTACAGCAAAGGAGAGGGGATTCCCAGCACCTGAGCCTGCTGGAGCTGCCCAGGAGCCCCTGGAGACGGCAGGGATGGGCACAGGGATGTGAGACTGTCATTGGGGTGCAGCAAGGGCCACCCCTCCTGCATTCCTGTCCCTTTGCACTTCACCATGCGGCACAGGGGAAAGGGAACCCACTGTGACAGGTGCTGAGATGAGCTCTGGGATGTCCCAGGTCACTCATGTGGCATCTGAATGCAGATGTCCAGCACACACCTCACCCTGTCCCCTCTGCGCTGCTCGGTATCATGTAACCTCCCAGTCAGCTGGCACTAATGCAAGGATGTTATCCAACACCACGGAGCAGATCCCACAGGATCCTTTAAAGGACCCTGCTCTTAGAGGGTGCTTATTTGTCTGTATTCTTGTCACAGATCTGCTCCAAGTTTGTCCCCAGGGCTCAAGTGTCACCACAGTGGCAGCTTACAGAACCACTGCTGTAGCTCTGAGCTGCCTGGGGTCACGTTAATGCTCCACAGCCAGCTGAGGAACAGGTTTCCAGATAAAATCCCAGGAGGTGGGAATTAGCCTCCATCCTGTTTGTTCAAATAAACCCATTTGAAGAATTGGATCTGGCTTTCAGTTCAGCCTTCCTCCCACACCAGACTGAACGCTGGCGTGCCCATGAGCTAAAGCAACTGCCAGTCTGACTCCACCTTGTGTATCTGACTGAGGCTGGAGCCAAGTCTGGAGCCAAGCTCCTTTTCTACAGGTAAAAAGGAAAAATAAGTCCCATGAGCAGAGGCTGCGAAACCAAGTAATTCCCAAGTGCTGATGGTGGAGTTAAATACTGCCAATGTCATTCACAGTACAGTGAAAGCCTCAACCCTGATTTTTTCAAGTAATCTAAACTCTTAAACATGACAGATAATGGGATAAAGCATCACTTAAGGCAGTCACTTATCCCTTAGGAACCCCCAAAGTGCTTTTTGGGAAGCCAAGCACATGTGAGGATCCATGAGGACACTGATGATTCCACAGGACATCCTGATCCTCCTGCACATTCCTCTGCCTGCACAGGCTGCTGCACAGGGTTCTGTTCCTTCCAAGCCTTTGGGGCACCAGCTCCCGGGGCAGGGGCAGGGGCAGGGTCAGGGGCAGGGATTCTCCTGCCCTGGGTCTCCTCTGGGTCTCAGAGGTCACAGACACGGTACCTCCTCGATGATGTCTCCGTTCTCCGCGTGCACTTGGGCGATGGCCCCCAGGTCCCGAATGATGCAGAAGATCTCGTACATCTGCCAAGACACAGCAGGTCCCCAGGTCAGCCCCGACACCACCCACGTGGCTCAGGGTGAGGGGTGACCTTCCCTGCATTCCCATGTCCTACCTGGCCATCAGTGCACTGCAGCTTGTCCTTGTAAGCCATGAACACCAGGAAGGAGTTCACACCTTGAAAACAGAAAATGACACACGTGGCTTTGTCTCCCAGAGAACTCTCTGCCCTGGTGTGGGCTGGGCACGGGTGGCTGAACCAGGGGCTTGTGCTGCTGAGGGTTACACTGGAAGCAAAGCAAAGCTAAGGGCTGATGTGAGAAATGTCCCCACAAGAACTGACCCCAAAGCTTGGGAGTGGTGAAAGACAATAATCCCCTACTTTATGGTGCACCTGAATCAAAAAATGAAACCCCTGCGATCCATGTTTGGGGTTAGGAGCTTTCTGTGACTGGATCTGAATGCACACTCAGGCTGGTTTTCCTCCAGTGGTGGCTTCAGTCTGTGGCTTATCCTCAAATTTGGGACAAGGGCTGGAGGGACAGGACACAGGGAATGGCTTCCCACTGCCAGAGGGCAGGGCTGGATGGGATTTTGGGAGGAATTGTTCCCTGGGAGGCCTTGGCACAGGGTGTCCAGAGCAGCTGTGGCTGCCCCTGGATCCCTGGCAGTGCCCAAGGCCAGGTTGGACATTGGGGCTTGGAGCAGCCTGGAACAGTGGAAGGTGTCCCTGCCATGGCAGGGAATGGGATCAGATCCTTTCCAATCCAAACCATTCCATGATTCTACAAATTGCTGCTGTATTTTGTATGGATAGAGGCAATAAGCAATACCAAACCGTGATCAAATTACAGCTGTATTTCATATGTGTTCCAAGGAACAGCTCCACTACTCCAGCCACTCTGCATTTTAATAGGAAATTCACTGTGAATTTCTATGGTAATTGGCCAATTAAACCTTTGCTTGCAAGACTACAAATTACACTGAAGACATTTAGGTCTGCATTAGCATATCTGAAGGAAAATGTAGTTCCAACCATGGCACTAGGTATTAATGAATGCATGAATCCCTGCCTGTGGTCTACTTCCCTGCTTTCCATGAGCCCTGTCCCTGGGATACTCGGGATGCACAGGAGTTACAGGCACAACAGAATCACTAAGGAATGCTTAAAGCTGAGTCTCCTTCTCTAAGCCCTGTCTTGGAGGTTTTTATTTCAATGTTTTTCTGTACATCCGGCAGCCTATGCCAGGGTGGCCAACCTTTAGTTTCCAAAATCCCTTTCCATGACCAGGCTGCCAGTTGCCCAAAGGTGAGGGCGTGGACCCAGATGCTATGACTTGGTGCCAGTGTCCCCATCCCCAGCTCTCTCCTGGATGGCCAAGGATGGTCCCAGCTCCAGAGGAAGGAGTGTGGCTGCCTGTGCATGTCCCTGCAGTGCTGGGTGCTGGGGACAGCAGCTCTGCCACTGCTCCCCCGGGGCCCTGCAGTGACCCCAACCCTGCTGGGCTCCCTCTGCCCTTACCCTTGCTGGAACCCTGGGCACTGAGAATTTCAGGCTTTCTGTGCTGACAGGCACTGACCCTCCAGAGAACACTACATCTGACCTGAGGCCATGGAAGAGGCTTGCAGAATTGAGTGATAGCACTGGGATTATGGGTGTGTAGTTTGGATAGAAGTGTGTGATATCACAGGGTGCAAAACTTAGATTTTAAGGTTTTAGTATACAGTAACCTATATAAGGTAAGATGGAGGATTTAGGGCACAAGCTAAGTTCTTCTTTTTCACTTTCTTATTCAGGGGTCTGGGTAGTATTTTGTAATTGGGTGAGAAAATCCGCATTGCGGACCGTGGGTGTTTGGTTATTGGGTTAAAAGTAAAAATAATAGAGGTGTAATTTCATAATTGGACAATTTGTGCTTAAAAGACCCTGGAAAGAGTTGGAGACAGAGCCATTTTTCACTTTGTTAGCTAGAACTCACAGCTTGTGAGACTGTACTACAGATATTAATAAACATCTGAGTCTGAACATGAACTGCATCTCTCGAGTATCAATCCCAGCTCTAACAGAAGACAAGAAGATAAAACCCCACATACCCTTGTCCTTGACCAGGGCCTCCAGCTCCTCCCTCAGGCTCTCGTGCCAGCGCGGGATGTCCACGCTCAGGCCGTAGTCACAGCAGGCCTGGCTGTCGGCGTGGCCACGCCACTGCTCGTAGGCGGCCAGGAGGCTGCTGCCCACCTCCGGGCACACATGGTCAACTGCAGGGACACGTGGGGTGAGGGACAGGGACACAGACACAGCTGGGGACAGTGGGGTGAGAGGGACAGGGACACAGACACAGCTGGGGACAGGGACACAGACACAGCTGGGGACAGTGGGGTGTGAGGGACAGGGACACAGACACAGCTGGGCACAGGGACACAGACACAGCTAGGGACAGTGGGGTGTGAGGGACAGGGACACAGACACAGCTGGGCACCACATGGTGTGAGGGACAGTGCAGCACCAGCTCACCCCCCCGGGCTGTGTAGAGATGATGGGTAAGGGATGTCCCACGCAAAGAGATCCAAACGTAACAAGCAAACCCCAGGTTATGGCTTTTCCATCTTTTTCTCAGCCAGCACAGCACCCTGAGTGGCTGGTGATGATTCTGCTCTGGGCATTTCCCATGGGCAGCATTTCCCACTGCCCGTCACCCCCCTCAGCACTGGCTGTGGGCTCGGTGGGGAGCTATGCCAGGATTGTTGAGACTGGCCCTGCAGTCACATACTACAGTGGTTCTTGGGGATAGAACAGGAGCAAAACAGAGAGCAAAGTTATTTGACATTAACACAAAAATGGAGCCTGTACTTAAAGATGAGAAACTCAAAAAAACCCCATACTTGCAAAGCTGTGAAAAAAAAACATTAAAAGGTGTTTAAAGCATTGTTCTGTTTTGCTCTCTGATAAGGTGAGGCAGGAGCAGGCATATATTTTAAATATACACGTGTATTTTTAATATCCACGTGCAGCAAGGGAAGGAGGTTCTGCACGGTGCACAACACCTTCAATTAGCTTTGTGATGTTTGGATTTGCCCAGCAGAAATCACCATTTCCGTGCTACAAAGGTAAATAAACCCTCCAGCAGTGACTGCAGGCCCGGGGTATTTTGGCAGGAAACCCCGCTGGGCTGTGCTCCCTCTTACTGATCATGGTGGTGCCTCCTGCCAGCGCTGCCTTGGTGCCCTGGAAGAAGCCGTCGGCCGAGCTCATGCCCATGGTGGGCGCCCGCAGCCGCGTGTGCACGTCAATGCCCCCCGGCAGCACCAGCTGCCCGTGGGCATCGATGGTCCTCGTGCCCCCGGGGACGGGCAGGTTCTCCCCGATTTGTCTGCAAGGGAAACAAAGACCTCCTCTGAACGGGCAACCACTTTGAAGTGAGGATGACAAAACAGCCTCTGTCGCTCCTCCCCAGGCTGCCAGTGCTCTGCAAGTCTTTCCAGTGCAGAACTACACTGGTGTAGCTCTTTCTTGACATTACTCTAAAATGCTGCCTGTACTTTCCTAAAAGATTTTCAAGAAAAAAAATGATGGGAAGGGACCTTGTTCCTTCCATGGCACTGTATCATTCTAAGAAATTACATTAGCAAATATAATTTTTTAACTTACTTTATTAGGCCATCCTCCACATAAACGTCTGCATAAAATGACTGATCATCGTTGACAATTTTTCCTCCTTTGATTAGAATCTGGTCACTCTAATGGGAAAACAAACACAGTTTTTTAAACTTCTTTTGTCTGGATTCCACTTTACACATTCCAAGCCTTAAGTAAATCTAGGTTTAATATTTGCTCTCCAATCACTCAAGTTCAGTGGATATCCAGACTATTCTACAGCTATGTTTGCAAGGGGAACCATATGAAATTGTCATTTGGAGGAGCACAGCTCTCTGAAGGGTGGCAGGAGCCAGGGGTGCATTGCTGAGCCTGCAGCCCTGGGCTCCCCCGGCTCCGAGGGCTGAGCCTGTTCCTGCCTCCTCCCTCAGCTCTCAGTGCATCTCATTAACCTGGTAATTTATTGCCATTCATTAGTTTTCACAGTCAGAGGCAGATAAAGCCTCGAGGACTTGCCTCACTTCAAAGCCAGACACTGTCACAGTTTTCAGATTTGCAGAATCTTCACCCAGAATCTTTAACTAGAAAATTTAGGAAGCAGCAGCACTGATGTCTGTGTGGAGCTGTAGCCTAATTTCAGAGGATTCCTTTCCTGCTCTCTGGTGTTGCTTGAAAAATTATTCCCAGTGCTGAAATGGGCAACACAAAGAGCACGGCCTGGGCACAAAACCAGCCGAGGGACGCCTGAGCACGTGGCAGCACAGCCTGGAGATGCTGCACCACAAAGAGACGGGTGCTGAGGAAAAACTGCCTCGAAACATTTGGGGGCTTGTTTAAAAGAGCATCGCTGGCATATAAAAGGAAAATTAAAGAACTGCATTCCTTTCTTTCTTTTTTCCTTTTTGAGCTATCAAAGATTTATTGTCTTTATTGTTTCCCCTTGTCCCATAACATCAATCAAAGAAGCCTCAGTGTTGCGGCCCTATGCGAGAGCCTGACGGCCCCTCCCCTTGTGGGGCCCCTCTTCACCCCATCCCCGTCCTTACCCCATCCCCGTCCTCACCCTCACCCCATCCCCACCCCAGCTGCAGCGCCCCACACCCAGGATCCGCTCCCGCAGCCCCGTAAGGCGGCTGGTCCCTGGCTCCCGCACCCAGCGGGCTTTCCCCAGGGGAGCTGTGCCACGAGCCAGCAAAGAGAGAAAAAACAAAACACAAGGCACCGCAATCGAGGGATTTGTCCCGACTGCTGCCGGGAAGCGCCGGCGCCGGGAGGAGGGAATCCCCTCCCACGCAGCGCGGCCGGGGAGCTCCGGCGCGGGGGCAGCGCCGGGGGATTCGGGGGGGACCAGGGAGCGGGCGGGGAGCCCGGGCTGAGGCGGGGAGCAGGAACTCCCAGCGAGATGCTCTCACTGCCAAGCCCAGCCCGCGACAGAAGCGCTCCCGGAGCGCATCTCCCTCCTCAGGGGCACGGGAACCGGGGGCACGGCGGGGCAGCCCCGCGGCCGCGCAGCGGAGCCCGCCCGCCTTTGTCCCCCCGGGACGGCCCCGGGACAAAGCGCCGGCACCGCCGGGCTCCAGCCGGGCCGCGCAACAAAGCAGC
>VWYP01009946.1:93347-134235 GCA_013400435.1 Pycnonotus jocosus | reverse complement strand
CTCGGTCCCGGATTGGGTGTCGGGTGGGTGTCGCGGCGGGGCCCCCCGACCGGTGTTGCTGTTCCGGAGGCAGCGAGCGAGGCGAAGTTCAGCGTCTTGTTGTCGAAGGCATCCTCCACGCTGCAGAACATCCCGCCGCGCTTCTGCCGCGGCCGCGGGCTGCCCGCACCCAGCCCCGCAAAGCAGGCGGGCAGAGCCTCCTCCTGCCGCCCCGACATGGGCCTGGCACCCCGCGCTGCCCCGCTGCCGCTGCGCTCCCGTAGCCGCTCGCCCTGCCGAGGAGAGCCCAGCGCCGCGTTAAGAGCCGCCCAGGGACCCCCGCCCCTCCCGGTGCCCATCCACCCGTGCTCGTCCCCACGTACGGCCGGGAGGTGACATCTCCCCGCGTCTGTGATGGCAGAGACAGCGCGGGGTTGGCTGTCCCGGGGATCGGTGAACGCCCCTCTTGGAGCCCTCCCTGGCACCTCCCTGTCCCCCAGGGTGGCCGGTGTCACAGCCCAGCGTCTCCATCCCCTCAACTCCAAACCAGTTCATCGAATTTGAAGGTTTAAAACAGATCTTTTTAATTAAAAGTTGACAATAATTTATGTATTTTACAAAGGAATAGAAAGTCTCTCGATATATATCATAGGAATCACAATACAAAAATATCTGTAAAATTCTCTGGTCGATCGCTCCAGCCCCTGCTTTCGGGCTGTCGTTTGCTGTCGCAGCACTGAACCCAACGTTCTGTATTTTGGATATGATTCTGGGGTAGGATTAGAGAACACGGGTCACGGCACGCCCGCCAGTGGACCAAAAACCTCCATTTTCTCTGCGTTGCGTTTTGCATAAGTTTACATTAGTCCCTTTTAATAAACTGTACAGCACATCATACAGGGTTTGATACACATATTCACACGGCGATTTCCTGAGTCGAAGCTAAATCTCTCCCTATGCACGCCCACGCTGCCGGCGAGGGGCACAGGGCTGCCAAGGAGCCGGCGTCGGTCCAGGGGCACTTCCTCCTCCTGGTCAGGAATTCTGTCCACCAGCCACGTAAGGCACTCAAGGAATCACTGAAGGCTACAGATATTATAGAGCAGGATACTGCGAAGAACAGCCTCATCCTCCAGCAGCTTGAACAGCAAGTCCGCGCCTGACGCGCACCCGGCGGCGGGTTTGGGGCACCCCCTGCTCCGGCTGCTGCACCCCACACCGGGCACGGGGGGGCTGCCCCAGGCCGGGGCACTGCCCCACCGCGCTCCCGGGGCTTGCAGACGCTGTTTGTGAGAGATGCACAGAGGCCAGAGCGAAGAGGCAGCACCCGAGACCCGGCACGGCTGAGCCCTGCTCCGGGCCGGGAACAAACTCCTGACAGAGCCCAGCCACCAACAAACTCCTGACAGAGCCCGGCCACCAACAAACTCCTCAGAGAGCCCAGCCCTGCTCCGGGCCACCAACACACACCTCACAGAGCCCGGCGGGATCCCTTCCCGGGGAGCGAGGCAGCACATGGATGGCAATCTCCTGTCTGTGCATTTAAACGGAGGAAACAGTTCTGAAAACATTCTTTGAGCCATTTTTTCCCTTTCCTATGTACAAAACTTCATACATATTTATAGTGACATATAGATAAGCACAACCTTATGTACACACAGACCTGTCCTGTACAATTGGCTTTGTACTTAAAACTCCCAGGATTAAGGAAGTTAATTGGAAAACAGAACCAGTATTTGGGACACATGAACACACCAGGCAAGAGCACGTCCTGAATGAGGAGCCACGAGATGGACTCAAGCCACTTCCTAACGTGGCCTTTGTCACCTCAACCACCACCTGAAGGGCTTCCAGTAAATGCAGGATTTTAAGACATGAAGTATTTCAGTAGAACTCAAAATGGACCCATTTGAGGTGTGAAATGCAGAAGCAAAAATGCAGCTCATCCCAGAATCCCAGCACTGGTATTGATATCTGGGTGAACTGGAGCTTGTTAAATCAATTCTGTGATAGGACCATATGCTGATATCAAAATCCACAAGCTTGGCCTGAAAACATGGCATCCCTTCAGTTCAAATATCACACTTCTCTGACCAACTCACTTCCTTCTGATTCTGCAGCTGAGCTCCCTGTGCTGGGTTAAAACGTGGTCGATGGACGAGAGCAGGAAGAGGCTGAAGAATTTCAGTATCAAGGGGTTTTCTTCATAGCTTTATAAACTCCAGTGGCTCAGGTACCTACAGAATGAAATAAACACAAGGTTTAGCTACAGCTGTGGTCCTCCACGTAGGATTTAGCATCCCAAAATCTACATTTTCATTCCATACGTTGTGCTGGGTTGTGTTAAGCAGCTCTCAGTTAAATCTGAGTTGGAGTAGGCTTAGCCAGTTACTGTGTTTTCCCTGAAAAAAAAGAGATACTTAATTAAATGTTAAATGTCCTGTTTTCTCTAGGCTGTGCCATACATGAAACCATTCATTTTCCCGAAGCAATACTCCCCTAACAGTTTTGGGTAACACTCAGAATATGGTGATGATAGTGATGAATGACGAATTTAAAATGTGCCTCATCTGACAAACTCTGAGAGGATGAGTTCATAACCACGGAGCCAATTTCCACCTCCTCAAGGGAGCAGTGGCGTGGTGCCCGTGGGAGGGCGGAGGCTGCTGCAGCTGCCCTGACCCTTCCCGTGCACCCCCTTGGCTCTGTGTCCCGGTTTCCATCTCACACCCAGCGCCAGCAGCACAGGGAATTCCTGGGGAACGCACTGGAAGCAGACCAGTCCCGTCAATGGCTGGAAAGGAGAGAATGCCCCATTCCCTGTCCCTTCTCCATCCCCTCTTCCATGTCTCTTTCCCCCAGCCCTCAGCAGCAGAATACAGGAAGTATACTGGAAATATACTGGAAATAAACTGGAAATAAACTGGAAACAGCCCAATCCCCCTCCCCGGCGCAGCCCCTGCACTGTGCGGGGAAAGGATTAACCCTTCCCTGCCCGCCGCGCCGGCAGGGCAGAGAATCCCGGGCTGCCTGGGCTGGAAGGGACCTTAAACCTCATCTCGTTGTAAGCCCTGCCGTGGGAAGGGACAGCTTCCACCAGAGCAGGTCCTACAGGTCAGGGGGCTCCTTTGTCCCCCCGAGGCCTTGGAACAGGGGATGCTGCTCACAGGGGGGCAACAGCACCCCAAGAATTCCAGACGCAATTCCCAAAAAGAGACCGAGCAGTAAATGACAGGAGAGGAAGCAGGAGCGGCTTCCAGGGATTTTCCAGCCGCCGCTTCGCTTTATTCCCCCTCCTGTCAGCGCCCGCGGCCGTCACAGCGCGTTTGGTGCCCCAGCGCTCCGGAGACCGCGCTGCCCCCGCCGCTGTGCCCAGCGCTGCCCGCGGCTCAGGGCTCGCAAAAGGCACAGCTACCATCCCCTCACCCCGCCGCCTCCCGCCAAGGACACGGAATTGTTCCAGAGAGCTGGAAAAATGGGACAAAGGCATTTCAAAAAATGGTAATGGATGGAGCGCTAGTATTTGTGCTTCGGAGCGTCCGCGGCTTGGGGGATCAGTTCAGTGGGATCAGGTCAGCAGGGACAGTTCAGGGACAGTTCAGGGACAGTTCAGCAGGGACAGGTGAGGCAGGAAATGCAGGCTGACACCTCGGCCTCCCCTGCACCTGCTCCCGGGAAAGGCCCCGCGGTGACATCGGGGCTGCCAGCCCTGACCCCACCCACAGGAACAGGGGCTTTGGGTGGGACACCCTGCTGGTGCCTGCAGCCCCTCACCACAGCGACTTTGGGGAACACAGCCACAGAGAACCCTCCAGAACCTGCCACCGTGTGAATTCACAAACGCTGGAATTCTCCTGGTGTATTTCAGAAACGGAGAGATGTGGCTTTGATTTGACGATGTGAATATTCACAATCCCCTTCCAGGACCGTGTCAGCGCTGCCAAGGCGGTCCCTGCGGCCCCTCCTGACAGCCCCTGTCACTCCGCTCACCCATTTGCTGCATCCCGGGGCTGTTTACAGCATCCTTGTCCATAACAAGGAGCAAAGTGCCCCCCCGGGCAATGCTCCTCAGCAACAGGACAGCATTTCCTCCTGCCTGCACAGATCTGCAGCACAGCCTTAGTGACTCGGACAGCTCTCCTGTCCTGGGAGGTTTCTCTGGGATTTCTGCTGACCTGGAAGTGCAGACAGATCACTGGGCACCCCAACCCCCTCCACGGCAGCGGCCATTTACACAAACACTAATTTACAAACAGAATGCATTCTTTCACAAAGGAAAACTTTATGATAGATTTTCCAGCTGAATAATTCTTCAGGCTGACACTGGCTTTGGTAAATGACAAAAATACGCGTCCTTATTATCTGCAAGAGCCCAGCCAGACCCAAACTGAGGGGGAGAACCCTTCAGCTGTGATGAGAACTGAAGCTGCTCTGCCCAGGAGTGCTTTGGGCAATGAAAGGTGAAATGAATGATAATCTTTAAAAGCAGCTTGGTGGAGCCGGCTTTTACCCTGCCAGTCCCAGCACTGGACAGAGTTAGGCAGAGTTTTCTTTCTGAGGGCAAATTGAGGATGGAAAGTGCTGGGGTCTTGAGGGGGAAGCACGCTGGACACCAAAGTGCTGCTGCTGCACCAATTCACACTCCAAAAAAGCTCTCCTCTATTTCCAACAGGAACAGGAACACCCATTTAACGATTCAAGGGAAGGCTGGAGGGGGCTTGGAGCAACCTGGGATGGTGGGAGGGGTGGAGTGAGATGACCCGGAGAGTCCCTCCCAACCCAAATCATTCTGGGATCCTGTGCCGAGTGTGATATCCCTACAGCAACACAGCAGCGGGAGCTTTTCAGCTGTAGAGAGGATAAATGAAAGCCTGGTCCCACATCCTGCCCTCGGGACATGCCCAGGAAGCACAACCAAAAGTTCCTGCAGCAATAATCCAGGTGTTTTGCTTAGAAGGAAAATCCCAGCTGGTCCGTGTGTTCCCGTGGGGTTTGGCAATGAAGGAGCAGCCTGTGCACAGCCAGGGATGTCTGGGATGAGCAGAGGGATGAGCGAGCTCCCAGCCCTGCTCAGCCCTGGCTGGAGCCTCCCCCAGCACCAGGCACGCATTCCTGCCCCAGGGCTGCATCTCATCCTGCCTCCTGCCCAGATTCACCCTGACATTGTCATTTCCTGCATCTCAGGCTGCCACAGCCCTGAGACAGCGGAGCACAAACGCCGTGCCAGGAGACACCCCATGCCTTGATATAAATTGACAATTATTAACCCACTGGAAAGCTCCATCACTGCTGAGCCCAATCCCGCTCGTCCCCGACAGAGAGAAACCCGCAAGATTTACAGCACAGTGAAAAAGGGAGTGAAAGCTTCTGGGTAAATCCCTGTGAGCCTTCCCAGGAATGCCTTTGCTCAATGGGAGTCTCCTTGATGGACTCAATTTCCCCCACATTCACTTTAAACAAGGATGTTTGGGGTCACCCTGCGCGGCAAAGACTCGCCAATTAGCATTCTAATAATGCTGGAGCTCATTAGTGCCCTGATACAGCCTTACACGTGGCCAGAGTGTAATGAGCCTGCTGAGGATGTACCAGGGCTGAGGGCTGACCTGCAGCCTCCCAGAGTGGGCTGATAACAGCGAGACAACTCCTCTGGATGTGCTTTGGAAAGGAAAAGGGTTTAATAATGGCAAAAATAACAAACATTATCAAACAAAAGAAATATAAGTGCAGAGAACAGAGTGCAGAGAAAAACCCTTGCGCTGGCTAAGGCAGCCCAAGAAAGCCCTGAGCAGTCCTGGGCAGGGTTTTGAGGACTGAATGGTCCAGGTGGGCTTTGGGCACCTTGCCCAATGAAACTGGGAACAGGTTTTGAGGTGCAGGTCCCACCATCTCTGCTTGGCACCTGGCCAATTACTGGGAAAAGAGCACAGCAATTTCTGGGTCCTTCACCTTGAACAGGAAGGGGTGAGTGTTAACCCCTTCCCTACATGGAAACTCCTGCTGGGGTGTGGGTGCATCCCTGCAGTGTCCCCCCGAAGGAATCCATTTCCAGAGAGCCTGAGCACACCCACAGCACTGCTGAGGAGCCTCGCAGCCAATTCCAGCTCCATCCTTACCTTCCCTGGGCATCCCTCCTGAAAGGAAGGAAAAAAACCCCAAACCCGCCCTCTGCTGACAGCTGGAGCACACCAGGACACAGAACAATCTGCCACTGTTCAATTATCAGCATGGAAAGTCATTTAAAGAAAAGGAATTATCTACAGCACTGAGGGGCTCCCAGGGCCAGATCCTGCTCGGGTGGTGAGGGAGGTTCCCCTGGGGAAATGCCCCATCCCACCACACCTGCTATTCCTGGTTAAATAAAAACATCAAGCTCTGAACTCCTGAAACTGGTATTTCTAATTGCTGCCTACAGTAGCAAATACATTACACATTCTTAATTAAAATCATTACGGCCATTTCTAAAGAGAATTTATATTGTTTTAAGAAATGCAAGGCTCAGAGGAGGATCTGAAAATAGGTGGGTCCACCATGACCCTAAAGCTGCCTTGCTGCTGGTGACCCTCACTGGCATTTTGGGGAGAAGCTTCTCCCCATGACCCCAGGGCACGTTCAGCTCCACAGACACCAGTGAAACACAGCAATTGCTTTGAGGAATGTGGGATACAGACTGGCCTGGGGGGAAAGGACTGCAAAGATCGTGGACTTCCAACCCTCTGCGTGGTGTTTTCCCCACCCTTCTTTCACTGGAAAATTGAAAACAATAATTTAATGTTATTTGTTCCAGCACGCTGCAGATGTTATTTCCTTTAAATAAACAAATATCAAGTGGAGCTGTAATAAATGCTGGGGGTTTAATTAAACTGAGATAATCGGGGCCAAAAAAAGGATGCTCAAGGCTCTTCCATAAAGGTAAGGGTTAATATCTAATGAAAATTTCTCTTATGTAATTGACAACTTATTTATTTGGATACAGGCAAGTGCTACCCACCCCTGCGAGCCTCCAGTCTCCAAAAATAAACACACACTAAAATATAACTGAAATACCAGGCCTGTTGATGGGGTGTCTGCACCCCTGGGTGCCCACCACCCCTGCCTGGGCACTGCCCACTCCCATCCACAGGACAGCTTCATCTTGTAGTGCAATTACAACTTGATGCCTAATTAATGCATAAATTCAGCACATAAATAACCCTTCTATAAAACCTGTGCAACTGCAGCTTTCTCTGCTGCTCTCCCCAACATATTTGTCTGCCAAATAACTCATTATCAGCATAAATTTGGAAAAAAGTGAGTGAAACTGTGAATCAAAATACTTTCCTGATTACTGTTTGTCTTTTCTAGGCAAAATGAAAAACATTTTCATCTCCTGCATTTAAAACATGTATTTAAAGCAGCATGACTGCTTGCTGTCCATACCAACATGACAGTGCATTTAATTACCTCCCAACAACTTTGTGTTAAGAGTGACCACTGATCTAAAACATGAAGTCAGCATTTGTTATTATATCACACTGAAATTTAACACCTAAATTACTGCAGAAAAATAGCAATAATTAAATAATGCTTACATGAAGACTCTGGGAATTTCAATACCAAATTCCGTATTTCCTCTGTTGTCACCTCAAGTATTTTAACCCAAGTTAAAGCAGGGAGAGAGCAGCAGGTGAGGGAGTTGCAGAGCACACAGAATGCCAGGATGAAGGGGTTTCCAGCCCACCTTACCTGCCTGGAGCTGAGATCCCTTCCTGCCCCTTGCTCCCAGGGAATGGGCACCGTGGGACCGTGGCTGATGACAGAGCCTTGTTCCTGGCCTTGTTCCTCCTTCCTGGCCTTGCCCCACAGCCCCACATTTCTGTGCTCAGCTGGGGGTCCCATGTCCAATCACACTCTGCAATTTCTTCTGGATGTTCCTCTCTTCACCTGTTTTTCTGGAGGATTCTTTTCCATTCCTGGTTCCTGTGCCAGCCTCCCAGGCTCTGTGGGACTTGTGTTCCTTTTCCCCAGGGTGAGGATGTTTTCCAGGTGACGTCTTCCAGGTGACAACCTCTTCTGTTCCCTCCTGTTGCCTCTCCCAGCCCAGTGCACGTGCATCAGGAATAATCTGCTTTAGTTCACTCTTGTCCAGGTTGAACTTTTTGCTGGGACAGTGTTAAGCCTTTTGTCATTGTTCAGGGACAGCCAATTATAAATTTTTTGCATAATTTTTCTCATCATGGTTTACTGACAACTCAAAAAAAAACCCCAACCCAACAAAAAACCCAGCTTGATTTCCTGGATGTAGCTTTATGTTTTTTCCTAAAACTGGGCTGCTGGGATATTCCACAAAGCATGGAATATTGTTATTCCATGTGTAACGAAGAAATATCTTGGAACAAACCACTTCATTTCCATTCATATTCATCTTTTCATCAGCTACTCCTCTGGAAGGCTCCCTAAAATCTTCTTTCAAGACAGATTTTTGAAGAACTGTGGGTACCAAAGATGAGTGTGTGGCACACAAACAGGACACGGGCACTTCTACACAGAAGCAATTTGCCACCTGCTTAGCAGGGAACCGGGATAAATCCAGAGTATCTGAATTAGAGCTGGTGCTGCTCTCAGAGCCCAGGGTTTGTCCAGCAGCTGGGCTGGCACTCCAGGAGCAGCCTGGGGCTGTGGGACAGGGACGAGCAGAGATTTTGGCTTTCCTTGTGGGCTCAGTTCTGTCCTCTCCAGACTCCTCGGGGATGTCAGGGGGGCAGGGAGTCCCAGCCAGCCCCACAGCCTGCACCTGCCATGGCCAGCAGCAAAGCAGACAGGTCTGGGGGGTGGGAAGGGCAGAGTCTGTGTGTGGCTCTCGGGGAGCAGGGCTGCCCCTCTGGGAACAACAGCAGCAGCAGCTGGAGTGGCCTCAGGGGGCTGAAACAGGAGACAGAAATAGCAATCAGAGAAAAGCCCACCTGGGCAAAAATAACACCCACAAAACTTCTGTGAGGTCCTGTTTGTAATGATCTGCTGAACTGTACAGCTGATAAAATAGGATTTGTGATCTATTCCATTGATGTTGTTTGTGGGAGTGTTTCCTTCCATGCCTGTGCCGTGGTCATTTCTGGCAGCACACACAGAAATGGGGCAATTTATCCCCTATTTATGGGAAAAGGGGATTCAGGGAGCCCCTGGGGCCCTATGGCACCATGCCTGGAGGAGCACACCCTAATAAATGCCCTTTTCCCCAAACCCAGCTGGCCGCTGTCCTGAGGGCAGGACAGGCTCTCTGTGCAGGGACAGGGCTGAGCTTTCCATGGGCTTCCAGCAGGATCAGCCCCTGGTGCAGCAGGGGAATCACCCCAGACTGGCTTTTCCCTGGCTTGCCAGAGCTTTCCTTGCTTTCCAGCCTGCTCAGTCTTTCCTTGTCCTTCCCTCTAAAGAAGGAAACTCCGTTTAACAGGTTTGTGCCTGCTGGTGTCCAGGTTTCACTTTTTTTGGTTTAAGGATGTGGAGATTTCCATTTTTGGGTTCTCTGGGATGCCCAAGAAACCCTTCAACCCTGCTGATACAGCAAAAGGAAGGTTCTGGTGCTTTCTGAGGAGAGGAGGAGAGAGCAGAGGAGACCCGAGGGCTTACCTTGTGCATGTGGCCTGAAGGACTATGACCAAAGAATGAAAGCTAAAGAGAAAAATAAAAACAAAAATAAAAACTGAAAAGGGGAGAGAAGAGAGGAAAAAATGGAAGAGAAGAGAGAGATTAAGAGTTTACAGTGTGCTTAGCTGAGAAATAAGCTGTGGTTACAGACAGAGTGCAACAAAACTCTCAGGTGAGAAGAAACATGGAGTGTGAAGTACAGTCAGAGAGCTGGGGGCTCAGCTTGGCTCTCAGAGCCCCTGGGAACCTTGGGCACACATAAATACCCAGTGGTTAGTCTCCTAGCAACTTCTGGGGAACAATTCTGTAAGTAAAGAATGAACAAATCTACCCCCAAGGGCTGGTGACAGCGGTGCCCTGCCCCTCTGAGCCCAGCCAGCCACAGCCCCAGCTCAGAGAATGGGGGGACATCAGCTGAATGCTCCTGGCACCTCCAAACACCCCCAGGCCAGCCCTGCTGAGCTCTGGGCTCTGGGCCAGCCCAGCCCTGCTGTACCTGGGCAGGGCCATGTCCCTGGGCAGGCTGAGGACATTCTGGGGTAAATCTCTCCAGTTCTGGCTGGCTGGGGAAAGCTGGATGAACTGTGGCTGCAGGTGAGCCCCTGTTCCTGCTGCTGGGAAAGGCTCCATGCACTGAGTGTCCAGGGATGTGCTGGGATGTGCTGGGATGGGAGGGAAGGAGGGAGCAAAAGCCCAGCTGGCTGCAGAGCTCTGCTGCCCCCAGCCCTGGCTCTGCCCCTTGTGCTCCCTGCCCATCCCACCTCTCAGGCTGCTCCCAGGGGAACAGCAGGGAAGGGCTCCATTGCACCAGCTCATCTGCCCTCCTCAGAGGGGCTGCTGCAAATGCCAGCTCTGTTCCTGGAGCTGTCCCCCTTCCTCTCTGCTCTGCACACACCAGCTCTCTCTAGGGTTGTCTCCTTGGCCCAGGTGAAATGGAGAATGCTCATGTGCACACACAGCAGCTGTTCCATCTGCACCACCTTACCTTTTCCTCTAACTCTTTTATTTGTCTTTTTTGGCCTTCAATTCTTTCTTCTAGCTCTTTAATTCTCTGTCAGATTTCAAATAAAAAGATATTTATTAACCAACCAAACACAGGAAGATGCATTAGTTTTGGGGGAATATGAACTGTATGTGCTGTGGGTGTGAGGCTGCAGGTGAGTCCTCTGTGGCTGTCACCGTGTGTGGCACAGGCAGGAAAGCAGGATGCCCTGTGTGCAGGGTGATCCAAGGCCAGGACAGGGATGTACAGCTTGGGACAGCTTGGGACAGCTCCAGGAGAGGCTGAGCTCACAGGGCCCGTCCCCCCCGAGCCCCCCAGCCTGGCCTGCCCCACACCCACCTGCAGACATGATCTGCTGAGAGACTTTTGCCTGCTGGGCAGTTGCTGATTTTCCCAGGGGAAAAGCTGTCAACAACTGACCTCTCTCAAAACAAAGTCAGCAAACAATCCCAGGTTCTCAAAACAACCTTCTGGAGGTGGTGTTTTGTTATTTCTTCAGTTTAACCAATGGACTGGGGAGGTGTCGTTCCTATTCCCCAATCCTGTTAGTCTGGATGGGAACACCTTATAAAAGGTGTCAGGAATTCGACAATAAAGCCTCCTGATTCTCTTCTGCCTGTTCCTATTCCCCAATCCTGTTAGTTTCTATGGGAACACCTTATTAAAGGTGTCAGGAATTAGACAATAAAGCCTTCTGATTCTCCTCTGCCTGTTCCTACTCTCCAATCCTGTCAGTCTCTATAGGAACACCTTATAAAAGGTGTCAGGAATTAGACAATAAAGCCTCCTGATTCTCTTCTGCCTGTTCCTATTCCCCAATCCTGTTAGTTTGTATGGGAACACCTTATAAAAGGTGTCAGGAATTACACAACAAAGCCTCCTGATTCTCCTGTGCCTGCTGCCTGGAGTCAGACACCTTTCCTTGGTGTCCCACTGGCACACCCACCTGCTGGGCGTGCTGGATGAGCTCCATCCTCTCCCGCAGGATCTGGGCGTCCCTCTCTCGCAGCTCGCTCATCACCTGCCGCTTCCACTGCTCCACCGCGCCCCGCAGCTTCTCCTTCTCCTCTTCTGAAAGAAGGTCGGAAATTTTGGCTCCAGCTTCTTGCTGCAGGGCATCATAGAGCATGGCTTCTAATTCCAGAATTTGCTAATCAAAAACAATATACAGCTGTCAGCTCGGCCTCGTCCCTGGTGGGGTGAGGAGTCTGTGAGGAACGGAACATCCGACCCTGAAAGGCAACGGGAGCAGTGCAGGGGCTGTGGGGTGAGCCCCCCTCACTGGGCAGCATGGAAAACTCCAGCCAGAGGGGAAATACTGCAGGCTGCCTTCATCCTGCAGGGCTCCCAGCAGCACTGCCCCCGGGACAGCTCGGGGCACAGCCTGGTCTGCCCCACAAACCAGTGGGAGTCACCTCCTCCCTCCTGGGGAGGGGAGATGGCCGTGGGGAGAGGAGGGAAAAGGGAAAAAAATAAAGGAAGGGGGAAGGGGAGAAGAGAGAGGGAAAAGGGAGAAGGGAAAATGTAAATGGGAAAAGGGAAGAAGGAAAGAGGTTGATAAAAGACTCATTTTGTGGGTTACAGATATTTTTCCATGTATTTTTCAGTCTCTCGGTTCCCCTTTCCCAGCTATCCTGTATCCAGCAGAGGACACAGCAGCAGCAGTTCCTGCTCCTGCCAGGAGGAAGAACTCCCTGCCCTGTGTGCAGCATTTTGTACCAGCCAGAGGAAAATGCCTCGTGGGAGAACATTCCAGCACCTCCTGTGGCAGAGCTGTCAGCTCCAGGAGGGTTTGTGCCCCAGGACAGGAGCCTGTCCTGCAGCTGGGCTCTGCTCCTGCCCTCACAGACAGACAGATGGACAGACAGATGGACCCTGCACTCCCTGGGACGGAGAGGGGTGCAGGGAATGGACTGGCCACGCTTCCCTGGGTCACTGGGGAGCCCGGCACCCTCCTGGGACAGCCAGCGTGTGTGTCCCCTGACTGGGATGGCTGGGGATGATAACTGGGGATGGCTGGGGGTAACTGGGGATGGCTGGGAGTAACTGGTGGTGATAACTGAGGATGACTCATGAAAAGCCCATCTCCGTGGGGAAGAACACACCAGATCTCAGGAGAAGATTCTGCTTTTCCTTTCAAAAACAACACCAACACCTTGCTAACCTCATCCCAGCAGGATGCTGCTGTTTGATACCTGGGTTTCTGCTCAAACCTCACAGACACAACCCCCAGCCCTCTCTGGAGGCACTGACTGGGGAGGAGGAAGGGCAGGGGGACCCCCCTGGCCCCCAGAGCAGCAGCAGCAGTGTCAGCCAAGGGCTCCCTGGAGCAGAACCCCTGCAGCAGCCAGGGCTCAGCGGTTCTGCCTGCTAATCCTGTTGGCTCTGCTCCAGGGGGATCATGGTGAGCTGCTCCTCATCTCCAGGGGCACAAAGGAAACATGGAAGTGGAGCGAATTTTATAAAGCAAAAGAGCTTTTTCCACTCGAGCTCCAGGGCAGAACAAAGCTTCCTTTGCTGCTTTCAGGCTGCATTTGTGCCCTGGGGCCATGCTGTGCCTGGGACACACGTGTGGTGCCTTTGGAAAATACAGGAAAATGCAAATAACCCTCAGCCCCCTATGCATACCCTTTGCACTCACTGCTTCCACGAGCAGAGTCAGCCTCCAGCTGCACAAACTCTGCTGGTCAGGATGATGGAACAGAATCCAGACTGAAGCCCTAAAGACCTTCTTGTTCCATCCCCTGCCACGGGCAGGGAAATTCCACTGAAAGGTGTTACAGGGCTGAGGGGGCTTGTGTGCTTTCCAAGGTTTCCACAGTGAATTGGTTCCAGATAGAGCTCAGAATGTGCAAAACCAGTGCTAAAAATCACCCAGAGGACAGAGAATGTGTGGAGCAAAAGCTCCCCCAAATGGCTCAAGACACAAGTATACAACAGGGTGCAGAAACAGAGGCATAAACACTCACTGCTCCTCAGAAAGTGTAACTGGGCTCTAAGTTTATGTAGAACTGGAAAAATGAGATAAACTGAGAGGAAATGCTATGCCTTTTGTGGAGATATATATATTTATATGTAAAATCTTTCTCTCATTGATGGAAACAAGACTGAAAGATGGGTGAAATGCCTTAGCATCAGCTAATGGTGAACCTGACTGAAAAGCAGTTTCATTTCAAATTTACACATTCCAGAATACCTCCAACTGCTCTGGTTACAGAGAGTGTAATCCAAAACCCAAGGAAATGTCTAGGCTAAAATATCTATTTTTTTATAATGTAAGACAAATGACTGAAACCCTAATTTCCTTATCAGTCCTTTACTGAGACTTTGGCTGAACCAAACCTTGTGTTGAGCAAGTTCATGTTCAGGTCCTAACCCTGCCAGGGCCACTCAAACCCAGGAATTCTGAGGAGGTGGTGGCCAGCTCAGGGTGCAGAGGATTTGCTGAGCTCCCACCCCGTGCAGCTCTGGGGACACTCCAGGAGCAGCCCTGCCCCAGGCAGGGTTTGCACACACAGCAGTGAGCTAACCCAGCTGTCCTGGCTCAGCCCCCACTGAGAACCCTCACCTTGTGAGCCTGGTCCAGGGACTGCTTCCTGAAGTCCAGCTCCTCGTCCAGGTAACCCTTCTGCTTGCTGAACAGCTCCTGGGGAGCGAGGGAGGGGCTGTCAGAGCCCACCCAGCCCCAGGGCCCCGTCCCCTCCCTGCCCCTCCCCGGTACCTTCTCGTTCTCCAGGTCCAGCATCTTCTGCTGCAGGGCAGACTCTGTCACCTCGATCTGCTGCAGCCACTGGGGGGACACAGAGCAGAGCCCCTGAGCAGGGACAGCCCGAGCTCAGCCTGCCCTGAGGCTGGGGATGTGCCAGCACAGGCAGTGTCACTCCAACACCAGAGCAAACCCAGCCAGGCTGATTTGGGGGGGAGGTTGAGTCCAAATTTGGGATTCTGGGGTTTTTCTTGGGATGCTTTAACCCTAAATTTGGGGGTTTCTGGGCTGCTTTTGGGATGTTTTCCATCCAAATTTGGAGGTTTGGGGGTTTTCAGCCAGAATTTGGGGCTTGTGGTGTGATTTGGAGGGGGTTTACCCCAAATTTGGGGGGTTTGGGGTGATTTGGGCAGGATTTGATCCTATTTTGGGGGTTTGGCTTAAACTTGGGAGTCCCAGTGGTTTGAGGGGTCCCAAATTTGGAGATCTTGTGGTTTTTTGGGGATGTTTTAACTCAACATTTTTGGGTTCTGGGGAGGTTTTGGGGCTTTGACCCAAAGTTTGGGGCTTTGTGAGCTCAGTGACATTTGAAATGAAGTGTTGTGTGCCTGCACTACTGGCTGGGCACCCACCCTGGGACAAAGGCAGGGAAATTGCTCAGAAAGCACCGTGGCTCTCACAGAAAGCACCGTGGCTTTCACAGAAAGCACCGTGCCTTTCACAGACAGCACCGTGGCTCCTGGTGTGCAGCAGGGTCACAGAAAGCACCCTGGCTCTCACACAAAGCACCGTGGCTCTTGGTGTGCAGCAGGGTCACAGAAGGCACCGTGGCTCTCAGTGTGCAGCAGGGTCTGCTGACAGGGATGATTTAAACACGCACAGGGCAGGGCTGTGCTCGTTACCTTTTCAGCCAGCGTGAGCACAGTCCTGGCCTGGATGATCACCACCTGCTCCTCGTTGGTCAGGTTCTGCACAAAAGCAGAGCACAATTACAACCAACCCCAGGCTCCTGTTACCAACCCACTGCTGCTTCAAATACACCTGAAACTAAACATGTCTGAGGAACAATAAACTGAGGCAAAGAAAATTAATATTGGAATGCAAAATCACTGTAAAAGCCATTGTCACTGTTCATTAGCAATTCTTATCATACATAATTCTTCCAAAATTTACCAAAAAGAAGAGGGACACTGGATCTATTTGTACCCAACAAGGAATGAACACATTTACACAGGACAGGATCAAGCTCTGCACAAAGAGCCATGGGGAGAAGAGCTGCAGTGCTCATCCCATGCACCATCCTCAGCCAAGGGATGATTTTGGGAAGCATTCATTGAGATGTTGGCTATTCCATCCATCTTTTGTTGCTTTCACAAAAAGAAACCAAAGTTTCTTTGCATTTCATGCCAAGGTTCAGTGTGAGCACAGGCACAGCAGGAGAAGGGCCCTGGGCTTGCTCCTGTGGGGACCCTGAGCAGAGCCAGAGCCAGGGGAGAGCAGGGGGCTGTGGAGAGCCTCAGCCCAGGGCACTGCTGGGACATGGCAGTGCCATCCTGCAGGGATGGATCAGGGAATCCTGGCATGGCTGGGTGGGAAGGGACCCCAAAGCCCCCCCAATGCCACCCCTGCCATGGCAGGGACACCTCCCACTGTCCCAGGCTGCTCCAACCTGGCCTTGGGCACTGCCAGGGATCCAGGGGCAGCCACAGCTGCTCTGGGCACCCTGTGCCAGGGCCTGCCCACCCTCAGGTGTTGATAGCTCTGGTATTCCAGGCTGTGCCATGCTCCTGGGGATGGCATTTTGCTGCTGTCCAGCCTGTGCAGAGGCAGAGCTGGGGCAGCCCAGGGGCAGAGCTGTGGGAGCAGTGGGGACCCTCCTGCAGCCCCAGAGCCAGGGTGGGGTGTCCCAGGGGGCCCCTGGGGTGGCTGAGGGCTCTGTGGGGCTGCAGAGGGCTCTGCTGGGGCTCTGCTGGCAGAGGAGAGCCAGGAGAGGGCACACAGGAGGTGTGTGCCTCCCATGTGCATGGCACAATGACCCACTGCCACCTGCTGAAGGATCAGCACTCACAGCTTTCTCATCATTTGCTGCTCCTTTTCACGCTGCTGTTTTGACTTCTTGTTTAATATGCAGGTTACTATGGAGGGTTAATGGGTTATTAGACAAACTCAAAGCACACAGCTGCTGAAATGCAAAAGCAAAGCAAAGGCAGAGCCAGCAAATCCAGAAACTGTGTGTGCCCAGTGGCCAGAAGCACCAAGCACCAACATCACTCCCCAAATAACAGCAACCCTTGAAGCAGTGTGGTGACACCGAGCCCTGTGTTTCACTCTTCAGCTGGTAACAAACCCTTGAAGTGCCAGGCAATGCTTTGCTGGTAGCCCAGAGCAGGGGCAGCACAGGCTGTGCAGCACCAAAGCAGCAGCTCTGCTGGCTCCACATGAGGACAGGCGTTCCCCAAAGCATGCACAATTTATTAAAGGAACATACACTTACGGCGTTATCCCCTAAAATGTCCAACTTTTTCATCAGCTCTGCCACCACGATGTCCTGGCAGGAGAGAAATGGAGAGGCAGGGGTGGGCAGGGAGCAGCTTTGCTCAGGGAGGAGACGGGAGGGAAGGAGCATCCCTTACCGTGACTCCCTCAGCCTCGCAGTAAACCTGCAGAGGGCTCTTCCCCTCCGTGAAGGGGCCGTGGTGGAAGGTGATGGCAGGGGAACGCCTCTCCCTCTCCTGCAAGGACAACAATCCCCTGGTCACACCCTTGGTGTGTCACCCCCCGACACCAGGGATGGGAAGGGCCCTTGGAGCTCATCCCATCCTGCAGTGATGCATCCCCACACCCCAGCAGGGCCTTCCAGAGAAGGGAAAAAGGCTGGGTTTATCTCAGAACATGTAAGGAAGTTAAACTAGAGCTTTCCATGCCGTAATGGCTCAGAGCCAGCACTGGGATCTTTGGGATGTTTCTCCAAAGCTGGAGCTGTTTCTATTGGCACTTTGCCAGTAGAACCCTCCTGGGTCACTCAGTGCTTAAGGACCAGCACAGAGGTGCTCTGGGCTTTGTTGGGGTGTTGTAGCAAGGTGTCAGGGGCTTCTCTGACACCCATGCTCAGCTTTTCCTTTTGTCTCTGAATTGTTTGTTATTGTGCTTTAATTAAAATCTTTACAAAACACCTCCTAAGGAGCTGTCTCATCTTAAGCCATTTTGAGAAGTGCTGGACACCCTCAGAGACCTGATCCATCTTTAGGTGTCTCATTCCACTCTGGGCACCTGCAAGATTTTATCACCATCCCACCCTGCTGCCACACAGCGCAGCAACAGCACTGGTGGTGCTGGTTGGTTGGGTGTTTTTGGGTTGGTCGGGTGTTTTTGGGTTGGTCGGGTGTTTTTGGGTTGGTCGGGTGTTTGTGCTGTTCCTCCTCTATCAGCCCTCTGCAGGGAGCCCCTTGTGCCCCTCTGCAGTGACCCCAAACCCAGCAGGGCTCACCTCCAGCTCCAGGATCCTGAACTCCAGCAGCTCGTTCTGGTCCTTCACGTCCTGCACGTCGTGTTTCAGGCGCGCCTCCTCGGCCTCCATCTGCCTGATCTGCCGAGGGCACAAAGATTTTAACGAGTTCACTGCACTGTGGGCACCCTCTGCCAGCCAGGGCAGGGCTCAGGGGCCCAGCCCACCCTCAGCTCTGGGGGATGTGATGGTTCTGGGTTCTTTTTCTCTGCCATTTGAATAATACAAATAAAAAAAGTTGAATACCTTTTCTACCAGTTCCTGGTTTCTTCTGTACAAGGCCTGCTTCTCCTCAATCCACTTCATGTCCTTGGGAAGGAAATGAACAACACTGGAGGTGAAGCTGCAGCGTTTGGCACAGCAGCAAGGATTGCACTGACCCTCACATACAGAGGGACAGGATAATGATAGCTGTGAAATTGTGAGTCCATTACTCCCTAAAATAACTTCCTCAGCTAAACTTGCCCATAGAATTTGAACAGCTCTGTAGCAGACAAATGGAATAAAAACATTCCAGGGATTAAAAACCTCTTTCAGGTAAAATCTGCTTTGCATTAAAAGGGATAATTCTAACCATGTGTTTACTATCAAGTTTCTATTTTGCTAAACACAAATTACACATTTCTGCAGATCGGGCACACTAAACTTTATTTGGAAGCTAATCTCTTAGTTTGGGAATATATAAACCCCACAAACCCCAGAACATCGTTTATCAGCAAGAACAACAATCAGAGGCTAAGCTGGGAAGGCAATGATTGAATTATTTAATATTTTATTGTTCTCAAAACCATTTTCTGTTTACTTTTTTGTTTGTTTGTTTTTGTTGTAGTTGTTCTTTTGGATTTTTTTTTCTCTGTTTGTTTGTTGCATTTTTTGGTCTGCAGAAGTGGTGCACAAGCTGTAACCAGCCCAGGAACCTTTCTGGTCCCCCAGCAGAGAGGTGGGGAAGGGGCTGGAGTCAGCATTACCTGTCCCTGCTCAGCCAGAGCCTTCTCCAAATCTTCTATCTGAGCCTGGGACCGGTGGATTTCTGCTTGGAGCTGCTCACGTGTCTGTGGGATATGAGAGAGAAACAAAAAAAAAAATAAACCCTCCAAATTGATAAAGAATAATTTTAAAAAAATAAATCAAACTTTCTCCAAAAGACAAAATCTAATGCAGTTACAGAAAATATTTAAAACACCAAATGCTTTTAGCAAATTATTTTGAAAGTTCTTTGGTGGAAGAAATTCGCAGCTGAGCACAGAGTATCAAATAAGCAAATATAATCAAGTCAAGTCTGGGAGATGGGATTAATGACTTTGAGATTTAACTCGAGATTAACAAAATGGCAAAGCAGAGCTGGCTCCTCCCAGCTGGCCATGGCAGGCTGCAGCCAGAACTCCCCTTTTCTGAAGGAAAACAAATGAAAATCATTATGGCACAATTCTGGGCACACCTGCTTCCCTTAAATTTGAGGCATGTTAAACACTCAGAACAGATCCCACCTTACAAACTGGCAAATTTATTGACCTTTGTGCCTTTGGTGCCTTACCTGTGACTTAGAACCTTATCTGTGATTTTGTGATTTGGTGCCATGGCTCTTTCATACCCATGTCTCATTTTTACTGTATTTGTAGCTCCCTGCTTATTTAGATAGACACCCCATCCCTACAGGTTTTCTGGAGAACAAATGTAGATGTTGTTGTTTTATTTGTTACACACTTTCAGAGAACGTTTTCTTTCCTTGAACCATTTCTCTGCTGTTTATCCCATTATTTACACTGAAAGTGATCTTGTTTGTGTTTTTCTCACTGTGAAAACACTAAAATCCAGCCACTTTCAGAGCTGGCCATGCCTGGCCTCACTGGGATTCTCTTTCCAGGTGCAATCCCTGATGTTTCAGAGTGGATGCTCATGCTGGGAACACTTCTGGGAATGTCACTTTTCATGCATTACACCTTGACCCACTCTAAAAGTTCCTGGATAACATCTTCACAGAACAGATGTAGGAACAAATGAAGGCTCTGCAGGCACATTTCCCCTGTTAAACAGCAAATTTCTCCCTTTCCTGACACAGTCACCCTTGCAGGCTGGGCATGGCTCATCCTGCCAGCCCTTCAGAGAGTCATGGGATGGGTTGGGTTGGAAGGGATCCTAAACCCCCCCAGTGCCACCCCTGCCATGGCAGGGACACCTCCCACTGTCCCCAGTGTCCAACCTGGCCTTGGGCACTGCCAGGGATCCAGGGGCAGCCACAGCTGCTCTGGGAATTCCAGCCCAGGGAGCAATTCCTCTGTAACTCCGTGGAACACACAACAAGCCCAGAACAAAAGCAGCACCTCAGGCCAGCTGTCTGAGAGGCAGAATAGCACGGGGCACTTTGCAATTTAATTAACAGAAATATCTCAGCTATAAGCCCTTTAAACATTTTGTGAGGAATCATGTAATCTCTCAGAGCCCAGAAGGAATTAAAGACCACGCATTATACATTGAAGGCTATCTGTCCCAGTTCTTTATAGAAAAAGAGCTTACTTTCGAGGATTTCCCATGCAAAATTCCCCCTGGATTTCCCTGGGAGTGCTCAGAGGTGAAAAGCCCCAGCTGCAGCTCCGGGGGATTCTCCAGAGCCGGGCTCGGAGTGCCTGGGAGAGCCCGGGCGAGCTGGGAACAACCCGAGCAAGGACACCGGGACAATCCTCCCTCCCTCCCAGCCCCAAGCCCTCCTTCCCGTGCCGTGTGAGCCCTGCAGACCTTCACTTCTCGCTCTGCATCCAGGGTGCCCCCGACCTGCTCCTGCAGCAGGGCGTAGGCTCTCTGCAGCGCCTGGTACTCCATCGTCAGCTGCCGGAACCGCAGCTCCGTCTCCTCCTTGGCCATGCCCTGCCGGCACAACAAAAACCGACCCGATTAGCTTTGTTTTCTCTCAAAAGTGCCAAAATTATCTCTTTTGAAGTGCAATTTGGGAGCACGGTGTTAAAAATCTCGGTTAAATGTCCTCAAGCTGCTTCCCCTCCGTCCCCTACACATCTCTTGCGCGCTCTCACCTCCAGGAAATGCAACGCAGAAATAAAAAGATCATCCCTGCCTTGGAAAGATAAAAGCTTACCTTCCATACACTAATGACTGCACCACCCTTTGTCACTGGAGCAGGGAAAATCATCACATTAAAGGTGAAAATGCAGCTTTCTTGAACAACAAAAGGTTTTCCATTTGGAAAGGAAACCAAGCCTGACAGCCTCACTCAATTATTAAAACACGAAGCCAGAGTTAACAGTTGTAGAAGTGGTGACAGCAACATGAAAGGGGCCCCTCATCTCTTTCACCCTCCCTACAATCTCCAGTCTGGAATGCTTTCATGTCAGGCTGACCGGAATATTTCACTCAACATGAAATGGGATCACATTGCTGGGTGCAGGCATCAGCTTCCACTGCCTGAGCAGGGGGACAATGTCAGACAGGAGAGGAAAACAAACAGGCTCACACACACACAAATGCACTCAGATTTCCTGCAGGGCAGCACACACCTGGCACCAGCACGGCTCTCATGGTGGAGTGAGGAATTCTGAGGTTCCCTTTTGGCAGATCTGATCACACACCTGCAGCCAGCACACCCTGAACAGGCTGCACAGCATCAGTGCCAATTTTTGGTTATTACAGGATTCTTGTTGAGCCCAGAGCTGTGTAATGGCCCAGTGATTTGACACACACTGGGGAGTGCATTTGTGGAGAAGCCCTGGCAAATACATGGAATAATCCCTTTAATTTGTGTTACATTTGTGTGCTCTGCTCTGGAGCTCAGCCAGGAACCAGCCTTTCCCTGGAGCCCAGAGCTTCAGGGGAACATCCCCTTCTCCTTCCACAAGCACAGACCTTACTGCTCTGTGCTGAGCTGGGCTGGCCCAAACTACACGTGCCAAAATCTGCAGGCAGGCTCTGAGTGAACACATCCCCCAGGGAATGTCCAAATTTTCAGATTTTTAGACCTGCAAACCTGCCATAAATTCAATACTCTTAGGATATGAGATTTCCAGCTTGGCTGGAAGTCGTGAAGTTACTGAAGACCTGAGATTTGGAGATACTGACCAACATGCACAGCACCAAATTTAACAGAGATGTTTCATTCTGTGGTCTGAGGTGACAGAATGACAGAGCAGATGTGAGAGAACAAAAATGATGGAGCAGAGCAGGAATGTCACTAAAATCAAGGTGACAAGCAGAGCAAGAGGGGGTTTGGGGGGTACCTCCTCCAGGTCGTCCTCGGGCGTGCAGGGGGTCTGGTCGGTGCGGTCGGTTTGGTAGGAGATGGAGGAACCATCAGACTCCAGGGAAGCCTCCTCATCGTAGCCATAGAACGTCTCCACCACGGGCTTCTGGCAGAGAGCAGGGTCAGGGAGCCTGCACACCCTGCATCCCCCCAGAGCCACCCCTGCCATGGCAGGGACACCTCCCACTGCCCCAGGGACACCTCCCACTGCCCCAGGGACACCTCCCACTGTCCCCAGGGACACCTCCCACTGTCCCCAGGGACACCTCCCACTGTCCCCAGTGTCCAGCCTGGCCTTGGGCACTGCCAGGGATCCAGGGGCAGCCACAGCTGCTCTGGGAATTCCATCCCCACCCTCCCAGGGAACAATTCCTGCCCAATCTCCCATCCAGCCCTGCCCTCTGGCAGTGGGAGCCATTCCCTGTGTCCAGTCCCTCCATCCCTTGTCCAAAGCCCCATCCAGCTTTCAGACAGACAGAACTGACTCCCTGGAAGGCCTGGATGTGATTTTCAGGATCACAGGAGTTATCTCCCATCGACCTCAATTAGTTATTCATAGATTCATTAGCTGCAGCCTCACTGTAATTCTTCATCTGTGGGTCACAGCACACTGGCAGTCCCTGACATTAAACCTGACTGTGACATTTGAATGTTAATATTTACATTAACACCCTGCCAAGCCCTCATTAAGCACCATTCCCTTTTCCCTCAGCTCCCACCATTGCTTCCCTAACCAGCAATTTTCACATGTTACTCAACCCCACCATGAATTATTTACAACATACACATGTTTTCAGGCAGCACCATTAGAAGATCGTTTGGAGATGTGTTAATTCATAAAATTTGTCTCCTCTTAAGACAACCACATCCCACCAAGGTCCCACAGGGTAAATGCAGAGCATGAAAGGCTCAGATTGCTCCATGCAAACAGGTCCCCTGCACCCCCTTGAATATCCCAATGCAGTCTGTGAATGTCCTTGAACACATCACCCAAATTTAAGTTTAGGACTCATTTTCAGACCCTTGAGGAGAACACTGCCAGGCCCTGAGGTGCTCTGAGAGCCCCAGCACTGCCCATCAGCAATCACCAGAGAAGGTTTTGTTTTTTACCTTAGGAATTCTTGTCATTTTTTTCCTCTGCTTCCTGAACCTGAGCAGCTTATCACGCTCCTGCAAGAGTCAGAGACCCGTGTTAGCTGTTCTGAGAGAGCAGTAATTTAAATTAACCACATCAGCACAAGGAGCCATTGGGGAAGGAATCACCTCCTTTCACCCCTGCCATGGCAGGGACACCTCCCACTGCCCCAGGGACACCTCCCACTGCCCCAGGCTGCTCCAAGCCCCAGTGTCCAACCTGGCCTTGGACACTGCCAGGGATCCAGGGGCAGCCACAGCTGCTCTGGGCACCCTGTGCCAGGGCCTTATTATCCTCCCAGGGGAAGAATTTCTTCCTCTTTTTGGAGTTAGGCCGATATTTTACAGTACTCAGGAAAAAGTCTCTGTCCTGGACTTGCAAAGCCCAGGACTGCAGAGAGGGAAGCTCTAAAGGGGGAACCCTCAGCTGTTTCACTCTGCCTGCTGGGTACAGGGTATGGTGACACTGGGGACAGTGCCACGTGCTGCTGCCTCAGCCTGGGGACAATCCCAGGGCCAGCAGCAGGGGCTGAGGACAAGCAAACAGATCCCATCAATACCCATCAGTGGTGTAACCCCAGCACAGCCCAGGGAAGGGCAAGGGCAGGGCTGAGCTCACCCTGCTGTGGGGCACACAAAGCCCGGGGAGCCAGAGGAGCAAAAGGCAGTTCCAAGGTGACAGAGCTGCCCTGGAGATGGGGACACATTAAAGCTTTCCTCCCCGCTGTCACTGTGCTTTTCTCTGGTGAACAACTGCTGATAAAAAATCTGCTCTGAGGAAACCCCTGGGTCAGCTCACTGCTGACCATTATTGTGGCCTGCCTGCTTTCCATGAACAGCAATTTAAAGCACATGTAGATGAGGAGGAAGTTAATGTCACTCTTACCATGACGCTCTTCACATAGCCAGCAGTCTCCAGGGTCTAATGAAAAGGAATGAAATCATGTCAGTAACTGGACAGGCTTAAAAAGAAAGGGAAGAAACCAAAGCTATTTTCTATTGGAGTCTCACAATTTTGGTGCTTGCTGCTTCCAAGGACTGAGAACATGTTAAGGAGGAAGCAAAACCCCAAGGCCAGGATAGCAGAGCACCCCCTGTGCACAGGGATCTCCAGCCCTGGTGCTGCCTCCAGCTGAAGGAGCTCAGTTTCCCTCCCAGATCTGGCACCAGCACAGGTAAGGACATGGTTCTGTCATGCCAGGCCAGTGCAGATTGAAAGGGTTTACCCAAACACCACACAGAGATAATTTATATTCCTACTAAGCACTGAAACACCTGCCAGGTTCCCCTGCTGCCCCCTGTGCCTGTCAGCTCCCAGAGCCCTGAGTGCCAACCCCTGGGTTCCTCTGCTCTGCCCCTGGTCCCTCTCAGGTGACAACAGCAGCCTCCCACCTCACCTTGGAGAGCTCATCAATGATGTTTTGCTGTTCAATAACCTGCAGCCTCAGGAAATCCACCTCCCTTTCTTCCTGGCTGTGGTCAAGGTCATTGAGGGAGCTTGGTCTCCTTATTGCTCCAGTTCTCTGCCTCTAGAATCCAAAAACCACAGGGCAGAAGAGGAAATGGTCAGGAGGCTCTGCCAGGGACTTGTGTGGCCCTTCCCTTTGCAGCAAGGGATGATGCATCTCTCTGGTGGTTGCCCTGGCAGCTCTCCTGCTCCCCTTCTGCTGAGCCTCACATCCAGGCTCCAAACCTGCCAGATGTTCCTGCTCCTCCAGCTGGAAAAGGGGCAGGGTCACAGGAGCAGATTTCCCAGGGATTATGGGGTGATTTGGGCAGGAGAGTTGAAGGTGAATCACAGAATGCCAGATTAGTTTGGGCTGGAAGGGACCTTGCCAGGATGGAAGCTGCAGCGTGGGCCAACGCCAGCCTGCCCAGCCCCTCCACATCCAGCGCTCTCCCAGGAGCACAGGCTCTCACCATGGCAATGTTCTCCTGGGTCACAAACTTCAATTTGTTTTCCATTCGACGTAAGGCATGTGACAACTCCTCATTCTTCCTGCTGAGGCGTTTGTTTTTGTCTAAAATGGGCTTGTACTGACTTTCTGCTTCTCTGAGACGCTTCAACTGAAAGATAAAGAGAAAAATAACACCTCTGGAGCTTTTTCATCAAATATATTAACTACTTTCTGTAACTATCACACTAGGAGAATTTTCTCCTGATGCAAAGCAGAACTGATCAAAAACTCTTGGGGTTTTTCATTGGGAAGAGAGCACTCCTACATGAGAAGATGTGAGCAATGGATTTGTAGAGGATCCTCAAAGGCTGCCAGAAGGCTGACACAGTCCTGTGCATCTGTGTGCAAACCCTGAGATAAAATATCCTGACTGAGAAAGGCCATGGGATAGGACAGACACTGCTGAGAGAGAAATGGAACTGGAAACAAGTTTCAAAGGATGGCCTTGCAAAC
This sequence comes from Pycnonotus jocosus, assembly GCA_013400435.1. Taxonomy (NCBI): domain Eukaryota; kingdom Metazoa; phylum Chordata; class Aves; order Passeriformes; family Pycnonotidae; genus Pycnonotus; species Pycnonotus jocosus. Next base: position 108,630 of record VWYP01009946.1, on the reverse strand, counting down.
AGCCTGGAGACTGGGGAGAAACAGAACTGGGAAAGGGGCATTGCAGCAGGGCCCACCAGGGGGGATTGGAGAGGATTGGCTTTAAGGCATTTACAGCATTGTGTGGCAAAAGCTGATGGGCCAAGAAACACTCACAATGTGCTGGAATTAGGAAATAATTTGGGTTCTGATTGTGATGGTGGGAACTGTAACATCTGCACTGTCTCACCCTTCACATGAGACTGAAAATGGAATAAAAATCTTTAAAACACCTCTCAGTTGCCACACCTCTGGGTCAAAAAACGGATAATCCAACAAAAAGATACTCTTTCTGTGCAGCAAACATTCAATGTGGAGAATGCACTTATTTTTAGAAAGAAGTAAATACAATTGGAGCTAATGCCGTGTTAAAAATCCACTGTTGTACGAGCCAAGAGCGGAGTGAGCCCCGAGCTGAGGAGGAGGAGGAGGAGGCAGCTCTTCCTCTCCACCCAGCACAGGAGCAAACCCCTGGGTGTTTCTGGCCCAGGGCACAGTCCCCTCACCCTGCTGCACTCACCAGCTCGTTCCTCTCCTCCGACAGCAGCGCGTTCCTGTCCTCCAGCTTGCGGATGATCCCGCTCAGCTCCGCGATTTTCAGCTGGAAGCGCCGCGCATCCTTCTCATCCAACTGCTGTTCCTAAAACAAAGATCAACTGCAAATAACTGCTCATAAGTGTGCATGCAGGAGCACACCGGCAAACCTCAAGCTTTTTCTCACCCCAGATCCAAACATTTTAAAATGTGATCGCGTGGAGTGTAACCCATGGAGCCCAACTGACCGTGGAAAGCTGCAGGGTGAGACCAATGGAAAGTCAGGAGTGGAAATGGAACAAAGAATGCAAATGCAGAGGGGTGTATATGCATATGTATAGGAATATGCATATGCAAATACAAAGTCACAAACGTGACAATACGGATGTGCAAATACAAAGTTTACAAATGGTAAACTTGGAAACAACAGAAAATATCAAAACTGAAGGCCGTGTTCCAATGATGCCACTGTTGAACTGAGAGCTTCAGACACATCGCCCACTCTGAGGACTTGGTCATGAGAAACTGATATTAAAATTACTGAATTACTGAAAGGGGAAAATCCATGCAATTGTGCATTGAATAAGCTCTTCTTCCAGAAAGTAGTGGCCCTTATGGGGTCCTAAAGGGTCACTTTATCTGAGTGAAAATGCTTAAACCAAATTAGAAACTAATAGAGATACAGGTAGATGTGTTCTCATTCAGAATCAGAGAGGAGTTACAGCTACTGACAAACGTGACAGACTTTCCCCCTTCTCTATGACTTGTTCTGGTCTTTTACAGAAGTTGAGTACAACTAGAGAGAGGCAAATTAGTGCCCACAGTGCTGGTGGCACTTTTGGGAGGTCTAGGGTTCCTCATTCAACAGGTGCAGGAGAGGCTTGGGCCAAAGAATAAAATAGATTGGTTTGCTCAGGTGTAAGTTTTACGCTTGTATTGAGACAATCAAGGCTGTCGCAAAAGAAATCTTGATGAGGATCAGCAATGAGGACGACCTGCACACGTCAGAGGCACGAGGGCAGTGACCCGAGGGCTTTCCTGGGCTCAGAGAGGCCCAAGCAGGGAGGTGGCAGAAAACATTGAAAAAATTTACATTGAAAAACCCATTGTGGAGGGGGTGACTCCAATCAAACATTCTGGCTGTTGCAGAGAATAAACAGGAGAGAACAGCTTGGGAGGTCTTTGGTTCACTTGGTGTCCTGCTGATGGTGAGAGCACTGAGCAGCAGGCAAGAGGTGCCCTGGGGGGCTGCAGGGTTCCTGTGGTGCCCTGGGGGGCTGCAGGGTTCCTGTGGTGCCCTGCACCCGGTGCCTCCCTCGTTCCCTCTGGACCTGGCCCCGTGTATCTGCCCCCCGAGCCCGCGCTCGCGCCTCCGAGCTGGCACACAGACAGCGCTTGGTGAGAAATGCATTTGCATCGTTTGTTGGCAGAATCGAGTCAAAGTGTCCAACTGAGGCGGGTGGCTGAGCATGGTACAGTGAGGAAGAGGAGAGGAAGGACAGAGGAATTTCACCCTGCTGACAAAACCAAACCAAACCGACCGGGAAAACAAAACGACAGAAAGCAAGAGCTCTCCCATGGCGAGGTTTGATCGGAAATCTCAACGGTTTGGGCAGGCTAAAAACGAGAGCACGGAGCGGGTGCACAGCCATGGGACAGCTCTTGCTCGGGGTGCACTCATCAAGATTCTGCCCCTGGGCTCCGTTTGGCCGCTCGCTCGGGTGGAACCACGTGGAAGTGCTTACGGGGCTTCCCGGGTGATCTGAAGCGTCTCCTGCACCACTTGCATAAGGAAGTTCCCGCTTGGGGCTGCTCAGGTGCCGGTCAGACTCTTTGAGCTGGGACAGTTGTTCATCTAAAGCCTCCTTTTGGAGCTGCAGTCTCTGAGCATGCCCGGCTCGCACCCCTAACTCTCTCTCCAGCACGAAGACTGCTCTGTCCTTAAACTTAATCTCCTCCATCTACAAGGAGAAGAGAACACAATCACACAGCGGCTCGGCAGCCCCCGGAGCACCCCGCGGGCAGGGACAGTGACTGCCCTTCCCCCGGGGCCACACAGCACCAAACCCCTCCCTCAGCAGGCACTTCGGCATTGAAATACTGAGAGACAGCCTGTAATCCTATTCAGAATATTTCAGAAAATCTGAAAAAATATGAAAGCTTGACATTCACATCACACTCTGATGGCTTCGCTCAAACACTCAAATGATTCTGCAGTGTTTTGCCTGGATGTCACCTCTGGAAAATTTGGGTAAATAATTTTTAAAGAAAATTATTGACACCTCAGTATCCTTTAAATTTTCAAAATTCCTAGAAGAAACATGAATTTTTAATTTTTTTTTCCAAAATTCTCCCTTGTGAGCAATTCCCTTTCCATGAGAGGTTTTACTTACACATAATAAGCATTATGCAAAATCATGAAGTGCTTAAATGGCCAATGCCCAGTGACCTCTAATGCTCTCCTTCCGTTTGCCTGTGCCCATCCTGTGGGATCAGCCAGGATCCAAGCCCTGGAGCCTGGCTGGAGCTCGGGAGGGTGCCTGGGCCCTGCCAGTGCAGGGAATCTCTGATCCCAGTGGGACTGGGGGGCTGGCACCCTGCACCCACACAGGCACATCACCCACGCTGCAGAGCTGCTCACACTATGGGTGCCACAGATCCACAGAATCCCAGAGAATTCCACAGCAAGGCAGAAACCCCTTCCATCCCCTCCAGGTTTGCCTGCTGCTTCCACACTCCAGAAACACAAGGTTTTTGCCATCGGTTTTTGAGACTTTAGACATTTAATTTCAATGGTCAGTTTTTAAACCTGGCCTGCTTCAAATAAGAACATTTTGCCTTGCAAGAGCTGTGTTAATGCTTTTATCTCTGCTTTGTCTGCAAACCTGGAAAAAAAATGACATTGGGAATCAAGAGTCACTCCAAGGACTTTGCTGGCAGTAAATGCCAGCATGGCCCACCCAGGGCAGGTGCTGGCAGGTCACACAGGTATCAGGAGAGCAAAATGGAGCAAATCAAAGGGATTTGGGTGCCATTGGCTAAAGATCCTTTCAACAATGTCCATGAAGGCAGCGTCTGCTGACTTTGAATGAAACAAAGACACAGGTGCTCCCCAGCACCTGAGGTCTTTCTGCTAAATGCCTAATGAGGAGAAATCGAAATGGATGTACAGATGAAAGGATAACACATCATCAAACTATTATTTGCTTAAAATAAGCAGAATATTGGATAGTTGATTCTTATTTATATGGAAACAAAGACACATTACAACAAAGGCAACACATGAAATTGGGAGGAACAAAGAGATGAAAAAACGCAAAACGTTTCACAGCATTTCACTAATGGTTTGTTTTCCAGGAAAAAAAAAATAAAATCCCTGAACATAACCTTCATAAAGAACAAGCAAACATCGGCGCTGACATCTTCCTTCACCCGAGCAAATTCCCATACAGGACACACGCACGAGTTTGGTGCCTGCAGCCCCCTGCTAGACACAGACAGTGCGGGAAGAGCACGCATGGGAGGGGAAGGTGGCCCTGAGCACAGGAACCAGAGGAAGGAAAGGCAGGGCCGGGACCCCGAACTCACGGGCAGCGCTGTGCCGGGCTGTGCTGTACCGAGCTGTGCCGGTCCCAGGGCTGTGCTGTGCCAGGCTGTGCCGGTCCCGGAGCAGGGCTGTGCCTCCTGTCCCCGCTCCCACCCTGCCGCTGCCCCCGGAGCTCGGCAAGGAGCGGCAGCGCAGCAGATTCCAAGCACCGGGCAGGCCTGGCTGGGTGGGAGCTGGGTGAATATTGCTATGTGCGCTCGCTCAGGGGCAGCCCCGAGCCCAGCCCGTGCCAATTACCGAGCACAGCCCTGCACGGGGATGTGCTGCTCCCTGCCGTGCTCCCGGGCAGGATGCTCTGAGCCCTGGCTGCTCTAAAGTTATCATTTCCATCCTGATTCCTGAGCTCATTCCCACCCTGATTCCTGAGCTCATTCCCACCCTGGTTCAAACCCAGGGTTCAGGCTCCTGCCCCCCGTGTTCCTGGGGCCCTTGGATGTTGATGCTGTCACGAATGGCCTTTGAAGCAGCCAGTGCCCGGGATCGAAGGCATCCCACGGGCAGGGGCACAGGGGAGAGCCCCCGGCCAGGGGAGCTCCAGGGCAGGGACATCTCCCCACGGGCTGAGCCACTTTGCTCCCCACTTAGCAATCATCAAGGCCAGCTCATCTTTGGAACACCCCGGGCTGAGAGCTGCTTCCCCTGGCTGTGCACACACCGAGCAGGGAGTGCTCCTGCCCATACAAATGTAATTAAACACAGCCATGCACTATTTCAGGGTGCTTTAAAATGCACAAATTGAAACTTAAAAACTAAAATTAGACTAAAAATCGACTAAAATTAGACATTCTCTCCAAGGGAGGCCCTTGCCACACACACTCTTTACCATCTGCAAGGGGATTTCATCTCCTGCAGAGCCACTGCTGGGTGCTGAGCCAGGGACAGCTGAGCTGGGTGAGTTCAGCATTTTGGGGAGTGGTCTCCAGACTGCAGGGACACCAACAGCACAGCCACGTGTGCCAGCAGTGAATACTCAGAACCACAGACACCCAGAGTCCCCCTGTGCCCCATCCCCACCCTGTCCCCACCCAGTGCCACCTCCAGGAATTCCTGGGACACCTCCAGGGATGGGCACTCCAAACCTCCCCGGGCAGTGCCAGGGCCTGAGCTCCCTTTCCATGGGGAAATTCCTGCTGGTGCCCATCCTGAGCCTCCCCTGGCCCAGCCTGAGGTCCTGTCACAGACTGCCAGCCAATGCAAGCACAAAAAACGCCCCAAAGCAGTGTCAGTGTGTCACTGATTCTGTTACCAGGACATTGCACAGCCTCTCACTCCAGGTCCCCACAACAAGGTGCCAGGAGGCACCAGCTCCCACCAGAATAACTGAGGGTGGAGCCCCTGGAGCTGAGAACACTTGATGGCACCCAGGGGACACTCAGGCTTTGGTGAAATCACAGCATCTGGTAATTTCATTGGTGCAGTGAGCCAGTCTGATTCTTTCAAGCAGGAACTTTAGAAAAGTTTGATTTTCAAAGGCAGTTTAGAAAACATCCCATTGAACCACTCTATTCCCTGTAACTAAGTATATTTATTTTAGAGCTTCTACATTAAAGGCCATTAGTGGGGACTTTCCCTGTGATGCAGCAAGTTTCTTTAGGATGTCCATTAGCCCCCATTCACTGTGCTGGATGAAATCAATGCACCAGTGATGTGTGGTTACAGAAGGTACTTACACTGCAGGATCTTTGAACAGCATCAATAGGGCAATTGGTTATGAATTATTTTTAATATCCTCTTCATAAAAATAAAATAATCTATGAAAATATCTCAACAGCCTAAAGTCTGAGGGAAGAGGAGGCTGAATAAAGGTGGGGGACCCTGCAGTGCTGGGGTGTCAGCCCCTGCCAGGCCCTTTGGTGCCAGGGCTCAGGGGATGCTGTACCTGCACCCTGCCAGGGCAGGGGGTTCTGCAGTGTGGGCACTGCCAGCCTGTGATTTGGGACAAACTCGTGGGGCATTTTACATTTTTTTTTTAGGATTTGGGTAACAGCTAAGGGCTGACGACTTAGAAGAGACCTGGATGGGTTTGTAGCAGGACACTGAGTGCTGTAAAGCAGCATGGCAAACACAAAACGATGGTAACACCACATAAATACTGAGACAAGACCCAAAGACACATCCTGAGGGCAGGGGTGAGTCTCCACATCCCTGGGAAGGCAGCAGCAGCTCGGGGCTGCCCTCCCTGCACTGTGGGGCACGAGGCAGGGGCTGGGACAGCAGCAGCAAGGAACCCCCAGAAGGTGCTGGGGGCTGCCAGCCTCTGGTGCTAAGGCTTCCCTGGGAGGGGAATTTCCCCCTTTTCCAATCCCCACCATCCCTCCCAAGCTCCCCAGGCAGTTCCCACACAGGCCAGAGGAAACCCCAAATGCTCAGGGGTGAGGCTCCTGCCTTGAGAGGGGAACTGCTGCAGCTGAGGAACACAGGATCAGGTGAGGGCAGGGGCATACAGGGGGCCAGGGGAGCAGGGCCAGGGGAGCGGGGCCAGGGGAGCCACCAGAGGGGCAGAGCCAGCCCTGGCACAGTGGGAATGGGGAGGAACTGCCCCTGGATGCCCTCCTGCCTGCCCAGCACCCAGGGGTGCAGCAAAAGAGAGTTTGGGATTGTGGAAGCCTCACTGTGGGATAATCACAGGAACCAGCAAAGGCAGGGAAAGGGAGGGACCAAGGTGGGTCAGGAAGGAATGCTTGGTGAGGAAATGGAGGCACAACCCAGGAAACAAAACTGCTCTACTGTTTCTACTTCTTGTGGCATTCCCTTGACCAGCCAGGAGCCTGAGGGCTCTTCCTGATACCTTTAATGTGGGCAACATCAACAGGCTCTGACATGGATAAAGAAGTTTCTCACAAAACCAGAAACTAATACTTTTAGAACCAAACGAATACTTTTAAAACCAAACTCATAATTTTAAAAATCATTTTGCCCTTTCCACTAGTAAATGTAAAACAGACCTGGAGCAAGCTCTAAAGTTTCTGCTCCCTCCCAGGCACTCCAACACTGACCATTTCCTGTTTCTGCACCCTCCCAGTGAATCCAGCCCTGACCATTCCCTGTTTCTGCACCCTCCCAGGCAGTCCAGCCGTGACCATTCCCTGTTGCAGCAGCACCCAGGCAGTTCAGCAGTGACCATTCCCTGTTTCTTTCCCCTCCCAGGCACTCCAACACTGACCATTTCCTGTTTCTGCACCCTCCCAGGCAGTCCAGCCGTGACCATTCCCTGTTGCAGCAGCACCCAGGCAGTTCAGCAGTGACCATTCCCTGTTTCTGCACCCTCCCAGGCACTCCAGCCCTGACCATTCCCTGTTTCTGCCCCCTCCCAGGCACTCCAGCCCTGACCATTCCCTGTTTCTGCCCCCTCCCAGGCACTCCAGCCCTGACCATTCCCTGTTGCAGCAGCACAAGCCACAGCAGCAGAGCCACACGTACCAGCCTGCGGATTTCCCTCTCGCACTCCCTCTTGATCCTGGTGATCTCCTCCTGGTGCAGGTGGTACACGCTCCTGATCTCTGCTGCCTTGATTTTGTCAGCTTGGATGACCATGGTGAGAGCCTCCTCCACCTGTTTCTTAGCCCCCTTCAGCTCGGAGATCTCCTGCTGCATTTTGATTTTCTCCACCTCAAAGCCCCTCTTGGCCTCCTCCTTGGCCTCGCTGAGCAGCACCGTCTTCACCTTGTCGGGGGCCCCGTCACGCACGGCGTTCAGCAGGGTCTGCAGCCTCTGGATCTCATTATCCTTAATTTTTATGACTCTGAGCAGTTCAGCTTCGTGCTGCCTCAGAAGTGTTTCTCGAACAGCTTGGAGCTCTTTCATTTTGTCTTCATGAAGTTTGACTTTGAGCTCTGTGACCACCACTGTGCTTTTATGCTGTTCGTGCTCCTTGATCTGCTTCACTTCCTGATTTTTCTCCCTTTCCAACTTGCTGACCTATGAGGAGAATCAAAAAAGTGTAGTATTTCCAATGAACCAAACAATGAACACATCTCATGATACAATTTAAAACTGGCACAGATGACTTTACAGTATTACACCTCAATGCTGGTATGTGTCTGTCTACAAACCGGTGGGAGCAAAGACCTTTCTTTCACTGCAGGCTCATGTTTAATACACATTTAGGAATCAGTCAGTACCTTCAGAGTAAATCTAAGTCCTTGCTTTATTCTGCAGAAGCTCTCACAGCACATTCTCCCCAAAATAAGGGAAACATCAGATGCCAAGGCCATCACTCTGGCACGCTCAGGCACACAGACCAAAGCTGCAGGTGCATGGGCAGGACACAAAAAGCTCTGTGCAGGCTCCTGTGAAGCCACAAACAGCCAGCCCTGACCAGATGCTTTTTAAGCCATGAATTATTCAGCATAAATAACTGACTGTACCTGACCACACAAGGCTCAAGTGATGTTTCAATTTAGAACCATGCCATAAACTCTAGAGAAGCCATGGCCAGAAGTGGCTGTGAAGGACAGGGAGAAGGAAAACAAAGTCCTCAGCCTCAAAGCTGCAAAAGCTGCTTCCCAGCAAAAGGATTAACAGATGTTCTATTTATATGTCCATGTGTGTCAGATTCATGGTCTATAATGTCCAGTAATGGTGCAAATTCATTGGAAAATGCAGACTATCATTTTGTCCCTGCATGGTAACATTTCTATTCTGGAACCAAACCCTCCCCAAAGTTTATCAGTGGAAACCGATTTGGGGAATTGGAGAAAATCAAATGAGAATTCCATGCTCTGGCTGAGAAGTGACCTGAGGGCAAGAGCAGGAACCTCTTGGAGCTGAGGCTCCAGCCCCACCAGCCACCCCTCTCCCAAAGGCTGAGGGAGAAGCTGTGTCCTTGGAGCTTGGGAATGAGTGCAGGAAGCAGAGCTGAGGCTCAGTATTGTACACGTGGGTGAGCAGCAGGTTTGAAGGAGTTTGAGTGCAAAATCCAAACGAAATCAGTGTGAAAGGGAAAGAGAAGAACCAGCAGAGAGGATTTCGGTATTTCTGACTTTCTGAATGACACCAAATCACACCCAAAGGAAGGGACTGTGCCCACCTTGCTCTTCTCCTGCTGCAGCTCGATCTGGATGTCAGTGAGCTTGGCCCTGAGCTCCTCGTTGGCAGCCTGCAGGGCAGCCAAGGCGTCGGGCTTGTCCCCCCTGGCACGGCTCCCAGAGCCCCTCTTGGCCATGGTGAGGGACGGGACTGCCCCGCTGCTCCGGCTGCTCCGCTCTACATCTTCTGGGGGCTGCAAGGAAAGGGGGACAGCACTGTCACACAGCCTGCCAGCAGGACACACCACCCCCAGCACACCCAGGGACAGCACCTGAAGAGGCTGGATTCCCTGCTCTGAGTGTGGAATCACAGCTTTGCTTGGCTTGGAAAAGTCCTCCAAGAACATTAAGTCCAACAGTCCCGCCAGCACTGCCGGTGACCCATGTCCCCAGGTGCCACATCCACATGGATTTTGAATCCCTCCAGGTTTGGGGACTTCAGATTTGCCTTGGACAGCCCTTTCCATGGAGAACTGGAGCTCAGTATCCACCCTGAGCCTGCTCTGGTGCAGCCGTTTCCTCTTGTCCCATCCCTTGTTCCCTGGGAGCAGGGCCTGACCCCCCTGGCTGCACCTTCCTGCTCCTGCAGGCAGTGTCCTGATCCCTCATCTGCCCTGAACCCACACAGGGGAGGGGATGAGGAACCACAGAGTGCAGGGGAACTCACTAAATACAGGGGATGAGGAACCACAGAGTGCAGGGGAACCCACACAGGGCAGGGAATGGGGAACCCACACAGGGCAGGGGAACCCACACAGGGCAGGGGATGAGGAACCCACACAGGGCAGGGGATGGGGAATTCAGTGCAGGAGATGTGGAATTCAGTGCAGGAGATGTGAATGTTCAGGAGGGACATCCCCACACCAGCCCCAGCACTGCCATGGCTCAGAGACAGCAGCTGCTGGGAAGATTTTATTTCTATTCTATTTTCATGGAATCACAGGATGGGTACATTACAAAATTGCATTAAAAAAGTGCTCAGATTTGAGAAAACATTTCCAACCTTTTTACACCAACGCTGTTAAGGTGGGTAGCAGTGCTCCTGGCCAGTGCCCCTCAGTGCCTGGCTCTGTCCCTCATGACTCAGGGTCCGAGCACAGCAGAGCCACTGTCCCTGTCCAGGCACGGGGATGGGCCTCAGCAGGTCAGGGCAGCTGCAAGGAGAGAGTAACAGTAAATGATAACAGCAAAATAGCCACAAAACCAACCTCCACAATGTGTACAGGCAGGACACAAAAAGCCTGTACACACAGTATATAGAAATATATACATATACACATCACAGTAAAAAAGCCTGGTTTGAATTTTAACCCTGAATCTACCAGGGAGAAAAGGGCCGAGGGAGGCAGCTGCTGTGGGGGTATAAAATGGGATAAAAGGCTGGGAGAGGGCTCAGAGGCAGGGGCAGTGCCCGTGGGATGTGAGCTGGTGAGGCAGGGGCAGTGCCCGTGGGATGTCAGTGGGGTTGTGGGATGGGTGAAGGAGTGGCAGTGGCAGTGCCCATGGGACGCTGCAGCTGGTCTGTGCCATGGTGAAGGAGTGGCAGTGCCCGTGGGATGTGAGCTGGTGAGGCAGGGGCAGTGCCCGTGGGATGTCAGTGGGGTTGTGGGATGGGTGAAGGAGTGGCAGTGGCAGTGCCCGTGGGATGCTGCAGCCAGTCTGTGCTGGGCACAGCAGGGCTCTGGGCACAGCAGGGCTCAGCCCTGGCAGCTGCCCCAGACAGGGATGGACACTCCAGGCTGTTGTTCCCAGGGTAAGGATGGAAACAGGACTGAAGGGACCATGGCAGCTCCCAGTGACAGCCACGACCCTGAGCATGTGCAGGGGGACAAGAGCCATTGTTGGGGCTGTCAAAGGGGGGGTTTGTGCTCCCACAAGTGTGGCCTTGCCACAGCACAGCCGTGTCTGCTGGAGCACGCCCCGGGCACAGGAGGCAGCTGGGACCCAGGGCCCAGTGCCAGGGCAGCCTGGAAAGGGGATTTCTCACAAATACCAGGAGGAAAACAGCCCATAAAAACACTGCCAGGCCAGCAGGGCTGTGCTGACCCAGCAGCAGCCAGGAGGGGGTTCTGAGGGAACACAGAGCTGCTGTCCCAGGGCTCTGCTGGGACTCTGGGGACACGTGGGCACCTCGGGAGGATGGCACCAAACACAGAGCCCCAGCACAGCCCATCCCCGCAGGGACAGAGCAGCTCTGGGCACAGCAGACACTCCCTGGAAAGGCAGGCACCTGCCTCTGGATTGTTCCTTTATTTTTCCAAGGAGTTACACAGAAGGGGCAGCTATCAGACACATCACCTCAACAGAACAGAAAGGTCAGGATATTTTTGATGCTGGGAGAATGGATTATGCATCTGATTCCTGGCATGTTTGATATTGAAAACAGCATCAATAATGCATCAGAGCTGTCTTGAGCAGGGCTCAGCACTCACTTTGCCTCCTGACTTGCAATTCAGGCATCAAGACTAATTGGGAAATGTGTTTTCTAGGTAGTAGTTGCTGAAATGAATGTTTCACCACGCTTAAAAATAAGTGAATTAATCCCTACCCAGGGTACCAATATTTGAAAGCAGAACACTGTTCTTACAAATATGGAACATTTCCAATGTCTGCACAGCCCTGTGAGCACTGATGTTCTCTGTTTTTGACAAATTGTTCTGATTAATTAGTTTAAACAAACCTCTTTGAGCCTCTGGTGCACCTTGAAATAACAAAATAGAAAATGTAATTCTGTTCATGGCTGAGTTCCCACTCCCTCAGATGAGCAATATCCACGTTCCATTTAGGATTGCAGCAGCCTATAGATCCGAATGCAAGAAAAGGAGATTCCCTCTGAAAAGGAATTTCATGCTAAGCCAATGCAATCGTGTCCCATGCTAGAGCTGTGCTTTGGGCTTTATCCATATAAACATTTGTCAAATATCCACACAAACAGTGCATCACTCACTCAGCTGCAAGGGGAGAAGGAAACCTGCTGGGAATTGCATGGGAAAAGGAGGGAGCAGGTAGCTGAGACCAAAGAACCATGGCCAAGACATGAATTGTCCTGCATACAGGGATCTGTTGTGCATTCCCTTCACATGCAGAGCCACAGAAACCAATCCAGGGATCCCTGGGGCTGGAAAAGCCCTCCCAGCCCGTGGAGTCCCCCTGTGCTCCATCCCCACCCTGTCCCCACCCAGAGCACCCGGTGCCACCTCCAGCCCTTCCTGGGACACTCCAGGGATGGGCACTCCAACCCTCCCTGGGCACTTCCAAGGCCTGAGCCCCCTTTCCATGGGGAAATTCCTGCTGGTGCCCACCCTGAGCCTCCCCTGGGCCAGCCTGGGGCCGTTCCCTCTCCTCCTGTCCCTGTTCCTACCTACAGCTGGCTGAGGAGCAGGTCTCCATTTCCAGAAGGGAAATAAATAACCAATCAACACTTCCCAGTGTGAAGCAAGCCTGAAACCTATCTTTCATGAAATAATACCTGCTTTAGATTGGAAATATTGCTGCCCCTCAGCCCCCAGCCCTGCCACCTCTGCAGATGGAAGTCTGGCCAAAGTTTGGCTGAGGATTAGATCAATTCCAGCAGCTGCAACAGACACATGTCAAATCCCCACTGACCTGGATTTCTGCTCAAAGATTAATCCTTCCACCGTTGTTGGCTTTAACTCATTGATGGGTGGATCATGTCCTGTTTGCTCTGCATTTGCAGCTTTCAGCTCTCCCGTGGGTGTGAGGTTACCTGTTGGTGCCACACCCACGGATCCAAATCCCAGCCTCTGGTTAAGCCTTACACAGGTTTTTGGGTTTTGTTTGAAGTGCAAACCATTGCTGGGTGTCAATTATGACCCTAATTAGGGTTTGTAGGGAACAGCTGGAGCTGTGCCAGGGAGGTTTAGGTTGGCTTTAGGGAAAGGTTCATCCCCAGAGGGTGCCCAGGCTCCCCAGGGAATGGACACAGCCCCAGAGCTCCAGGAGGGGTTGGACACCACTCCAGGGATGCCCAGGGTGGGATTTTGGGGGGTCTGTGCAGGGACAGGGGCTGGATCATGGTCCCTGTGGGTCCCAGCTCAGGACAGACTCTGAATGCAGGACTGGCAGCCACAGGTGCTGCTGAAGCCCTGCAGGTACATTTTACAGCGGGACACCTGTGCAATTGTACAGCTCTTAGGGCTAATTTGCAGAGAGAGCAATAATTAATTAAACACAGGTGAGTGGGTAGGAAAGCAATTTCTCCTTTTTTTCTGATAACCCCCAATATTTAAGGTGCAAAACCCCATTGGAATTTCTGCAATAAACTCCAGTAACACACCCACCCAAACGATCCCTTGCAGTGGAGCAGCTCAGCATCCTTGGGGAGGGCTGTGAGTGAGGAATGAATTTCAGACCCAACTGCACGAGGTTAACAGCGTGTCACTGCGTTCTGCTGCTCACAAACGAGCTGTGAGAGCAATGCCACCCCTTCTCCCATGGAACCCATGCCTGTATAATTAACTAAATCAACTGTAACACAGATGGCATCGCACCAGCCAAAAGCACTTGATGGAAACATTTTAAGCATGTTATTAACATCCCTAAATAACTATTTAATGCCACCCCTCCAATCCTCTTCGGCACCAACACACAACACAGCTGGATTTGAGGGTGGAAAAGGCAGTATTTAATTGCTACACTCTTATAAAAGATTTTCAGTTCTTGGATTTATTCAATTTATAAATGAGCTTGAAAAATAACAGACTCAACAGTGGCAACAGAACCACGGCGCTTTGGATTTCAGAATTAAGGTTAATTTCCAGACTGACTCATCATCATTAAATTCAGCTGGGAGGGACTGGGCAGCAGGAAAAGACACTGATGGGAGTAGGAACCTTTCTTTAGGCTGACCCAGACTATCCAAAAATTACATTTTGATTTGACAATACGTTTTACTCCTCAGTAGGTGTGTGCCCAGCTCTAAATCAAGATAAAAATTGACATTTCAGAGCAACAGACAAGAATTTGAATGGAAAGTCGATTAATCTCCCAAATGCAAACAATTGGGAGATGTCCATCAGGCTCTAGGGAAAAGCTGTTCCTGCAGCCTGAAAAACTGAGGATCAGATTATTTCAAACCTGATTTTTCATTACTGAATATCCTGCTTTAAATGACCTTTTGGTGACACTTTTGCTGCGAGTCTCCTCCCCAATGCCAGCCCACCTCTGCCCCGTTACTGAATGGCAAACGCGATCCTCGGCTTAGAAACACAACAATAAAGCAACAAAACCCCTAAATAAACATCAATACTGATCGAGAGAGAAGGCAGGAGTGTGCCCAGGCTGCCAGAGAGGCTGGGGATGTGCTGTGAGGGTGGCACCCACCGGGGTGGCAGTGCCAGGCAGTGCCAGCACTCCTGTCCCACAGCACGGGATGGAGCAGGGCAGGGCTGGCAGGAGGAGCTCCCCTGGGATCAGGGGCAGCCCTGCAGAGCTCTCACAGGGAACACAGCCCCTGGAAAAGGAAAAGAGAGATGGAGCTACATGCTGGGGGCAGGCAGGGCTGCCCTAGAGCAGCTGAGAGACCCCCATGGGGGTACCCAGGCAGGGCCCCCAGGCACGGAGGTGACCCCAAGCTGCTGCCCTGGGCCAGGCAGCTCTGCCAGGAGGGCTCTGCAGCTTAATCTGATTGCTCAAAGCTGATTTGATTGGAAATGCTGCAGAACCTTTGGATCCACCTTGCCTGGCATGCAGAGGGCACTGCCCTGCAGCCTCCCTGAACACATCCAGAGCAGGGCCTGGGGCTCCCTGCTCCATGGCACACCCAGAGAGGGGAGGAAAGGCTGTTCCACCCTCACTTTAACATCTGCAGTGCCAGGACCCCGGGTTGAACAAGCTGCATAGAGCAGCTGTGGCTGCCCCATCCAGGTGTCCCAGGCCAGGCTGGACATTGGGGCTGGAGCAGCCTGGGACAGTGGAAGGTGTCCCTGCCATGGCACTGGGTGGGATTTAAGGTCCCTTCCAACCCAAACCATTCTGGGATTCTACGATCCATTCCTCTGGGAAAATCTTATTTTCAACACAAGAGCTCTAGAATTTTTTTTTTTTAACCAAGACTAGCAACAAATAGGGAAAAAAA
>VWYP01009946.1:46746-76645 GCA_013400435.1 Pycnonotus jocosus | reverse complement strand
TATCCCGTTTATTTCTCGTTTTTCCGTTTCTCCGCCCGGCTCCTCTCCCTCCCCGCCATCATGGCGGCCCGGGGAGCGCTGAGCGAGCGCTGAGGGAGCGCGCGCCCCCTGCCCCGCCCCGCCTCACTGGCCAATGGGCGGGCGTTGCGGCGCTGACGTCACGGGGCGGAGCTGCGGGCGGAGCTGTGGTCAGTGCTGCGGGCGGGCCCGCTGTGCGCGGCGCTGCGCGGTCAGTGCGTGCCCCGCCGCCCGCCGGCCATGTCGCGACAGAGCCCTCAGGAGGAGAACCTGCAGGGTAAGGCCGCGGGGAGCGGGCGCTGCGGGCTGGGGGACGGCCCTGCCCGGACACTGCAGCCCGCACCGCCGCGGGGCCCCGCTGGGCAGCGATATTCCGTGGTGTGCGCGCCGCAGTGCGTGTCCAGCCCGCCTTGTCCCAGGGCAGGGGCCGGGGGGATGTGCCTGTGAGCAGGGCTCGGCTCAGTCGCGGCCATCAGCTGTCAGACAGCACCAAATTCACCGGGAAAGGGGAAAATCCCAGTGCAGCCACAAACAGGGCGGTTGGCACGGTGGTTGTAGCGATTTTAGGGAACGTTCTCATGGCTCTGTGAAATTTGGCTTCTTTATCTCAAGCGCTGGAAGCTGTATCTTAAGAAAACGAAGCTTTCCAGCGCTGATGCGGTGCTTGGCAGTGCTGCTCTGTGCTCGCACATGTATCCTGGGCTGGGATATCGCGACAGACCCCTCTGTCCCGAGCCCATCCCCGTCACTCGTCTGGCCGGGCTGCATCGCCTCTCGTGGGCTTTGGGCTGTTTGTATTTCCAGCTTCATAAAAACACAGCTTCTTTTATCTTTAAACGATGATATCACAGCCTGATCCATGTGCTCCAGCACAGCCTTTCTCTGAGGAGTGTCCAAAAGTAGAAGGAAAAAAAGGGAAAATTGTAAAGCACATCTGCTGTCCTCTTGCTGCTGCAATCCCAATCCTCTCCCTGCTTTATCCTGCTTTCCCAGCGCTGTACCCAGTAGGATTTCAGCAGACAAAGTCTTAATTTGAGTTTGGTTGTGGTCATTCTTTGGTAACAGCTCGAGCTTCCATAAATTTCGGGGGAAAGGGTAGGGAAGGGTTTGTCTGCCTCTGGACACTCTCCCTGCCACATACCAGGCACTGTCACGTGGAGGGGAGAATTCCCAAACAAACCCAAACAGCAACAATCCAGCTGTGAAGGAAAAGGGCTTTTGAGGAAAAGCGTCTCTTCCAACCTCGGTGGCCTGGAATGTTTTTATCCAGCGGGTTTTGTGGTGTTTTGGCTGTCCAGGTGGTGGGCTCTGTGTTTAGAAGGGAGATACTCGTGTTGTTCATGCACAGTTTGGCTTTGTGCTGTTCCCATTTGATTTTGGAGCCCTCAGTCTCCTCCCAGCCAGGATATCTGGGATATCTTTGCTTGTCTGACGTTCCTGCTTCACAAGTAAACCCCTGCACTGGCTTCTCCCCGCCTGCATTCCTGTGATGCTGCTCCCTGCAGCTCCAGCTGTTCCTGCTGTGCCTTTATTCCCTGAGCTGTGCCCAGCCAACACGAGCACCACTGGCCCTGTCTCTGCCTTTCCCTGCTGATTCCTCGGGCATCCTTCCCCAGAATTCAGGGAATTCCCTCCTCCTCCTGTCCTCACTGCTCTGTTCCCTGTGCTCTGCTGTGGCTGGGCCACATCTGTCCCCCAGTGGGATTCCTCTGGAGTTTGTGTGATTCAGGTATTTTTTGTTCCCTGAGTTCATTTCCAGGGGGCTGGAGGGACAGGACACAGGGAATGGCTCCCACTGCCAGAGGGCAGGGCTGGATGGGAGATTGGGCAGGAATTGTTCCCTGGGAGGGTGGGGATGGAATTCCCAGAGCAGCTGTGGCTGCCCCTGGATCCCTGGCAGTGCCCAAGTCCAGGTTGGACATTGGGGCTTGGAGCAGCCTGGGACAGTGGGAGGGGTCCCTGCCATGGCAGGGGGGGCACTGGGTGGGGTTTAGGATCCGTTCCAGCCCAAAGCATTCCAGGATTCCATGGGGGAGGAGCAGCTCCAGGCCTGCAGTGAGCTGTCCCTGCCCAGGAGGGAGTTGTTGTTCCCTCCCTTAGGAAAACAAAGCCCATGTGACCGTGTTAAATATACTGCGAGGAGCAAACCCATGACAGCCCTTGCCACACAGCCGCTGTTGCTTAACAGCAACACCTACAAATGGGACTGAAAAAACGCTGCACAAAGCAGTCCCCGGGCTCTGGAGCCCAAAATAATTTCAGTGAATGAATAACTGAACTTCGGCAGCAAAAGCCCTTGAGATTATTTTGACTGCCACCTATGTTGAGCAATAAAAATTGAGTATATCCCAAAATAAAAGATCTGTATGTGCAGAGAGAAACAGAGTGTACTGAGCAGCTGCTTCCCAGCCGTGTGAGCCTTCCCAGCTGAGCCGCCTGCTCTTTGCATTCCGTGCTGTTTATGAGCCGGGGGCAGGGCTGGCTCCGTGTCCCTGTGTCCCTGTGTCCCTGCAGTGTCGCTCCGGGCAGGAGCCGCAGGGTCGCTGCTCTGTGTCAAAGCCCTGAGGCGCCGGAGCTGAGCTCTGCTCTCTGCCCTGCAGGGTCCTGGGTGGAGCTGCACTTCAGCAGCAATGGCAGTGGCAGTGGCAGTGGCAGCTCCGTGTCCGCGGGGAGCCAGGAGCAGGTGCCAGCCTCGCTGTCCATCCACAACGGGGACATGGAGAAGATCCTGCTGGATGCCCAGCACGAGTCGGGCAGGAGCAGCTCCAGGGAGAGCTCCCACTGTGACAGGTGAGCAGGGGGCTCTGCCAGGGTCACCACGGGCTGCCAAGGGTGTTTGGGTGTCCCAGAGGCAGAGACAGATGCAGCGTGGGGGTATTTACATACATGTGCCTGTTTATATGAGCCCACATTTACACAGGGGTGGGTGTTCCCATGTGGACACCTGTGTGCAGGTGTGTTCAGAAACCAGAGCAGATTTCCAGCAGTGTCACAACAGCTCAGCCCTGGGCCAGGTGATCAGGCAGTGCCATTAATGCATTGGTTGGACTTTGGTGGGCTGGGAGGTCTCCAGCCTAAACTGTGTTCAGAAAAACCCAAACTGCACAGTGGGACCTGGCCTGGGCTGGCCTGGCTGGTGGGGATTCAAACCAAAGCCCTTCACTCCTGCTTTGCTGGTTGTTGTTTCTGTGGAAGAGCCAGGGCCCCACCAGGAGTGTGTGCAGGGGGTTGGGATCAGAGCTGTGGCTGTGGTGGCTCCACCAGGAGTGTGTGCAGAGGGTTGGGATCAGAGCTGTGGCTGTGGTGGCTCTACCAGGAGTGTGTGCAGGGGGTTGGGATCAGAGCTGTGGCTGTGGTGGCCCCACCAGGAGTGTGTGCAGGGGGTTGGGATCAGAGCTGTGGCTGTGGTGGCTCCACCAGGAGTGTGTGCAGGGGGTTGGGATCAGAGCTGTGGCTGTGGTGGCCCCACCAGGAGTGTGTGCAGGGGGTTGGGATCAGAGCTGTGGCTGTGGTGGCTCCACCAGGAGTGTGTGCAGGGGGTTGGGATCAGAGCTGTGGCTGTGGTGGCCCCACCAGGAGTGTGTGCAGGGGGTTGGGATCAGAGCTGTGGCTGTGGTGGCTCCACCAGGAGTGTGTGCAGGGGGTTGGGATCAGAGCTGTGGCTGTGGTGGCCCCACCAGGAGTGTGTGCAGGGGGTTGGGATCAGAGCTGTGGCTGTGGTGGCTCCACCAGGAGTGTGTGCAGGGGGTTGGGATCAGAGCTGTGGCTGTGGTGGCCCCACCAGGAGTGTGTGCAGGGGGTTGGGATCAGAGCTGTGGCTGTGGTGGCTCCACCAGGAGTGTGTGCAGGGGGTTGGGATCAGAGCTGTGGCTGTGGTGGTTGGTGTCCCTTGGGCCATGGTGGGGCACTCGTGGGCAGAGGGTGCCCTGCTCCTGAGGTGTCACAGGGAACTTCTCCTCCTTTCCTGGTGCTCGTGTCTCGGTGCAGCCCTCCTCGCTCCCAGACCCCCCAGGACAGTCACAGAGCTCTGGAGATAGAGAGCCACAGCAGTGGGGAGAAGAACAGCTTCCAGGTAAGATCCTCACCTGGCTCTGCCTCCCTGTGCTTTGGGGGATAACAGGGGAAGCTGCTGAGGCAGAGACTTCCACAATAACCCTGCTCACAGTAACCCTGGCAGATCCAGGCTGGCTGTGTTTGTTCCTGACACCTGGGGATGGTTTGGTCTTTCCAGTCTGTGGCTGAGATTTTTCAGAAGGATTTCCCCTCTGCCTTTGGCTGCTGACAGGGTACCTTGCCTACATTCCCCACCAATGTTGAAATGCACCTGCAGCAGCAAGAATTTCTGGGGTCACTTAAATACAGCAGCCAAAAATACACAATTTCCAAGCCCTGCCATAGCTTTGATTCCAGGTATTTTAACAGTTAGTACCAAACCTGAATGCGTGCTGCTTTGGAAAACTCCCTCTTCTTTCTGATTTCACTTTGTAGATTTGTTTACCTTGTGAGGAAAATAAATAAACAAACACATTTGCAACAAGAGTAGGGGAAAGGTTGTACATTGACCGTATTTAATCAATACAGGGCTTATTGCAGGATGACAGGCTGAAATCTGAAGTCTTCAGTGTAGTAAATCAGCTTTTAATATGAAAGAAAAACCTTAGAAAACATTTTGAGGAAGGAAGTGAATTTTTCTGCAGCATTTCTACAGCTCCTGCCAGACTCCAAGGACCCAGCTTTAGGTTAGCTAAATGTGGTACTGCAAGTTAATGATTACTGGAAATTATTATTTTGATATTGCCAGAAACACCCTTCAGCTGTTTAAGGATCATTATTTAGACTTTGAGAACAAATAACCCCAAGTTAGAAAGCCATCAGGATGCCTGGCCAGTTTTATTTCCATCCCGTGTGTGTGTGCATGGAGAGCTGCTGGAATTCTGGGAGCAGGATCTATTTTTATCCCAAGGCCTGGGCTGTGTGCAATGGAGCTGAGCTGAGCCAGGAGCTGTGCCCTGACTCAGCATTTGTGCTCTCACTGCGCCAGGGCTGGGGGCTTGTTCTGACAGCTCACCCCTGCCAGCCTCACCTGCCTGCCAGCACGGCCCAGGGACTGCAACTGTTCCCTGCCAGGACCTGTGCGGGGACTGCCAGGGACATCTGCCAGCCCTGGGCATGGGCAGGGATCCCTGTGCCCAGGGTGCATCAGGAATGGGATAGGGCAGGGATCCCTGTGCCCAGGGTGCATCAGGAATGGGATAGGGCAGAATCCCTGTGCCCAGTGTCCATCAGGAATGGGGTAGGGCAGGGATCCCTGTGCCCAGTGTCCATCAGGAATGGGATAGGGCAGGGATCCCTGTGCCCAGAGTCCATAAGAAGTGGGAACTGGGGATATTTTGGGTCTGTACATGAGGATTAAACGCCAGGCTCTGGAATTTCACTGCCAGGGCAGCCTTGTCTCAGGCACATCTGGGATGTAGGCTATGGGATATGCGCTATGGGATCTGGGCTGTGGGATCTGGGCTATGGGCTGTGGGATCTGGGCTATGGGCTATGGTCTTTTCCATTCTCACTGCACTCTGAGGATGGATCCCCTGCTCCCCCTCCTGATCTGGGGTGTGAACCCATCACCCAGGGGCGTGGGCAGGGCTGGGCAGGTGTCAGAGGTGGCCTGGTGTGTTGGTGCTGCAGAGCAGGGGCTGTCCCAGCTCTCCTGGCTGGTGCTGATGCTCTGGCTCTGGTTGCAGTCTGAGGAGGATTTCCTGGAGAGGAGGAGGGAGGTGGAGCGGCTGCTGAGGAAGAACGCGGATTGGATCTGGGACTGGTCCAGCCGGCCCGAGAACATCCCCCCCAAGTGAGTGCTGGGACTGCTGGGGGAGCTCTGCAGCTCCTCCTTCTCCAGGCTAAACACACACCTCACCTTCCTTCCCAAATCCAGGGAATTCCTCTTCAAACACCCCCGGCGCACAGCCACGCTCAGCATGAGGAACACCAGTGTCATGAAGAAAGGGGGGATATTCTCTGCAGAATTCCTCAAGGTTTTCCTCCCATCCCTGCTGCTCTCTCACCTGCTGGCTATTGGACTGGGGTAAGGTTCAGTTGAAAAAAAAAGTAGATTTTTTTTTACCTGCTTTTGTTGTGGCCTGATTCTGGTTCCCAATTCTCTCTGTCCAAGAGAAGAGTAACTTTTCTCCCTGAAGGGGGGAGATGGTGCTTCCTGCCTGTGGTATTGCTGGATGGTTGAAGTTTTCTGATTTTCTCACTGGTTGTGAATTTCTCAGAACAATTAAGGGTGAGGGAAAGGAGGAATTCTGTGCACTGGAACTGCAGTCACACAACATTTGGCAGCACTGGAGATGAGACTCTTAATCTCACAACTAGATCAGCAAAGGAAAAAGCTAATATTGAATAGATTTTAAAATTCCACAGCCAGAGATTTAAATATATTTAATATTATTTTAAATTACTCAATATATTTTTAAATTCTCTCCTGGGAGGGATGGGGAATGTGTGTCTATCTGAGGCCATTAAACACCATGGAAGTTTCCTTCCCACACCAGCGTGGGGCAGGGGCAGCCCCTGGGGCCGGGCTCTGGGGCAGGGGCAGTGTGTGGGGCTGTGCTCTGGGATTGGGGGGTGGTCCCAGGGCAGGGGCAGTGTGTGGGGCTGTGCTCTGGGGCTGGGGGTGGTCCCAGGGCAGGGGCAGTCCCTGGGGATTGGGGGTGGTCCCAGGGCAGGGGCAGTCCCTGGGCCGGGCCCTGGAGCGGTTCTGTTCCTGTGGTTCCATCTGGGGGTTCCAGAGGCGATGCCCCGGCCGCGGAGCGTTCCCTGCACGGGAGCCCCTGGCTGAGCCGTGCTCTGCCCCGCAGGATTTACATCGGGAGGCGCCTGACCACCACAGCTTCCAGCAGCTCCTTCTAGAGGCACCTGCGCGGGGGAGCTGCCGAGAGCAGGCTCGGCTGGAGCGCGGGAGGTGCGGAGGAGGAGGAGGGAGCGCGTCGTGTGTGTGTCCTGTCCGTGTCCTGTTTGAGTTCAGTCTAAAAACGGGAGGGGAGACGCTGGAGCTCCCGTGTCACATCGAGCCTTCCGGATCAATCCCTGCTGGATCAATCCCTCGAGCACGTGGCAGATGCTGTAACGTCCCTTAGTGCTTTGTAGTGAACTACCCGAGAATTAGAGCAGCTCCGTGTTTATAGCAGCCCCAGCTTTCAGCAGCCCTTGTGCTGGGCCCTGTCCGTCCCGCCCCTGCTCCTGCGGTGGGAATTGTCGCTGCTCCTGCGGCGGGAATTGTCGCTGCTCCCGCGGTGGGAATTGTCGCTGCTCCTGCGGTGGGAATTGTCGCTGCTCCTGCGGCGGGAATTGTCGCTGCTCCTGCGGTGGGAATTGTCGCTGCTCCTGCGGTCCCCGCACGGAGGGAGGAGCCCGAACTACGAGTGGCCTTACCGATCGAGCCGGGAATTCCCAGGGGCTGGCACGGCCCCGGGCACGTTTTCCTCTGGTAATTGTTGCTTAGTTCACTTCGGTGGGAGGTGTGAGGTGTTGAGACACAGTGGGAAGAGATGAGCACGTGGGTAAAACTTCATCAGTTTGTCTTAGTTCAGAGGTAGATTTTGGACTTAGTGCCTACTCAAAGCTGCTTTTGCCAGGACATTATTTAACCCCTAGCAGTTACTCCGAGTTCTCTGCTGTACCTACTGCAGGCTGTCGCTTCACAGGCTTTACCTGTCCCCCAGAAATCTGCACATGAGCCCAGCCCTGGGCAGATGAACCACAGGGTGGCTTCTCCTTGGTTTTTACTGATGCAATGCCTTTCCCTTCAGTGATTTTACCTTATTTAATGAGAAAATGAATGTTTGCCAAAATACCATGTTTTATATATTTAAATAAAAAGGTTCCTGGTGAACTCAGAGTCTCCTCATTCCTTTTTCTCCACTGATGGCTGCCAGGGGCTGATGCTCTTATGCAGCGTGGGGCCCTTTCCTGCTGGTCACTTCCTGACATTGGAATTGAGATTTCCATGGAAACAGCATCAAAGCACCCTCAGCAGGCCCTGGGTGACCTGCACTCACTGCACACACAGGGGTGTGATGCTCCTGAGGAGCTGGAAACCTTGGAATTGTTGAGGCTGGAAAAGTCCTGTCAGACCACCAATTCCAGCCATCCCCAGCCCTGCCCAGGCCACCACTGCCCCATGTCCCCGAGTGCCACATCCACAGGGCTGTGAAATCCCCCCCAGGCAGCCGTGCCAGGGCTGGGAGCCCTTTCCAGGAAGGAATTGTTCCTCATCTCCAATCCAAACCTCTCCCGAGGCTGCAGCCAAAGCAAAGGCGGGATCAGAACCCCGCGAATCCTGTGGGGCTGAGAGCAGCCGATCACTGCTGAGCAAATGGTTGGGCTGTGGCTGGGAAGGGGTTAAACCACGGTGTCCCTTTGTCATTGTCCCCCAGCTCCCGCCCTGTCCCAGCCCTGGCTCCCGCTGGGCACTGGAATGTTCCAGGCTCCTCATTCCTCAGTGGATTTCGATTCCAATTTCAGGGCAGATCATCACCGAGGGGCTGAGCCCGTCCTGGCGCTGCCGTGGGTGGGGGCAGCTCCCAAAGCCATGGGCAGAAACACAATCCCAGAGGGGTTGAGTTGGGAGGGACCTGAAAGCCTCCCCAGTTCTGCCCCATCCAGTTCCACCCCCTGCCATGGGGGGCACAACCTTTCACTAGACCAGGGTGCTCCCCTAGGGCAGCAGTTTTATCAAACTGGACACTAAAATCTGGTTTTAGATAAAAGGATAAAAATTCCACGAGAACAGTCAAAAGCTCATTGAAAGTGGTAGAAGCAAACAGGGCTGTAGGAGATTCCATCCCATCCTTTTTACTGATCCTCCTCTTGTATTCGCTGAAAAAACAGACCCACAAGAGGACCTGGAGCAGGGGCAGCAGCCCTGGCCACCCCACCCATCCCAACTGGGAACACCCCGGGCTGGCCCATCCAGCCAACTCCCCCCCACACGGAAGGAAATGTCAAAACACATGGAGCACGGCCAGGTAAACATTTAAAATTTATTAAACTTTTTGGTCAAAAGAACTGAACAATTATGTACAACCCCACAGATCGGCTCGAGCGGGCGTTGGGAACGCGGTCGGATCAACGCTCCAGCGACCCCCCAGCTCCACATCTCCAAAGTGTCACAACCAACAGGACAGGAGGGGCCGGACCGAACCGTTCCTGGGAGAGCCTCAGGCTTTGTCCTTCCCACCTTCCTGGGACCCAGGGGCTCGGGGGCGGTACCGGGAGGGGCGGGACGGCCACGGTTTGCTCTCGGGGCTGGAACGGCTTCTGTTCCAGGGAAAACGGAGTGTAACCACACTTGGGGCTTGCTGGGGGAAAGCCTGGGGCTCTGGGAAGGAGTTCCCAGGCTGCAGGCACCTGGCAGAGTGCAGCCTCTGGCTGCGGGGCTGCTGGATGTGCCCTTTTGGCCCCGGGCTCATCCGGGGGAAGGGGATGTGATTTAGGCCTCTTTGGAAGAAAAAAAAAAAACAACCAACCAACAAAGAAAGAAAGAAAGAAACAGTACCTAAGGCTTAAAACAAGTGAGCAAGAGAGCTCCAGCAGCTGCTGTCCTGCCAGCCTGGGCTCAGCCTGGCCCTCCCTGGGCAGCCCAGCCCGGCCATGCTGCAGCACAGCCCGGGCTGGCTCTGGAACCGCAGTGGGAAATACAAGATACTACGCCAAATACTTAAAATAAACTATTCCCTTCGTGACAAATACTAAAAAGGTTAAAAAACCATAATGCACGTCAGGTCTGTCTCTGGCTGAGGGTGAGATGCACCAGGGACGCTGCATTTTTATCCTCAGAGCAGAGAAGGTGTTGATGGTTTGGTTCCCTCCGTGCAAGGCCGACACTTGGTTAAGGCTGTGGATGTTTCTAGGACCCTTTCCATCTCCTACTTGGCACACACAGAGCCTTTGACAACAAATCCAGTGCAACTCCAACTCTATGACAATGCCATGGAAACTCTAAATTTAGAATCTGAAATACTACACAAAATAGTTCATATTAGTCTGCCAAAAACTCGGTGTTTTGGGGCAAACCCTGTCAGAGGTGCCACCAGAACTGTTCTGCACCAGCTCAGGACATGCAATACAAAAAGAAGACTGAATACATCCCTCCAGCTCTAAGAACACGTTTGATAGGCTGTTATTTATTAAGTGGTTTCCACCAGAAGGTGTGGTTATAGGTACAGTTGGTGAGTAAATAGCCATGGACACCTGCCTAGACCCCACCTCAAGCCCTGCAGTGCCCCGAGGTCAGAGCTGGCCCCGGGCCCGAGGAGGAATGTACAGGCATCAAGCACGAGAAATGTTCTGAAAGGCCCAAATATTACAGCAGAGAGAGCGAGAGAGAGAAATTACACTTTTATGACAACTTTTTCTTCTCAGGTGTTAAATTTTTTGGTCTATAAACTGGAAAGGAAGGCTCAGACATCAATAAATACATTTGTTTTGAGTGTTGGCCTCATTGAGCACCGTCCACCAATTCTGCCTCGGAGGGGCCTCCCCAAAAGCCGCGTGGACGCTCCCACCCCACCGAAGGCAGAACCACGCCAGGAACTCAAAGCCAGGCCAGATGCTCTCCATAGCTCAAGGGAAGTAAGTGCATCAATGTTCCTCACTGATAGGACAACAAGGCCTTCTGTTACAGATAAACAACTGAGCTGAACTATGCGAGACGAGACTCTGTCCGCGGGCAGCCAGCCTTAGTTAACCTTCTCCTGGAATAAATACAAGTTATTGGTGGCAGCTACAGCGATGATGTTCTCCATGGGGTGCCACGCCGTGTGCAGAATCTTCTTGTTGAAGTCCAGACTGTCAACGGTGATCTCGTCCTTCTTCCTCTTGCCGGTCGTGCACACTTTGCGGGGCTTGAGGATGGCACGGGGTTTGCTGCTCTCCCGGGACGCCTCCAGGGTCACGTCCCGGTGCGACTCCCGCTCAAATGTCCGGAAGAAGTTGTTGTAGGATCCAGTCATGATTGTACTGGTTCAGGGAGAGGGAAGGCACATCCTGTTAGGAATAAAATCCACCCCCTCCTCTCTCTTACACGTGACTGTCAGACCACGTTCATCACCAGGCCAGGCATTCCATGGCATTCCTCTGCTCTCCACTGGACACCTGCTCCGTTCCTCTGGGACTCAGCACTGCTCCCAGTGCACCACTTCTCTTTTAGCAGGTGTTGCCCTGGTGCCCCCTCCTGCCACTGGCACTCAGCTGCAGTGACACTTTGTTCATCTGCACATGACCAAAGCATGGTGCTCTTTCCCTTTGTCCCTTTTTCAACAGAAGTTGTTGACTGGTCTGGGTTGGAAGGACCTCAAAGCCCACCCAGTGCCACCCCAGCCATGGCAGGGACACCTTCCACTGTCCCAGGCTGCTCCCAGCCCCAATGTCCAACCTGGCCTTGGGCACTGCCAGGGATCCAGGGGCAGCCACAGCTGCTCTGGGCACCCTGTGCCAGGGCCTGCCCTCCCAGCCAGGGAACAATTCCTGCTCAAATCCCATCCAGCCCAGCCCTGTGGCACTGAGAAGCCATTCCCTGTGTCCTGTCCCTCCAGTCCTTCTAAACAGACTTTCTCCAGTTTCTTGTTGGCTCCTTCAGGCACTGTGAGGCCACACTCAGGCCACCCTGGAGCCTCTCCTCTCCATGTGAACAATGCCAGCTCTCCCAGCAGAGCAGAGGGGCAGGAGCAGCCCTGGCAGTGCTGTTTGTGCAGGGGGTTTGTGCCCTGGGTGACTGGAGCTGTCTGCAGCCCTGTGCCAGTGCTGAGCCCTGGCCCTCACCTGTCGGAGCCGTTCCAGCAGCACTCAAACTTGTCGAAGATGCAGTCGTTCTCGTACAGGGAGCACAGCTTGCTGCGCAGGTACTCGTGCACCTGGGGACAGGGACACGTGTTGGACACGGCCATGGGGACATGGGGGACACGAGGGACACGGCGGGGCTGTACCTGGTAGGTCTCCACGGGCCTGTTCTCCATGTTGAGGTCCCACACCTTGACTGACAGGTAGTCTCTTGTCATCATGTAGCGCCCGCTGTGGCTGAATTTCACATCAGATATCGAGGATATTATTTCTGAAAAAAATGATCTGCTGCTAGGATCTTCAGGTTCCTCAAAAACTGCAGAGAGAACACACAGTTCCACATGAAACCAACGCCAGCTCTCACAGCTTCCAATGTTTGCAGTATTGGAAAATTTTACAGCAGTGACTAGTTTCTTTCTGAAGAAAGTTGCTGTTAGACACTTCTCAGAAATCAGCTCTTTCAGCACTGTGGTGTTCTAGGTCACCAGACTGCCAGATGAACATCTCCAACATTCAACTGGAGCACAGCACCAGCAAACCGCAACTCACAGATCTTAGGGATCAACCAGAGCAAGCAACAGCAGCTGGTACTGTAACCATCCCAGCTGATCTACACATCACCCAGAACAGGAGCACATGGGAACAGCAGCAACCCAAACAAGAGGACACCACTGCACCATGGACTTTTCTTTAGCTCTGAACCACAGCTGTGCTAAACAAACCACTGAAATGTGAGCAGCTACATTTGCAACACAGTTTGTGAGATTTTAGAGAGCAGATCAACACACGTGTTGTTTAAATTCACAATTTCTCTGAAATCAGAGATTCCTGACCCAGGCTACCCAGATCCCTCTGACTTTTGATGAGCAGGATGTGATTCAGTCACAAGCAGTTAAAAATAAAGTGGTTTTAAGTGATTTAATGCAAGACTGAAGCAGCTCAGTGGGGTGGCCTCGCATCGGTCACTTCCCATTGCACAAGCACTTGCTTCCAGCACCAAGAGAGCCCTGTCTGCACTGCAGGGAGCTGGCCTGAAGGGTCAGTGTGGCACGGACCCCCAGGGCTGGGCACACTGCTACAGCACAGCCCTGCCAGCAGGAACAGGGACACGTGCCTGTGTGCAAGGCCTGGCCAGGATCCTCACAGCAAAGCCTGCTTTCCTCACCTGTCACCTGCTCGTGCTCTGGGGGCTCTGCAGCCTAAAGAGCAGCCACACTGCACCCCTGGGAGCTTCCAGGGCCTATTCCTAGGGATTCATCCTGTCCTAGCAGCTGCACCGCTCACAGGGACTCTGGCACCATCAGCCCAGTGTGCTGCCCTGGACTGGCACGGGTGAGCAGATACCCTCAGCAGCACCCAGCCTGAGTGTGGCCAGCAGACAGCTCTCACTGGGGCCCAAAGCACTCCTTCCCATCGGGTGATGAGGCAAAAATGGGCCAACAGGAGCAGCCAGGTGGTGTCTATGCCACACTTGTGCTCGCTGCTGGCCTGGAACATGAAAACTGAGACAGCACTGCCCAGCACTGCAGCCCTGTCACCCCTCAAGGAGCCTGAGACCCCCACACCCAGAGCAGCATGGCCAGAGGGCAGGAAGGACAGATGGGTGGAAGGAAGGACAGATGGATGGATGGATGGATGGACGGACGGATGGATGGATGGAAGGAAGGAAGGACAAATGGATGGATGGATGGATGGATGGACAGATGGATGGAAGGAAGGACAGATGGATGGATGGAAGGATGGATGGAAAGATGGATGGATGGACGGATGGACGGACGGATGGAGGCAGGCAGGCAGGCAGGAAGCAGGCACTCACACTTGGTGTGCTGGTCACACAGCGCTGAGGAGCGCATGTCGCACAGGCGGATGGTGCCCTTGCTGCTGCTGTACACGAAGACGTTGCAGTGGTGCGGGTGGAACTCGGCTGCTGTGATCACCTCTGTCAGCTCCTCCATGTTGGCTGGTTTGATGTCCACAATGTCTGCCACAGCTGGTCAAGGCCTGCAACGCGTCACACCCGATGGATGGATGGACGGCAGCTCTCAGTGGCAGAGCTTGAAAATGCCAGCCAGGAAACTGGGGCAGGAGCTTCCTTTGCACTGGGTATGTGCAGAGCAGGGAGAGCCTGCAGAACTCTGGATTGGACAGGTCACAGAATCCCACAATGGGCTGGGGTGGAAGGGACCAGACTGCTCCAAGCTCCAATGTCCAACCTGGCCTTGGGCACTGCCAGGGATCCAGGGGCAGCCACAGCTGCTCTGGGCACCCTGTGCCAGGGCCTGCCCACCCTCCCAGGGAACAATTCCTGCCCAAGATCCCATCCAGCCCTGCCCTCTGGCAGTGGAATCCATTCCCCTTTGGCCTGTCATTACATGCTCTTTTAAAAAGTGTCTCTCCAACTCAAATCCACAGATGCTGGGCAATTTCAAGACTCCTGGAGTGAAAGATTATCTCACAAGAATCAAGGTCCAGCAAGTCTCCTCAAGCCTCCTTCTTAATGTTTCCTATTGCAAATAAACCTCATCTCTTCACTTAAAGCTTTGGAAAACATGACCTAAAACTTTAGAAAATTACCTATTTAGGCATCACTACTCCTGCAACTTCTATTTTACTGCAGATTTGTCAATGTAAAACACAGTCAAGTTTTAGTTGCACAGGTTTGCAAGAAGATCTGATAATTACTTCTGCAGTTAATGGTATCATTTGACATGGAAAAATATTGAGATTTGTTTTCAAGAGAAGTGTCACTTGGTTAAGAGACCACAAACTTTGAAACAAGCATGCACAGTAACAAAGGATCTACTGTTCATATCCAACAACTCTTATTTAACCTGACTGAATTCCACAAGTTAGGGATGCTCCCACAATTCCTCAACTTCTCCTTGGAAATCAAACCCTCTCTGATGTTTGTACTGATGGCTTTCCACTGGAGGCATGCATGCCCTGAGGAATGACTGAGCATCCCAAAGCCTGCTTGCACTGCATTACACCTCCAGATTCAGAATCCTCTTCTAATCCCTGGCTGCAAACACCCCCTGCAATGAGGAACATCAGAGCGATTCTCTCCCCCACCGGCAGCCCAGCCGGGCCCTGCCCACGGGGCAGGGGCACCAAAGGATACTGAAGCTCCTGTTGGTGACCTCCAGGTGCCAGAGGTTGATGCGCAGGTCGTCGGCAGACAGGTAGGTGGCGTAGTCGCTGTTGACGGAGATGGAGTTGATGTGGTAGGTGTGCGCGTTGGCGAACGTCCTGCGCGGGCTGGCCTCCACCATCAGGTCCATGGGCTTCAGCGTTGGCACCTGCGGCACACAGGGCACGGAGCGGGCTGGGCACGGGGCGCTGCTGACCCCACGGGGCACTGCTGACCCCCATGGACACATCACCCTGGGACAGTCACTGCTGACCCCACGGGGCACTGCTGACCCACACATCACCCTGGCACAGTCACTACTGACCCCACACAGGGCCACTGCTGACCCCCATGAGGCACTGCTGACCCCACACAGGGCCACTGCTGACCCCATGGACACATCACCCTGGCACAGTCACTGCTGACCCCACACATCACCCAGACACAGTCACCGCCTTGGCAAAGCCCCTCTGGATTGAGTCCATTCCCCTGGCACTGCTGAGGCCACCACTATCCCTGTCCCCAAGAGCCACACACAGCTGTGAAACCCTTCCAGGGACTGGAACTCTACCCCTGCCCTGGCTCACAAATGCAGCCTGTCCTGTTTCCCCTGCAGAGCTCCCTGCCCTGCAGCACATCCCACTCACCTCCCATCCTCTGTCAGCTCAGAGGCTGCCCTCGATCTCCTCAGCCAGATCATCAATAAAGACCTTAAACAGAACTGGCGCCAACACTGAGCCCTGAACCCCACAGCTTGTTTAATGACAAATAATTAATTGCACTCCACAGATTTCTCTATTGATTCGGTGACTAAACCCTTCTGAAATCCACTAAGCATGAAAAACACTGAGAGAGCACATGGATGCTGACTTTGGACACTGCCAATAGCAAACCTCCAGTCAAAGTTCTGTTCCTGCTGCTGTGGAACAACACGAAACCCCAGGAAAAATCCCAACTCCACCTTTCATTTCTTGGGATTGTGCTCCAAATGATCCCAAGTTTGGAGCACTAACCCTGCC
This sequence comes from Pycnonotus jocosus, assembly GCA_013400435.1. Classification (NCBI taxonomy): domain Eukaryota; kingdom Metazoa; phylum Chordata; class Aves; order Passeriformes; family Pycnonotidae; genus Pycnonotus; species Pycnonotus jocosus. The sequence goes on along the minus strand of VWYP01009946.1, from coordinate 60,634 downwards.
ACTATTCCAGTGCACCTCAGGTTATCCAAATGCTTGGAATCTGCTCTAACAAACACACCTGTATCCAGCCACAGAATACCCCGTTCCAGTTTTTGAAATACAGTATTATAATGATGAAGTTATAATCAAGTTTTCCAGAGGAACTTTTTTTAATAGTTTTTATATATATATGAAAATGAAATGTCTCCATTTTTTTCTGAAAGTTTTCAATGACCCTGACCCAAACACCATTTTTGATTTTCACATTTCAGTGTGGTAGCACAAAGAGAAGAGCATGCAGAGAGACACATGAAGGCAAAGAGCAGAGACGTACCCGTAGTTCTGTGACTCGGAAAGGCTCCCTAAGTCTTCCATCTTCATCTTTTAAATTATAACCTTCGGCTCGTTTATCCCTTTCACTTATTTTCCATAGTTTAATAGTTTTATCTAAAACCAAAAAATTCACATGCTTGAATTGAATACAAAATCAAATCACTAAATATGGACTCAGCAGAGTGGACACCTGTGACCTGTCTGTGTTTCCACTGCTTGCAGCAGCAGGACCCTGATGGAGTTCTTTACCCAAATGTGAGGTGCAATTTGAATAAGATCTCAATCTGTGCCTGGGCAGCAAGGCCCTGTGCCTCCCACTCACCCAAATGCCACTGCTGGGGAGAGTTTCACACACAGTGACCCAAATTCCCCACTAAGGCCTGGATGATTATCTGAACTACATTAACAGACTCCTGCTAGGGCCCAAACCCACCAAACACAGGAACTCCTTACACTAACTGTCCTGCAGGAACCCAGCTTTGATCCAGGTATGTGCTCAGAGCCAGCCACAGGCAGAGACCAGGATTTGCCCCACTGTTGGGGTTCCAAAGGAATGCTCTTCCAGGTGTTACCAGGGAATGTTCCAGGTGCACCCAGTGAGTGCACACTTGTTTCACCCAGTGGTGAGATCCTTGGCTAACTGGAGCCAAACCCCTCCTCTCCAAACTCCTGCAGAGCATTTCAGATGACACAGCTTAAAGAATGCTTTATTAAGACTTCTATTAGAGGAAATTATTTTAATTGCACAGACCAGCAGACAGAAGCCATTCCTGCTTTTAGAATTTCACCATACCTCACAAAGTGATCCAAACTGTTAGGAATAAAGTATTCCTCTGATAATAGGAGCAAGTGTTTTCCACAGAATAGTTCAGGTTGGAAAATACCTTTAAGACATGAGTCTAACTGTTCCCACTAACCCAGATCCCCAGCTCTACAATTTCATTTACAGATGCTCCATGAGGCACCAAAACTAAACAGACCCAATATTCACACAACCAACATTACAATTAAAACATACTTTGCATGTAATTAGAGAAGACACAAAACAAACATGTCAGACAAAAACCCCAAGTGTATGACAGGTGAGACAATATTCCAATGACAGTTCTTTGTGCAAAAGAAAGGGCCCTTACCATTTGTAGACAGCAGGAAGTGAGCAGCATTCTGTTGTGGTAACCACCTAATTTTATTAATTTTTTCCTCAATTTCTAGACTTTTCAAGTAGTCAAACTCAGGCTCGTGACTCTGGAAGGTACTGTAAACATTGTATTCTCCCCGAGAGAGAGGACGGCTTTTAGTCTGCAAGAAAAAGAGCATTTCTTGAGGCTGATGTCACTGGGTCCCTCAGAAACGGCCCCTGCAAATCAATCTCTACAAACTGTCAACCAGAACATCAGCTTTTACAGCAGCTCCTGAACTGTGACTCCAGTCTGTGATATTGTACCCAGTTTAGCATCAATACAGTGCACACAGCTTTCCTCTTTAGAAATGCAGCTTGATGTATAAATATTTGTGCACCCTCCAGGCTTTGCTATCCTGCTGTGGTGGGTGTGGGAGCAAGGAACAGAGAACAAAGTCCCAAGGTTCCCCAGATTTGCATTATCAGATTTGAGGCAACTTGTTATCAGGCTTTCCAAGTAAGTTGGTGTCAGTGGTTTGTGCTGCAGAACAGCCCCAGGGGTGCAGTTTGCCCTGCAGTGTCTCATGGCTGGGGAGCTTCCACACTCTCAGTTTACTCTCAGACTTTACATGATTGTACTCCCTACACATTGACCTGTAAGATTTTTGGGCAGGTTCCTCTCACCTGACCCCATCAGAAGTTCCCTGCACTCAGAGTGAGCTGCCTTGGCACTGGTGCTTTCCCTCTCTATTCACACATTTGGTTGCAGTAATTGCTGCTTGCAAGTGAAGTCAAGTCCTGTGAGCCCAGGGCATGATGCAGAGCATTCCAGGGTGCCTTCCCAAATCCAAGTGTCTGGGGAACTGGATAACCACCCTAACGTGTCACTGTCCTACTTAACCTAGTCTTAAATCCAAACTGGGTAAAAAATATGGTTATTATTTTAAGGTTCCAGTATTATACACTTATTTCAGATTCTTTCCTGCACTTTTGCACGTGACAAAAGAAATGTCCCTCACTCCCAACTTGTCCCTCAGTTTCCATGTGTTCCCAAGAGACAGCTGAATATTCCTGTGTGAACAGTCTGACTTGGGGTTTGTTTTTCCCCACCCTCTGAGGAAGCGCTGTGACAGGTGGGTTTTGCCAGCCCATAATAGTCTCCCTCCACGTCAGGCAAGTCTGAGATCCTGAGAAGTTCAGGATGCTCCTGAGGCACTTCTGACCTTATCTCTGGGCCTTAGTTAAGTTTCTGGCCACAGTGAGTAAATGATGAATGAGCCTGGAGCTGTCTGGGGGCAGCCGGGTGACATTTCAGCACTGCTGGCACCTCCCACAACAACCAGTGACCTGTGGGACAGGGCTGGGACCAGAAATGCAAAATACTGCCCAGGGGTTCATCAACACAGCATCCTCTGAGCCCCACAGGGAGGGCACAGGGGCTCTGCTGGAGAAATCCCAGAGCATCTGAAGATTTGTAATATTCATGTACAGACAAGCTGAATTAAAATTCCATGATCAATTCCGGTATTTCTGACCCAGGAGAATGCTCAAACTCTCAAATTCCCCTCAACTCCTCCAAGGACAGGACAAGCAGACACCTTTTAAGAACTGCCATGTGGAATCCTGACTTTTTAAAGAACACAATCCCAGATTCCTCCCAGACATGCCAATTACTTTTCAGCACTTGGTGCACGTTTCCCGTCCCCAGTACAGCTCGGGGTATCCCAGCTCAGGATGTGGATGTGGCTCAGGATGAGCACACAGGAGCATTACAGCACTGTCACACAGCTCAACTCCATGAAGAGGAGCTGTGGAAGTGCAGGAGGGACGGTGCTTCCACTCTCCTGATGGGAAATGCCCAAGTGCTTCTGGAGAAATGGCTGTTCTCACTGGTTTTAAATCCTCAAACAATCTTTAACCACCTTATCCTGTAGTCCTTGCAGCTTATTTCCTGAACTTCTTTTACACTAAATCACAATGCATTGTGATTTATCTCAGATCAGCCTGACCCAGTGGAAAAATTCAGGAGAAAGTCCAAATTCTGCAAAGTGACACTGAGGACACCAGGTACATATAAAGAGCTCACTTGGATTTTGGGGACTTTTGTTTGGAAAGAGGGAGAGGAACCCTCACCAGACCAACTTACCAAGCACAGCACAGGGCAGATATTTAGAAGCTTGGCTAACTTGGGGTTTTCTGAGCAAACTCTCCATTTAAACATCAGGGCATGAACAGATAAAGCGAGACTGTGCAACACAAGAACAGCGTAGTAACAACACTTTTGTTTTTCGAGTCACTGACCTCTTGTTCCCTTTGAAATATAACCACTCTGCCACCTTTGTCTCCTGTTGCAAGAAGATCACCAGTGTAATTAAATTCAACTGTTGAAATTATATCAGCTGTAAAGAGAACAGAAATAAACCAGCACTGTAATGTGGAAAGCAAATCAAGGAGTTCCAAGACTTGAGCACAAAAAAAGCATTACAACTTGTATTAATGCAATGACACAATTCTCCCTTTACATCCTCAAATGCAGCCATGTTTCAAAGCCTGACACACTTTTACTGACAAACTCAAACACTTACTCATTCCTCAGTGCAGGCCTTTAGTCACCAGAGGCACACTGCCTTAGGAACCCAAGGTGTGTGTGCTGCCTGTGGGCAGGAATGCTGCAGTGTCCATAGGGAATCTCCCTGCTCTGAACGTCCCAAGGTGTGGGCAGTGACAGTGCAGTGTCCATGGGGATCTCCCTGCCCTGAGCTTCCCAAGGTGTGGACAATAATGCTGCAGTGTCCATGGGGATCTCCCTGCCCTGAGCTTGCCCAGGTGTGTGTGTGCTGCCTGTGGGCAATATCCATGGGATCTCCCTGCCCTGAGCTCCCCAGGGATCCCACCCCAGGGTGTGCATCCTGCCAGGTGCTGTTCCCATGGTGCCCTCATCCAGGTGAGGCTGAGGCACCCCTGCCTTTCCCAAGCCAAGCACTCAGGGAGTTCCTTCAGGAACCGGGAACAGGCAGCTCCCCTTGGCCAAAGGGGAAAATAGAACCCAAACTCTTCCAGTTGAGCTTCCTGAACCTGCAGAAGCTTCAGCAAGGCCACAAGGAAGCAGAGAGCAAAGGAAAAGCCCTCAGGACCTGCAGGGAGGCTCCTGCTCACCCCCCAGTGCAGCCCCAGGCCCCCTGGGAGGTGCCAATAAAGAAATAATTGCCACTGAACAACCCCAGCCAAGGGCAGGTGAGATAAGGAGCTGGAAATGTCTGTCCTGGGGCTGGGGCAGATGGTAACAAACCCAACAAAGCACTCAGCAAACACTGCTCCTGCTGGGCCTGCTCATATCAAACATTGCATTTATGATGCAGATAGCAAAATTCTGAGGTTTGAAGTGTATGATATCAATTAGTTCCAGAGTGTGCAATTGGAGACTCCCTAGAAACTCCTTTCCTGTATTGATTTTGATGTGCTACCTTTGAAATTCCTTTCAATAATGCCCCACTCTCATGAGGAAGGTGATTAGAAACCCTAACCAGTTTTCTCTCAGTATAAATTAATTTTTCACCTTTTATCAATGATGCCCTTGAAAGTTTTTCCCTAGTATACAGAGATAATGATTTACCTTCTTGGATTAAAAAAAAAAAATTATTTATAACAACTACATAAATGAGTAAATATCATCTTTCTACGGATTTATGCCAGCCTTCAATATCACATTACTGACCAGCTTTTGGACACATTCAGTTTTATAGTCACCTTTCTTTAAAGGGAATTACCAGTCAATTATCAGCTATTATTAATTATACACAGGGATTTTAGAAGACATCCTGGAAAAGCAGCAAATGAAGGAAAAAGACAAACTGAGAAGGTAAGCAATCAGTGAAGTGACTTCAATGAGAATTTTATGACATTTTCAGCACACAGATATGAAGAAGCCCTTGAGGTATGAAAGTTTATTAGTAGCAAAACTAATATTCCACTACCACCACCACCTGCAAGCCCTTCTAACAAGGATCCCTTTTACCCATGGAGACTCAGGAATTACAGCAGGAATAAATGTCTCCTTAACACATACAGTTCTTTCAAAGTCACAAAAGCTACTTTTCCATTTTGTTTTAGACAGAGAAAAAGTTATTATTAGCCTCTCCCATTTTCTACTGTAGTCACACAATTATTTGCTCAAAATAATCTGTGCATCATTTTTGTTTTCCAAAAGTGCCCAAAGCAGCTGCTGACACAGCCATTACTCCCCAGCAGTGCTATCCAGACAAAGAGAATCTTGGGTGGAAACACACCAAAACACAGACACTACCCAAATTCCATGGCTTGAAACAAGAAGTGCAGGGAGAGGAGGGTAAAGAACATGCACTGAAATAGTCTATCACCAACACGCTCTAGGGAACAGGGAACTGGGGGGCACAGCAGGACAAAAATAGAGACGCTTCCTTCAAATATTTTCTGAGTTACAAAATTTGGAATATGAGCAATCACCTGTTTTAATAGCACTGTACTTGTTTTATCCATAAATGTATGAATTATAAAGTTTTCCCCACAGGCATGTTTAATTGAAGCAGATCAATCCCCCAAATCATTCCACCCACCATCATCAGCACTCTACCATCTCAAAGCAGGTGAAATAAAAAAATATTCCAAGACTCCAAGTAAAGCACAGAATGAATTCCAAACCATCCCTGTTCTGCTCAACACTTCACCCACCTACATTTGTTCTTCACTTCCAAGTCAGCTTAAAACTTTTAGGGAAGAACAAAGCAAAGCTCTGCAGGTTCTTGATCACTGCATGAACTCTGGGATTTCTAAGCTTTGTTATTAGATGTCATAATTGCTTCTTAGATATACAAGCACGGTCTTATCCCCCTGCCTCACTTTCAGCCTCCTGTCCATGCCAGCAGAGTAACTGCCAGTGGAATGTGGGAAAGGTCAAAGCAGTGTGATATTTGCTCCTGGACAGCACCCCAAGGCTCTCCTCTCAGGTACTGCTTTTTAGAAACAGAGATTTGTGCACCTGCCCCTCCAGTTCTGCTCCTGTGGGGCTGGGACTTGCTCTGCATCCATGGAAATCCTCCTCATGTAACCAGGGAGGGCAGCAATCCCTGGGACTTCACATTAAAATACAAGGCAGGCAACAGTTCTTTCCAGACGTGAAAAATTCATGTTTAGCCTCACTTCTGGCAATGAGTTCCAAGTGGTTACACTGAATCCAGAGGAGAAACTCCGAGCTGTTTTCACAGCTGGTGTATTAAAAGGATTGCTGGCAGCTGCACTGTGATTCTTGGTACCCCCAAAGCTCAGAACACTGATCACTTCCATGGGTAGGAAACACCATCCCAACACATCAGAGGCCACAAAGATCCAGCCCTACAGCAATGTGGTGGAGCCCAGCCCTGCCTCAGGACAGCCCTGTGAGCCCTGACAGAGGTGCCAAAGCTGAGCCTGAGTGCTCTGAGCCTTACACCATCTCAGCTGAGTGAGAACCTCCCTACAAACAACTCCTGCCAGAATTCTGGGGAGTTTACAGCCTCCAGAGCCTCCTGGGCAAGTCCTGCTGGGAGTGAAGGGGGCCAGGCTGGCAGAGAGCAGCTTTTGTCAGGATTTGGAGATGACAGCAAGCTTATACCTGTAAACTAACTTAATCCCCCCAGGATTCATCCCGGGTATTTCTGACACCGGTATCAACGCCCGGCCTCTCCACTGAGGTAATGGAGAATGCAAAGAGATCCACAACATCTACATCAGGTGCCTAAAATTAGCTCCTGTGAACTTTTCCTCTCTAAGCTGGCTGTGCATTGCTGCTCCGGTTAAAACCAAACCTGAAAACATGGAATCACCTGATGGCTCAGCCAGGACAGAAGGAATTTGCAGCTGCAGCTGGTGTTGAGGACAAACGAGACATGGTCTGTGCCTCATCCTCCTGAGCATGGCCTGGCAGGGAGACTGCCAGTGGGAGCTGGGCAGAGGGAATATTTCTGAGGCTGTCATCAAGCTCCAAGGTGACGCACCTTTCCCTCCAACACTGTTATCCTACAAAGCTGAGTTATCCTGTGGCTGGACAAAGCTGTGGGAGGCACTGTGTGGTCTCCCACAGTGGATGGGAAGCAAGCAGAGTGTGCAGAAGGGATCAGAGCAGGTTATGAGCTCGTAATCAACTCAGAGAGCCGATATTGGGATCTCCCTGGAACGCTGTGCTGAACTGTGTGACACAACATCAGAAGGAACACAAGGCTCTTTGCAGCACACAGGGACAACAGAGCATTCTGAGGGACCACAGGTGACAAATGTAGGCAGGGAGAACAGCAAGGAACCAGCACTTCAGAGCAACTCAGGAAAGACTCCTCAAATCAAAAATATAATAGGAGCAAATACGATCAGTGGAAAAAACAGAGAGCCCCTTTAGAGAAAAGAGATTATCAAAGAAAATGAAGCAATTTAGAGACCAGCACCTGCTAAAGAGCAAATCATAGAAAAAATGTTTAAAATCCAAAATCCTATTGGAGCTTAAGTTCCAGACACACAGGGTCTCACAATTGCTTGTCACTAATTTGCAGTAATTGCACTTCCCCCACATTCCCAGAGATGTGCAGCTGCACTGGAAGGTTCTGGGGTGGGCAGAGGGAAGGTGCAGCAGGGCTGTGAAGTCAGGCAGCTCTCAGGCTGGGATGGCTGCAGGTGCCACAGCAGGCGAGGGCAGGGGGCTGCTGGCTGCCCCCTGCTCCCAACAGACCCTTCCCCACCCTCCTGGTGCTGGGCTGGCAGTGCTGCAATTTCACCACTGCAGGATTCTGTCTCCAGCACTCCCTTCTGCCCCTCAGCCTCTCCCTCCTCCCTGTCCATGCCCCTGATGTGCCCCCAGGTGTAGGAGGGCTGTCCCCTACAGCTGCCAGGACAGCCAGTGCAACAGAGAAGGTCACCTGCAGTGGGGAGGGACCGACTGCTCCTGCTGCCAGTGCTCCTAAAGTGCTGTTTCCTAACAGCTGATAGAAATCTCAACTGCACTGAAACATGAGCCAAACTTTAGAGCTGCCAATAACCACCTGACAATACACATATCCATCCAAGTTACTCAAATCACCTATTTTTCAGAATATGCCTCCTCATATACTCAATTTTTACATTTCTACTTTTAGGATTTCTTTGAAGAGTTAACACAGGACCGAGGTGTACCAGAAATCAGGAGAATAAGCCAAAGGGGTATTAGTTTTGCCCAGATTAAGCTTCTCTCAGCTTACGCCACTAAACACTCTGCCAACCTAAAATATCCGTAAGGTCTATCCATTTTCTAATGCCCTAATACTCAAATCGCTTGTGAAATTGCTTGAATTACCTTTAGGCACCTGGCAGGGTTTAACTTAGTCCAAAATAACTCTGCTTTTGGGACTAATTGAAACCTTTGAACAGCTTGAAGGCAAAGCACGAGCAGGGCACCGGCCAGGCGGGAAGCAGAAGCTGTTTGAGGTCAGTGCTGCTGCTGACAGGCCGTGGCAAACTCCAAACATCTTGTTTGGAGTTGTGTGGGAAAGGCTGCCAGCTCCTGTGTGTCCTGGATGCCTGGAGCTGAGCCACTTGGCTCCTGGGGGAAGCTGCTGTGCTGGAGCGCTGAGCACAGGGAGCAGCACCCGGTGCCACCCTGCTGCAGGGGCTGCCAGCACCCCCGGGGATGGCACAGCACCCCGAGCCCAGCTCAGGGCAGGCACTGAGTGCCGTGCCCTCATTTAGCTCACTTTGGGCTTTCTCATCAATGCAACCAGGCTGTGACCTGACACTGAAGTCCTCTGGATGATATCCCTAAACAAGCTGTGTTTTCTTGGAGTTTGGGGTGCCGCAAGCTGTCTGCATGTGCCAGGGCCAGGAAAGTGAGACCAGCATGGCACAAACAGGGAGCAGCAAAGGCAGAGCTCAGTTAACAGATGTGCTCCTCTCCTGCCTGCCCTGCCTTCCCTGCAAGCCCTCAGAAATCATGGAGGCTGTTTCTCACATTCGTGACATAATCCTGTATTCTTTGTGCAAATCTACTGCCTCAGAATTAATTTTTAACCTTTGGAAGACTAATTCCAATAAGCTTTCTCCTACTAGAAGTATATTTAATTAATTCATGCTATTGTTAGTTTTTTCTAAGTAGCTCATTGTGATGGTTTTGGGTGTATTTCTATCAGGAGTTCATAAAAGTCTTAACATAAGAAAATCAAATTTTTATTTCAGCTGAAGCTTTCACACCTTCCTAGCCTTTAAAAAAATAGTGGGGTTTGCCATTTTTCATTAGGCTTTTCCCTCTGCACCCAGCCTGCCCTTCTGCAGGGACAAATCCAGTGGCTCCACTGCTCACACAGGAAGATTTGCATTAATTCCTGTATTCCCACTACTCAAACTGCTTTGTTCTGCATTCCCACTTACAACTCTGCAATTGATACTCACTGCTTATTCAAAACTCTTCACCATTCCTAAGCTGTATCTTACCAAAGCTCCATATTTCATCCAAATACGATGGAATCCCAGCCTGGTTTGGGTTGGAAGGGGCCTCAAAGGCCACTCAGTGCCACCCCTGCCATGGCAGGGACACCTTCCCCTGTCCCAGGCTGCTCCAGCCTGGCCTGGGACACTGCCAGGGATCCAGGGCAGCCTCAGCTGCTCTGGATAACCCTGAGGTTTCAGGGAGGGCAAACAGGCATCTGAGGTCCTGCTCATGGCAAAGCACTGGCTTCCAAGGAAAAACCCACCCAAGGCCAGCCTAGAGCCCACCTTCTGCCCCTCTGCAGCAGTGTAACCTCCAGGCATGAGCAGTGATGTACAGTGACAGCAAACAGCACACGGCTCTGCAGCCACTCGGCCCCTATTTCCCAGTTCTTACAGAAAAAAAGACATTATTGAAGCTTAGAACTAATTCTGCAACTCCCTGCATGCAACTGAACCAGACATCACAGAGCTGCATCTCTACTGCAAGAGGTTTTTTTAAAAGCACAAAATCAAGAATTTCCTTTAAGAACAGGAGAAGAGGCCAAGTGAATTCCTGAACCACACAAGAGAACATCCTGAAGCACTGATTTGTAAAGACAATTTCTAAAGAACATTTCTACATCACTTGCAGCTACAGTCAGGATTACAGGCTAATACATTTTTATTAGATTGTGGGTTGTCTTTGCCCCTTGTGCTGTGCTTGCTGACAAACTGCTGAGGTGTCTGACACAGCCCCTAACAGACAGCTAAAGCTGAAGGAGAGCTGGCTGATGTGATGGTAACAAGGGATGTCTGAGTTTGGCAGGGCAGACAATCAATACCAGCCACTGTCTGGAGAATTTAAAAACAACAAAAAAGTTTATTTCTTGGATCATTAACTGGAGATACAGAACTGCATCCAGGAGTGGCCATGGATTAGACCCAGAACATCTGGCCCACAGGAATTTTGGCATTTCTGTATTATTATCTATTACTGAATAAACAGATTTACATTTTACTGGCCCAAAAAAAGAGCCTCCCAAAACAGGACAATTTTGAACATGCAAAACGAATTCAACACTGAAATCATGGAAGTGATAAAGTCCCTGGCAGCATTTGTATTCTCTATTTAGAAAGGTCTTTCTACAAAACAAGCAACCTAAGAATTACAAGTTCCATGGACAATCAGTGCAAGTTTTGGAGTCACGTGTTTGCCACTAACAACAAAATTACAACACAAGCTTTAATTAGCTTTGTTTTCAAATTATGCTTGTTGCCATCCCCAATATTAAATCTTTCAATCTCTTTTATCCTCCAGTCCTCTTCCCTGAATCCAACTCAACTTTTCCGTTGTAGACAAGTCCTATCCAAGCCTTTACAAAATCCATATTCAGTAAGTGATGGATTATCCTGGTCTCTCAGCAATGGTCAGCCTGAACAGTGCCCTTCTCTTCCCTGACACAGAGCCTGAACAGAGGTCAGGGATTAGTCACTGAGGAAAGGCAAGGCACGGACAAGACAAAGGGGAGACAGTGATTTTCTGTATTAATGACCCAGTTAGGAAAATCCAGCTGCCAATCTGATACAGACACTTGGCCCAGTGTTTGTGTTGGAGCCAGACACCTGAGCAACAACTATGGAATATAAAATCTGTGTTAGAGCTGCACTGTAAAAGAAAGGATCTGCTAAAGTTGCCTGGCTGAGCAGTTTCAACTCCTGAATAAACCTCTAAGAAAATCCAGTGAAACACTCTGCATGGAACAGGCTGGACAGCAACTTCATGGTGTCCTCTTCCTCTAGAGAGCTGATTTTTCACAAAATCGACCAAAAATTGACAGCAGTACTGTCAAGATTGCACCGCCACAAAAATGTATGTGCAATTCAAAGGCTATTTCAGGGCAACAGTTGTCCATCAAGCAGGTTTAGCTGTGCAGTTTGGTAAGAGCAGGTTTAAAAGATGGCAAGGAGTAAATATGTCCCTAACTGAGGCTGAAAATCTAGCAATGTATCTCTAGTCCTACCAGTGAATTAAATTTGGGCAATTACTAGCAAATCAATAGCGTACTTTTTTTTATATTTAATTCCAATTTCAAGGCAAAATGCAACAGGAGCGGAAAGGCCACAAATCAAAATAAATCCAAAAAAGTCACAAAGCCTGTAAATAGTTCTGGTATTCCCATAAGAAAATGAAACGTTAGTGGTAGTTTTGCAAAAGCAGGTGCTGAATGATTCCTGGAGCTTTCCTGCTCTGTGCAAATCCACGCTGCTCAGGAGCTGCCTGGGAAGCAGGGTGGCCCCAGGAGCCAGATGTCCCCAGGACTACATCCTTAACTCATGGAGAACTGACTTGTAGTCACACAGGTGACAGATCTGAGAAAAAAGATCCATTTAAAAAACAGAAAAGGTGCTTATATACATTTCTACAAGATTTCTGGGCACTTCAGAGCAAGCTAGAAAATATACAGGGGGGAGAAAAAGGAAGAAAACAACAGAGTGAGTCTAGTTTCTTGAGCAGTTTCCAGTCTAACCCTCCCATGGCCATTATTTTAAATGGAATGCCAAACAAGTGGCATGAAAATGAAAACACTGTCAGCATAATTTCCCCGTAGCAGGCAGCAAGGAAAAATATTTACTGCATCCAGTAACAAAAATAAAATCCCAAACCCAAGCTGAGACATACGGCCCTGCAAGTCAATTCACACTTTGGAAAGGAGCGCTGCCAGCCTGGATAGTTAGAATACATTTAGGGAAATTTAGGGGCAAAAAAAGAACTTTCTCATCAGAGTCAGGCAAAACTCCACCCAAGTTCTGCACACTACAGAAAACACTTTTCCCACTTAAAACATTTCTTGTTTTCTATTCTGTCCAAAACATGAAGTGCTTGGAAAGTTTCAGAGAAATGTGAAGGTGTGCCCTTTTTCCCTGCTTAATATCCCTATTTATAGCTCCCAAACGTTAACAAGTGGGAATCAAATCTCTCCACAGCTGCAGGAACCCTTTAAACTGCACTTTTCAATGCAGCACAAATGACAGAGCTGCACTCTCTGTGCGTCAGAGCGAAACTTGACAAGCCTGACAGACTCCACTGGTGCTTCTTTTTTTCCTCTCCCTGTATGGTATCACTGTTGTTACCTTTTATCCCAAGCCCAGAACTGGAGACAGTTATCCTAAGCCCAGAAATGGGCACAGTTCTGGGCTCCTCAGGACAAGATGGTCAAAGAGCCACTGGAGAGGGTCCAGCGTTGGCCACAGAGGTCATTGTGGGACTGGAGCATCCCTGAGATGAGGAGAGCCTGTGGGAGCTGGGCCTGGCCAGGCTGGGGAAGGGAAGGCTCCGAGGGGATCCCATCAATCCATACAAATCTCCCCAGGGGCTGGCAGAGGACGGTGCCAGAGACAGGACAAGGAGCAATGGCCAGAAACTGAACCACGGCAAGTTCCAGCCCAACATGAGAAAGAACTTCTTTCCCTGGAGGGGCAGAGCCCTGGAACAGCTGCCCGGGGAGGGGCTGGGCTCTCCCTCTCCAGACATTCCAAACCCTCCTGGACACGTTCCCGTGTCACCTGCTGCAGGTGACCCTGCCTGGGCACGGGCCTGACCTGGATCATCCCCAGGGGTCCCCTCCCGCCCTAGCGATCTGGGGATTGTGGGATTCGCACTAAAGAGCTGGAGGAAGGCGCCGTGACTGCTCAGTGATGCTCTACGGGTGGGAGCTCGCTTAGTCATGGCACACACCCCCCGGCACGGCCGGGGATGCTGCGGCACTGCCCCGCGGCCGCCCGGGAGGGCTCAGCGACTCGGGGCTCCCCTCACCTTCCGCCACGTCCTCGTCGATCGCCCCCTTCACCTGCAAGAAGCACCATTGCACCTCGTTGCTGCCGCCGCCGTCGCCTCCAGCTCTCGCCACTACTGCGGAGAGAGAAAAGGCGGTGAGAGAGGGAGGGAGAGGGGAGACCCCGCTCCGGCCCCCGGCCCGGACCCCTCGCGGCCGCCGCGCTCCCGCATCACCCGCCGGTGCC